>OY757928.1:48682409-48744909 GCA_963585895.1 Sepioteuthis lessoniana | reverse complement strand
GATTTGATACAAAGAACATTTTAAAACAGAGTACAACTGGTTTATCTTGGAAGTTTTCCTTCTAGATTGATTGCTTGCCCAGTCGGCTGGGGCCGTAGAATATACTGACTGCATCTCTGTAGAAAGGTAAGACTTCCCAAACGTGGCCCATTTGGTTGGGGCTGTAGAATACACGGACTGCTTCTCAGCATAGGGGTAAGACCCCCTCAACGAGTGTCCTGATATTGTCACTAAACAATTAGATGGTTAGGCTCCAGTAATGCTGGAGCTTTGGGGACTACCCCTTCATAGCCATCGCTCACAGGTCCACCTTGGCCAGGAGTGATAGCATCTATATTTGGGTTAAATTGAACTAAACTGTGCATTTATGCTAAACTGAATTGCTTGAAATAGGACTGTTTTTTCATTTAAACTGCGTACTTATGCTAAACTAAATTGTTGAAAATGGAACTGTTCTTGTATGGTAAACTGAATGGTTTGAAATAGAAGTATTTTTTACATTGAAACTGTATATACGATAAATGAATTCTTTGAAATAGATCTGTTTTGACATTTAATTGTGCGTAAACAAAAACTATACTTATACTAAACTGTATTGTTTGAATTAGAACTGTTTGATTAAACTGAATAGCCAGAAACAGAAATGGTTTTAAAAATTAAATTGTGTGCTTCTGCTAAACTGAATGCTTTGATAAAGGATAGTTTATTTCTATTAAAATAGATTTGGCATTAAAAAACCTACAAAGGTTTATATGCCATAAAACTCAATCAAACAAACTAGACTGGTTCCTTAACCAATGTGAAAGAACATAATATTCTGTATTTTTTACTAATAGCTCGAAGGATAAAATATTGATTCATTCCATTCTTAAGGGGAACTGTGTGAAATGAAATGGATATTAGAAGGTATTATTTATCACTCAACACAATCGCAGTAGAACTCGTTAACTGAGTTTTAAAATCATGGATGATGTACTTATTTTTAGACTGCTATATATTCATATTTTTTGTCACAAAACGTTAATGTTATTGGATTGGGTAATTAATAATACTTAATAATATTCAGTTTCTTCGTATAATGTTCGAGTAGAAACAATACAGAACATTTTTATAGAAATTACTTGGTGTGTTTTATTTATGGAATATTCACAATATTTACAATATTACCCTCCCGTTACCTGGTTGACACGTGTGGGCATTACACGTGTAGCGTGTTTTGAGCAGTTATAGCCCAGTAGGAACTATACCTCTCTTATTTTACAAATGGTTTGAATTCAGAGCTTTTCTTCGCCTCGACAGGTTTTCCTACCAAAGTTAAATATCTCTGTCTCTCTTATTATTCATCTATAGCGAGAGGAGAATAGTTGAATTCATGCATTTTCCAAGTGTGCAAACAACACGGGAGATGCAAACCGACACCTCCTGAAATTGAACTCATATCAATTTATTCCGATAATAACCATTACATCGCTAGCGCCTCCATTAGATTTATATACTATGAATATTATACTCCTTGCGTTTTAAAAAATCTGTTAAGCATTTTCTCTCTGTTATGAATTCATAACATCTAATACTATACCAGTAGAAAAAAAATCGGCATCAGTTCTACATAGGAGTTTCAAGAGTGATGTTGGACACAAAATTGGACTGTGTTAAAGATTATTGGGCTGCCAATATAAGAGACCCAAGTGTGCTCTTCTTTTTAGCTATTGATAAATGGAGAGTAATGAATATATCAATCAATGTATCCACTAAATTACTGCAAAGAAAGGGATGATTGATTTTGGTTTGGTTTTATGGCATATCAACCTTTGTTGGTCATTTAATGCTAAATCCATTTTTATACATATGTATCAA
Organism: Sepioteuthis lessoniana; assembly: GCA_963585895.1. Classification (NCBI taxonomy): domain Eukaryota; kingdom Metazoa; phylum Mollusca; class Cephalopoda; order Myopsida; family Loliginidae; genus Sepioteuthis; species Sepioteuthis lessoniana. The sequence continues at coordinate 48,743,052 of OY757928.1, read as the reverse complement.
ATATGTAATTACTAAACATATTTTGTTGACAAATCAGTCCTTTGTTTACATGTAAAATTATTTCTATTTCAATCCATTTAGGTTAGCATACGTACATTTTTTAGACACAGTTAAATTTAAAAACAGTTCTATTTCAAACAATTCAGTTTAACATAAGTACACAGTTTCAACGTCAAGCAGTGGTATATGACTGAAAAATAGGATGCTATTAGATAATAACAGTTCGGGTCAGAGTGGACCAATGAGTCATGGCAATAAAGGGGTACACCGCATTCCCCAATGCTCCTGCTTTACTAGAGCCTCACGATCAAATTGTTTAGTGTAATAACCTGGACCTTCGTTGTAGGAGTCTTAGCCCTCTGCAAAGATTGCATTGGTGTACTCTGCAGCATAAGCCGACTGGGTCAGATTGATTTTAACGGCAAATCAACCCCCTAGTGTTATTCTATGCCAAGACTTTATGGAATAACATTCATTGTACGTTCATATCTATATTTTTCTGTAGTTGTTTCCAAGAAGTTTTTTGTTCATGGTCCTACCGATTACGAATAATTTTTTAACAAATCCTCGTGACCCAAAAGTAAGACCCTTATATATAATAAAATTTGAGTCAAAGTGTACCCTGGAGTAATTGCAGTGAATAGGTTTTCCATACTCTCCAAATTTCCAGGACTGGAGTCACACCATCGGATACAGTTTAGTGTCCAAGCAAGGACACCTCATATTGCGGGGGATCTTACCCCTATGTAGGTGATAGAATTAAAGTATACTAAACTCAGTCGATAGAACGAGTAAAGAAGAATACATAGTTGAAAATAAGAGGAGGTACAAAGAAAGTAGCGAATTCTCGAGAACAAAATGTTATTTCCTTGGATGAATCAGAAAAGTAGGAGGTTTATTCCTTCTCTGATTGTGCAGTTTAAACCGTAACGGCATCGATTGGAGGATCAGACAATTTTCTCTCTGAATTTTTACGTCTATTTCGAATAGAGACGATTGAGAGCAAAAGATAACAGCTGATACACGCCTACACTACAACAGGGATAATAGAGTCTGCATGCGTAGAGGCCTGTTTGGATTTGGAAAGATTTGCGTCGGAGTCTAAAGCAAGCAAATCTAAGAGAATTCCAATTCGATTTGAATGCTCGAGGAACTTAGATTTAACAAGTTAAAAACGTTGGTATTTTAGGCTGGTTTTCTTGGATTAGCATATTTATTTTCAATGAAAGTGTATTTGTTTTCGAATAACTGTGTCTTCTTTCCTTTCCAAACTGAACTGCATTCGGATTCTTGATTCGGAAGGGCCATTCATTCCAAATGATCCGATGGAGTTAAGATTATTAAAGTCTCCGATTAAGAGGTTCTTCAGTGATTTTACAAGATTTCTGATTCGGAATCATTTTCAGTAGCTATTTCTCCGTCTCTGTCTGTCTGTCTGTCTGTCTCTCTCTCTCTATATATATATATGTGTGTGTGTGTGTGTGTGTGTGTGTGTGTGTTTGTTTGTGTGTGAGTGAATGAGTGTGTGTGTGTGTGTGTGTGTGTGTGTATTTCTCAATCAACGCATGTGTACTTACTCATTGTCTCTATATTAATCTATGTCTCTCTTTTTCTTTCATAAAATCACCGCTATAAATAAATATATATATATATATATATATATATATATATATATATATATATATGTGCGTGTGTGGGTGTATATATATATATATATATATATATATATATATATATATATATATATATATGCATGTGAGGAGGATTTAATCAAAGGTCGGAAATACCAAATGTTTGTAGACACAAGAAAAGTTAGCTTCTGGGCAGATGAGTCTCAATTTAATTTTATCTTATTTATTATTTTTTCTTTATCCATTTATTCATGTATTTATTAATTTTTCCTGCTAATTTCATTTTTTGAACGTTTTTTTTATCAATAAAATCTTGTTTGTTCGAACACTCTTTTAGTCAGAAATACCCTGACGATCAATTTACGTGAATTCTTGGTAGACCTTTCTGACTCAGCACGAATATATATATATATATATATATATATATATATATATATATATATATATATATATATATATATATATATATATATATATATATATATATATATATATATATATATATATATATATATATATATAAGTGCTTGTATCAACATTTGTAGTTTATTTAATGGCGAGTTCTAGAGATGTGATCAATGTGATTAAACCCTTCATTGCTATTACACCCAGGTCCATTCTGACTAGTATATATAGTAACTGTTTGGGTCTCATCAATGGGTCGAATAATTCTGCTTGAAAAAATATTCGTATAAAACTGGATCGTATGAAAGAATTCTCTTAAGAAAAAAACTACACAAAATATGCAACAATGAATGTAATTCCCTAAATCTAGACATCAAATACCCCTAAACCAGTTGACATGCTATTAAAATCAATCACTCAGTCAATCAATCCTTTACTTCTTTAATTGTTTATCATTGATCATCACGTTTTCGAAGATACACCATCCCTTCCTTTTCTACATTAGCAGATTCACGATTATATAAAGAATACAGTATTTTAGATCAGGGGTGGACAAATGGCGGTCTTCTGTACTGTTTTATGTGACCTGCGGTGTCCTCTAAAAATAAAGATATACACTTGCACTTGAATAGAGAGTAAACATTTTGATGTCAAGATATGCACCCCTTTATTAATTCATAACCCAGTGTTGCGGCTCTCCCACAAAAATGTTGACCCACCCATGTTATTGATACATGTAAAAGTTTCCATCGAGAAAGCCGGTTTTCAGTCGCATTTAGTCTCCAGAAAAGAGGGCTGGAAACTTTCGCACACAACTTATGAATAATAAGACTAATTATTCTGGAGGTGGTTTAGGTTTGGTTTGGTCTGATGGCATATCCACCATTGTAGGATATTTCATGCCAAATCCACGTTATGCATATGGTTTAGATATACGAGGATCATTAAATAAATTTCCAGACATGTTTTATATGGGCATTTTATTGATATTTCATACATGAAACTTTAGTCCCCTTCGAAGCAATCTCCTCCGGCTGCAATGCACTTATTGTACCGTTCCAACAATTTCTGGAAGACACCATGGGAGTCCTCTAGTGTAAGCCTGTCAATGACCTTCGTCACAGCCTCTTTCATCTCCTCAATTGTCTCATAACGGCAGCCTCTGAGCTTAGGGAATAACCAAAAGCCACAGGGAGCAAGGTCTGGAATATAGGGAGGCTGAGGAAATGTCTTGATGCCCATTTTGGTCAAATAGTCTGTAACAAGGACGGAGTTGTGGACTGGTGCGTTGTCCTAGTTTGAAATGCCACTGACCCAATTTGAACAGTGCTGGCTGCTTCCGACGGAATCTCTTGCTGAACTCCCTTAAAACCTCAAAATAGTAACCCTAACTCTAACCCTTTGGTCAATCAACACTGGTGTATTGACTTCTTTACCCCTCCCACACCTTCCCTCATCCCTCACAGACTCCCTGCTTTCCTTGAATCTCTTATGCTACTCAAAAACTGATGCTCGATTCATGCAAGATGGTCGAAAAGCAGTCTGAAGCATTCCATACGTTTCAGTGGCATTTTTTACAAGTTTAAAACAGAATTTTATTGCATATCGTTCTTCTTTAGTGTCCTCACGTCCAGATTGCATTTTTGAAATTCACCAGCTTTGGCAATCAGGCTTTAGTAGGGTGTATTCCGATTCCTGCTGTAGCTGTTCCTTAGAACCTGAAATCATGAAAATTGCTCAGTCATCTCATAAGATATATAGCAATAACATACTGAACTTTCAAGAGTCAACACCAATTTTAAATCCCTGTACAAAAAAAGTCTGGAAACCTATTGAAAGCACCAATTATATGATTTGTAAGCACATTTTGTTGATAACCCTATTCATACATTTGTACACAGTATTCCTATGTCTCACTAACAATTCAATGAGACAGACATTTGTTTGTACACAGGTAAATGGTAAAAGAGTTCTATTTCTCATTATTCAGTTTAATGCAAGTCATTTATTTGAATACAGTATAAAGGTCAAACTCATGGATAGGATGCTATCAGGTATTATCTCACTGGATGTGAGTGGACATGGGATTAATGACAATAAAAGGATACTCCACATTCCCTATATCTCCAAGGCTGGAGCTTCACGATTACATGGTTTATTGTCATACCTCGGGCACTCATTAGGGGAGTCTTACCCCTCTGCAGAGATCCAGTTGGTGTATTCAACAGTCCCAGCTGACTGAGCTTTCTTCTAAGTACATAATGTCTATGTTTTATTTTTAGACATGTTCTTAATAGGTGTCGGTCTCTCCAAGGAATTTTCAGTTTCATTCTTTATAGTTTTAAAACTGCTGTTATAGCACTCTGTCTAGTCATCAAGATACTTGCTTGCAATTGTTACTTATGGTGACTATGCTATCCCTGTTCAGTTAATTCGAGTGGGGTATTTTATACAAAGGCTGAACGCAATCCGCACAATATAGGAACATTTTGTACTAGATATACTAGTCATGAATTCTTAACTAGGCTATAATTCTAAGGTATAATTTTATGTATCTATTTAAGATCACAAGATATATATATATATATATGTGTGTGTGTGTGTGTGTGTGAGTGTGTGTGTGTGTGTGTGTGTGTGTGTGAGGAGTTTTTTAAACGGCGCTTCCCATTGCAATTTTTTTTTATTTTTTTACAAAATTGACTTTATTCATGAAGAATCCTTTTAAATGGTTAGGAAAATAGAACTGAAAACATTGTTTGACAAACAAATTTTATGCACCTCTTCAATTAATTATAACAGAAGAATCTACATGACAGAAAAGTAAAAAAAGAATTATACTTTAAAAAGTAAAGGTAATATTTTTCTGTGAAAAACTCTAACGAGTTTTGAGTGTAATGTGTTCATAACTCAATGAAAACTTTTAAAGATTTAATGACTTAAGCATATTTGTTTTTTTATTTTTCATTTCGTTTTTTTCAGATTGTTCTAACGAAATAATTTCTTTTGTAAATCCTTACTATATGGCCAAATTGTTTGGTTTAGATCTTCAAAATTTATTACGCTTAATTGTTAGATCTAGGGTAAAGTTTTAAATTTGAAAAATATTTTCCTCATCATGTATTGTGGTTTGGTGTTGTTCCTTTGTTTAATAGCATATCAACCTTCGTTGGGTAATGTCAAATCCATCCTGGTAGAAAGACAGTGGTGTTACTCTTTATTCCATTGTTTGGGGAATAGGAGAGTTCATACTTTTCCCAACGGTATTTGTCCGAAGGTGATCATAATAACAGTTATGGGAACATATCCTACCATACCCGAAAGATGGACTCGTCCAAACTAAACATATTTTCCGAGCTAGCTAGCTCGGGGAAAACAACTTCTCGTTTCTTACGAGACATTTGACAGACAGACTGCAAGCCGAGAACGGCTAGTATTTCTTTTGTGTGAATTCTTTTTTCTGCTAATACAATGACGTTCACCAATCACCCGTTGTGTGAGTTGTTCTTCCATCGGTTTTATCTGAAGACCACAACAATAACGCAGCTGTTTTTCGTCCGCATTTACTATGATGTCATAGTCCGATATATTTGCCACTATGTCCCTTGGACAACACACCCATGTATTGTGTTCATTTGTAGTTTGTTCACATAGATGTCGATTTGTGTTGTAATTTCCTTTTTTGTTGGTTGCTGACGCTGGAAATTCCTCTTTATCGATTTATTAGCTATCGAGTTTTGTAAGGATGTTTTTTTCGGCATAGATTTACTCCTATATCTTTAGCTTTTTAAAAAAAATTGGTCCTTTTAGCTTACTTCTATATTTAGTTGTATGGTAAGAAAGTGATACCGGGGTTCAAGTAGATGATGTTTCAAAAGAGTCAGCAGCTGAAAAAAAAGACTAGTTACCAGGATTCAATATCTTTTCTTTTGCGCTAACGGTAACTTGATACGCTTGATGTAGCCCCCTGGGCCTGGGTAACCAATTAATGACAGGTGATAGATGATGTCACCTACTCGAGACTGAATTATATATATATATATATATATATATATATATATATATGTGTGTGTGTGTGTGTGTGTATTGTGATTCGGCCATTATCTTTTGATGGCTGGGTTGCCAGAAGTCAAATGTTCAAATATAAGAAGAGGCTGACCCTGAAATAAACAAAAACGTGACGAGGAAGTGTCTATAGTCACTTTCCTTCTGCTTCCACGGCCAGACAGAATAGAGATGAAAAAACAAAAAAAAAACAAAAAAAAAGACGAAACCTTCTCTCACTAAAAGTCCTCGAGTTGTGGTTTTGTTTTTCCCTCGCCAGCCAAGACATAGCCTCACCTACTTAGCAATCGCAAATGATTTCGCTACATTGCCCAACCCTCTTCCATGGACACGTTGTGACACAAGATTTATTTTTAGTCTGTGACAAGGACGGAGTTGTGGACTGGTACATTGTTCTGGCTTGAAATGCCACTGACCCAATTTGAACAGTGCTGGCCGCTTCCGACGGAATCTCTTGCTGAACTCCCTTAAAACCACGACATAGTAACCCTAACCCTAACCCTTTGGTCATCAACTCTGGTGTATTGACTTCTTTACTCCTCCCATACCTCTCGTCATCCCTCACAGACTCCTTGCCTTCCTTGAATCTCTTATGCTACTCAAAAACTGATGCTCGATTCATGCAAGATGGTCGAAAAGCAGTCTGAAGCATTCCATACGTTTCAGTGGCATTTTTTACAAGTTTAAAACAGAATTTTATTGCATATCGTTCTTCTTTAGTGTCCTCACGTCCAGATTGCATTTTTAAAATTCACCAGCTTTGACAATCAGGCTTTAATAGGGTGTATTCCAATTCCTGCTGTAGCTGTTCCTTAGAACCTGAAATCATGAAAATTGCTCAGTCATCTCATAAGATGTATAGAAAAAACATACTGAACTTTCAAGAGTCTACAACAATTTTAAATGCCTGTACAAAAAAAGTCTGGAAACCTATTGAAAGCACCAATTATATGATTTGTAAGCACATTTTGTTGATAACCCTATTCATACATTTGTACACAGTTAAATGTTTCCAAGTATCTCTACGTCTCACTAACAATTCAATGAGACAGTCATTTGTTTGTACACTGGTAAAGCTGGTTTGAATTAAATGTTTTTCTTTGTTCTAGACCGGTTGTTGAACAAAGGTCAAAAGAGTCCACTCAGCTCAAATATTTACCCATGGCGAGGAGAGGGAAAGTTTTACTCATGCTTTTAAGGCATTAGCGTGAAATAAAACGCAAGCAAATGCGGGTCACGTGGCCATATACTTAAGCCAATGAAAGTTATATCACGTTTCTCCATTTGTCTACGTTAATAAGTGAAAAATATGTGGCATGTATGGAAATATTCCGAGAAAAATATAGTGGGATATTCTCGAGATTCTGTGCGTGCTTTTTGGGATGACTTTTCTGAGATGGTGTTTCCTTGAAAAACTGTGGTCAATTTCTATGAATTAAGCCTGAAATTAAAAGCTTCTTCTTTCTTTTCAAGTATGCATTCAAGTTTTTAATTCCATTTTGATGAATTAGATAAGTCTTAGAATGAAATATGACTGTATGAGAAACAAAGAAGTCTGTATAGAAAAAAACTGATATATTTCTCTATAAGAATAGCGTAATCAGAATGAATTTATTATTCTACAAGAATGTAATTTACGGAGGACAGGGGCGAAAAGCGTCAAAGTACTTTTTGTATATAGTCCCTCTGGCAAAAATAATATTAGAACAATAAGCAGACATTCCTTTTAGCTGTTAATAAACTTATCATAGATAAAACTCAAAACATTTTTCTTTAATCGCTGAGCATTATTATTTCATAAAGTTTTCCTTAAACAATCTAGATTAAAAAATATAAATTGATTGAATAATTTTTTTCAGCTAAGGAGAAGAAAATATTAAATAGCTTAATATTTTGGAAAACATTATGGATTGATGTCAGGATTTGCATTAATTAAACAGATACCAGCTGAAGACTTAAAATGCAAATCGGTCTCGAAAAAACATACAATTATTGCTGACCGCAATATGCAATTGGAAATACCAAATTGAAAGAAAATATGACTCCAACAAAACGAAATGTCACGATAATCCACGGAGTAGTGGAGCGAAAGACGTCGGTTATTCCCAGTCAGCTATTGAATAAAAATATATTTTTGCGTCTTATCTCTTATTAGTTTAAAAACAGCAAAAACGGGAAAAAAATTTAATTATTTTAAAAAAGTATGATGAACATTTTCTAAGTGTGCTAATTGTATAATGTTTGTCCGGGGTAAAAATATTGATTAGGTTTTATCCTTATTTTCATTTTTCAATTAACAGCACACTTCGTCTGTTGTTACATTCAGGATTAAATTTTGTCGAATTTTACATTCATTCTGATGGTTCCATTTTCATAGGGAAACTAGCTAATCTGATTTTTTTCGTATTGTCTTGCTAGGTTCTCATAATATTGGATTTCGTTCAAAGCTTTACAAAGATACATAAATGAATGTCTCAGTTTGTATACTCGCAGATAAAAATAAATACTGAATATAGGCTGAGGAGAAAAACCTTAAAACAAAAAGACATTTAAAAAAAAAAAATTCAGCATTTGAGATAAATTGGAGTTATTTTACGGAAGAAAAAACAGGGAATATTGCCAGATATTTATTTAACAGAATAGAAAGCTAAGAAAACATCTTAAATAAATTGACAAAAAAATGTATTTTTTCTGTAAAATTCTGTCATATATCTATAAAAGAAACCCTTATCAATAATAGGTTTCCCAAATACATTGTAGATACCGAAATTAAACAATTCATTAAATAACCTGAACAACATAACATAGACAATATCCTAAACTATAAACAATCAATAAAACAAAATTACAAAACCCAATTTTATAGTAATTATAAGATAGATGAACATATATAAAAAAAACTCATCCAAAAATTTTCTCCCTACCGATCCTACCAAAAAAGTAAGACTTATTCTTTACTACAACAAATTTAAAACCTCCAACCTAAATTATCTTTAATAACACTCCTCGCCCACCGAACTTCTAGATTAGACAAACATTGTATTTTAAAATATCCCTTGGGAGACTGTGTCTCCAAAGAAAATAGTGCGTATGCTGGTCTTACCACAACAACTCTTTCTAGACGGCTTACAATGCACCTTAATGATTCTAGTTCCATAGCCTTACATATTAAAACCCATTCTAATCCCAAATCCCTGTTTCGAAAAATTCTTGCAGAAAACACAACCATGATAGCACACGAACTTGATAAGCTACGACTATAAATCGTAGAAACCCTACAAATAAAGACTTAAAAAAATAAGTTAAATCAATATAATTAATTTTGAAAATAGCGACGATGTTTTGAAATGCCTTTAGATTTTTTTAAAAATTACGTATTTCTTAATAATATTCTATTTCCGTTGATAGCGTCACGCTTTTAAAATTCATCAGCAACTCAGTTTTATCCAACTCAGCGTTTGTTTAGTTTTGTTATGTTATGAAGTTGGCGACCATAGTCAAGGGTGACCCGAAGGCCCCCTTTTCGATAGCTACACTTTTCCCTGGATTTCTCTACTTTAACCTTGAACCGTACCTTATATGCTGAGTGTTGAACATCAAGTACCATTTTTAAAGTCTTTGGTAAGACACGACCTGGGATTGAACCCTGGTCACCCGGAACATTAGCGAACACTCTACACACAAGCCAATGAGCCAGTTCATTGGCCTAGTGGGTTGAGTGTTCGCCAATGGTTCGGGAGACTACACTCGCCAACGCCACTTTTCAGAAGTACTGACATACAAAAACTTTTCCGGAAGAGAATTATTCAACAAGGCATAGTGTAGGACGATCTCTTATGATATGGGTGGGGGCTTATCATCATCGGAAAACATAAACTACATCTTGTCAGCGGTTGAGAAAAAGCAACAGATTATATGAAGGTGCTAAATGACTTATCTCTCGCACATGAAGGGGGTCGTCTAACTGAAGAAGAATGGATTGTTCAGGATTATGAGGTACGTGTCAAGGGTAAAGTGGAGCGATCCAGGGAAAGGAGTAGCAACCTTCCCTACACCTCGGTGTAGTAGCTATTGAAAAGGGAGCCTTCTGGTCGCCCTTGACAACGGTCGACAACTTTACTTATTTCTGAAAGCCATCTGGACCGTCTAAATTGGGTTTCTTTTAACAGTTCTTTAGCATTCGTGGTTTGATATTATGAGCGTATTCCAGTCGTTTATCTTTGTGCTTCACAGTTAACCTAGGACGATGAATTTTTTTTCTTATACTTAGTTTTTTCCTTGTTTGAATGCCTTCTATTTGTTCTAGTTCTGCAAGGAGCATCCACGAGAGATTTCAATATTTTTCATGTTGAAGTTTTCTTTTTTACTTTGCGAATAATTCTTCTCTGGAATTGTGGTGATAATTTTCCCAGCCTTCCAGTCAGTTTTCTTATTTGGTCTTTTCAAGTAATTCAAATAACAGTTTTACTACGTCCAAAGGCCTTCGAAATTTCTCTCTGAGATTGTTCAGCTCTTTTCAGAGCAATAATTTCGCCTTTCTCAAATTCAGATAATGAAGTTCCTATAATGTTTTTAATATTATAGTTATTACAGTCTTAATAGCTTTTATATTACGAAGAATAAACATAATATTTTTTTAATTAAATCAAATCATTTTTCTTTAGTTTTTATTGATGGTCTTATGTTTATGTCAAAAATAAATTCTATAATTTAGCATGAATGCTAATATACGTATAAAAAATTAATTGATTTTTTCTTATTCTAAATTTAAATGTTCCTTAACCTTTTCTTTCATAAATCTGATTTTCATAATTCCAAAAATGTAAACAATATCTTTTTCTTAATTTTGTGGGAAGTCTTATATTTTTGTCCTGGGTGTATATCTTTATCTTACACCAATGTGACAAGCAAGAAGTGAAAAAGGTCAATTTTTCAGAGGAAAAAAGATAGTTGGAATTCCTTTTTCCTTCTCGTAGTCCAGTTGCCTAACCATTCTTTCTCATCATTTGGACTTACCTGGGATTGCGAACAGATATATCTATACTCTTCCCAAAAGCAATAGTGTAAAGTGAGGTGCAATCACATTCGTTTAGATATAGGAGTGGAATTTGGCACAGAAAAAAGGTACACTGATCAAAATTGAGGGAATAGAGAAAAAAAGGAACGAAAAAAACTATCTCATCCAGAAAGCATTAGAATGCTTGGAGAGAAGAAAAGTTACAAGTACTTGGGAATATTGGAAGTTGACACCATCAAACTGATAAAGATAAAGGAAAAATAAGAATAGAGTACTTCAGAAGAACGACAAAGATCTGCTGCAGAAATCTCAAGAAAGGGATAAACATCTGGGCAGTCCCTCTTTTCAGATATTCAAGATCATTCTGAAAGTAGTCAAAGAAGGAACGCTGACATGTAGAACAAAGGACAAGAAAGTAGACTATGCGCAAGGTTTTACGTCTGAGATATGACATAGACCGACAGAAAGCGTCAAGAAAAGTAGGAAGAAGAGGATTCACTAGCATTGAAGATTTTATAGATAACTCAATACAAGAATTCAAATACTACATTAAAAGCACAAAAAAAAAAGAAAGAACAAAAAATTATAGCAGCCAATCAACACATTGGCATCATAGGTACAGACAGAATCGCCCCCCACAACAAACTAGTTAAGAAAAAGGGAAAGGAAACAACTGTTTGGATATTTCAATCGACAAATTGGTGAGATTGCACATAAGAAGACATGAACATGACAAAGAAAAGGATATCTTAAGAGAGAAACTGAAGATCTTTTAATAACTGCCGAAAACAATGCCTTGAAGACCAAGTTTTAGTTTGGTTAGGATTCATGGCACGTCCACAATTGTGGTTTATATAATGCCAAATCCATTTTTATTCATATAAACAGTTCTCTTTCAAACAATTCAGTTTAGCATAAATACACAGTTTAGTTCTATTTGACACATAGATAGGACTCAATCAGATTCTTCAATTCCGGACCAATGTTGACCTGACAGTAATGGCAATAAAGGGGTATTCTGCATTCCCAAAAGATCCATTAACCATCAGGTTTTTTTAGTGTCATAACCAGGACACTCGTTGATGGAGTCTTACCCCTCAGCAGAGATGCAGTTGATGTATTCTGCAGCTTAGTCGACTGGGCCATCTTAAAGTTAAAACCAACAATCTGTACCATAATAGCTAGTGTGGGTTATGCGAAGAAAAAGATGAAACGATTAATCACATAGTATGAGAATGCGGCAAACTTGCATGAAAAATACAAGAATAGGCACAACTGGGTCGGAACGGTAAGCAACTTAGAATTAGGCAAAATACTGAAGTTTTACTATACCAGCAAATAGTATACCCACAAACCAGAAACTGTCTTAGAAAATGAAACAAAATTCTCTGGGATTTTTTGATAAAAACGGATAACCTAATCCCGACCACAAAATCACACTTATTGATAATTTAAAAAATATATATAGAACTTGCAGTCTTGTGGATTTTACCAATCCAGGACCGCAGGTAAAATTAAAAGTAAACAAAAATATTGGAAAATACTTGGAAATTACCAGAGAACTAAAAAGAAGTGCGAAAAATTTGATTGATAGTGATACCAATTTAGATCCATGTACTTGGAACGGTCCCAAAAGACGTGATAAGGAAAACGGAGGAATTGGAAATCATAGGGCTAATCACTATCATGTGGACCACTCCATTGTTAAAATCAACCATAAATAGAGAAGAGTCCCGGTGGCCAGAGGAGATTTGCTATCACTCAAACTCCAGTGAAAGACAACTAGCTAATGCTGGTTTGAAAAACTAACTGGAAATTAAGAGATTAGCCGACTTAGAAACTAAAGGAACCGCTGAGACCACCAAGACTACAACATTATTAAGGTCGGCCAGAATACTAAGAAGCGTCTTGGAGACCTGAGAGTACTTGTTCTAACTGAAACTCCGATTTAAAACCATCAGTTAATGGTTGCGTGCAAAACTCACTATAAGCAACGTTAATGAGATTGATATATTTCATAAATTACCTGCAAAGAAAATTGGAACTTCATTTTAAGTGAAGTTTTTCTTGTGTACGTATATTTACATTCACCGATTTTTCACATTCAAACTTGCAGTTAGTGACTTCTAGGTCTCAAAAATATTGAAAATAAAGTAAAAAGAAACAAAGAAAACTTATCAAACTGTAAGTCACTTCTTTTCGTAATTAAATGTTTATGCTACCCATTTGCTAGAGACAAACAATTATCTATGAAATATGTGACATTTATTGGGAATGCTCCTATCGAACTAACTAGACAGAAACTGTCTCGATTATTTCCCAGCTTGACGACTGTCATAATGTTTTAGATACTTATTACACTATTTTTATTATAATGATTGTCCTTCTTGTTTGTCGTTGTTGCTGTTACTAACATTTAAGATTTAAGATGTGGTTAACAGTGGGATAAGTAGTAAGCTATATTGATGGTCGTTGCAAAGTAGTAATTTATTTTGAAAGGCGAGAGAGAGAGAGAGAGAGAGAGAAGTTGTAGTTAGGTAAGCAAATAACATTCACACTAACGCCATATTTAATTGTTAATTATGTGCAACAACGCCGTTATAATGAAACAGTTGCCTCTGGTAGGTCTCAGCGATTTTTCCCTCTCCCTCTTACATTTTTGGCTGATGTCGCAAGAAATGCACTAAGCAATAGATGAATTCCTTTTTTTCTCTTATCTCTCTTTCTAATATTCTTCTTTGTTTATTTATTTATTTTTACTTAGTTGCTGGCCACTTTGTTTTCCTTACAATACATAAAAAAACGATAAATTACCAATGTTTTGGCAGAGTCTACATCTTGCCTCGTTTTGAAAATCTATCAGCGATATTTTTATGAGGTTGTCTTTACTCCTACTGAAGTTGTTATGCTTGGTTATTTTAGTTTTACAGCCTTGTTTATGCTAGAAACGGTGTAATCTTTGTGCAAATGCCTTTTAATATATTGGAGATGTAATTCTAAGAGTAATGAGATTCACTTTCTTTAAAGATAGAAAACAGTTCGTTATAAAGATTGACATGAGCCTGAATCTTGTCAGTAAACTTTACTTTCTGAATTGATTAACTACATTGGGCTATTCATGCACACACATAACCCTTGAAAATCAACTAACCCATTTAGTCCCTATTGCGTTTAAGGTTGCTCTTCATCCTTCGGTTTGCTAAGATACACACATATTAGATATGAGATTACGTTATGCCTATTTAATAAGATACAGTCTTATTGGGCATAAAATTGTACGCTACGCCGGGTTGCTAAGATACAGACATATTATACATAAAATTGTACGCTATGCCGAGTTGCTCAGATACAGATATATTGTACATGAAATTGTACGCTATGCCGGGTTGCTAAGATACAGATATATTATACAGGAAATTGTACGTTATGCAGGGTTGCTAAGATACAGTTATATTATACATGAATTATATTATATTATACATATATTATACATGCCGGGTTTCAAAGATATATACATATTTTGCCTAACATTTACGTTGGCTATGCTACAGAAAATCGACTTGAACAAGTGTACATGCAAGAAGCACTGGTTGGTTTGGTGATTGTTAATGGCATATCAACCCTTGCATGTTATTTAATATATATATATATATATATATATATATATATATATATATATATATATATATATATATATATATATATGATTTATGCGAATGATTTATGGGTAAATTTATTTTTAAACGAGTCAAAGCTCATTCGTTTGCGTACAGTTTAATGGTTTCAGTTATTGAAATCTAACACTAATAATTCTATTTAGTATCAATTATTCGCTGACACGCAATAAAATGATTACATATATTCCCATCTAAAACTGATAATTCTATTTAAAAATAATAGATTGTTATTACACTGTGAAATGGTTCTATGTATTGGAATTCTACCTTAGAAATTCTATTTATTAATTATTCCAATCAAGAAAAGAACTACTTGCATTCCGCTGTATGGTTTCAAATAACAAAATATTTATCCTCAATAAATAATTGAACCCTTCTACTTGACCGACCCTAACAGGTGCTACTACTCCGGGTCAGAGCAGACATGATAGCAATGGTAATAAACTGCTACTCGACATTTTTGAAAACTCAGGACTGGAAACTCACTATCAGATATATTTTAGGTTGGTCGGTTGGTTGGTTGGTTGTTTGTGATTATGGCATATCAACCTCTGTAGGTTATTTAGCACCAAATCCATTTTCATGAAAATGGTTCTATTTCAAACAATTCAGTTTAGCATAAGTACGCACTTTAAATGTAAGTACAGTTCAATTGTGAAAAACATTTCTATTTCAAGCTATTCAGTTTAGTCAAGCTATTCAGTTCTAATTCAGCTAATACTGTTTAGTATAGGTACATATTTTGTTTACACACAGTTAAATGTCAAAACAGTTTTATATTAAACAATTCAGTTTAGTGTAAGTACACTTTTAATGTCTAAAAACAGTTCCATTTCAAATAATTCAGTTTAGCACAAGCACGCAGTTTAAATGTAAGCTCGGTTTAATTGTCTAACAATTTCTATTTTAAGCAATTCAGTTTAGTCAAACAGTTCAGTTTAGCATAAGTATGCCGTTAGTTCTATTTAACCCATAGATAGGGCCCTATCAGGTGCTACCACGTCGGGCCAGAGAGGACCTGGGAGCAATGGCAATAAAGGGGTGCTCCGCATTCCCCGAATTTCCAGCATCACTGGAACATCACCATCAGATTGTTAAGTGCCATAACCACGACACTTATTGGGGGTGGGGTCTTACCCTCTACAGAGTTGCAGTCGGTGTACATTACAGCCACAGCCGACTGGGCAACAGATGTATTTTAGTGTCATACCTTGAACAGAAGTAGTGCAAGGTCATCTATGAACTCTGCATCAGTTATAGTTTCTGAGGCATATCTTCTGCTGGAAACGTATCGGTACATTTTATTTTCTTGATTAATTCGCAAAGACGAACCACTGAAACATTGCAAGTAAACAGGGCACAAACAGATATCCATAAAAACTAGAAGTTAAAAGAAAGACAAATTGACAAAGCTCAAAATTTCTCCCAGTGGGCTCGGTGTAACAAGATATAGTTCATCTAAAATTCTGAGATCGGTCTAAGTGATCACCTGAGAAAAAAGATAAAGCAACTACTCAAGGATGTGAGGAGACAAACGTTGGCGAGTATGGAATTAGCGGAATGAATCAAAGATTCGAGACGTGCAGGGGTTCCTACAGTGACTATATCTCGTTTTAAATTACAGCCGGGCCCATTTAGCTGGGACACATTTTGTCGGTTGTGTTCACTGGTACATAGGTCAGGTTGGGTGTGTCTTTGTTCCGGTGGCAGTCAGTCAAGGCCTCCTGACATGGATTCCCGGTAGCCGGCATTCATGTCACGCGTGCTAAGACCGGCACCTCCTTGAGCTTCAGAGAATCATTCCCTAGGCGCTAACGCTCTCTAGAGGGGTAGGTTTATCACCTGGTGCCTGAGGTACCTCTTTTCAGAGTAATGCTGACGAGGCCCGAGGCATTTGGTGGATTATCGAGCGTGTCTGGGCTATGACCCTGCACCAGGACCCATCTTAAAATGGTTTTGTGCCACACTCGTCAGTTTGGTTGGACGTACGACAAATTCCAGTTCTTAGAAGAACAAAGAGGTACCCGTTTTAAATGTCTTTCTGCTTTCAAGGTCTTTGAGATTAAATGCAGAGAATAAAATCCACCAGGACCTTACTCTTAAGATAACTTGTTTTCTCAATCCAACGATTAGCTCTCATCGATATTGCAGACACCGATGAAAGTGCTCCACCAGATATGCACAAACTGGAGCCGAACGAATTAGAAAACCTGTTATGCCTTTAGACACTGTTGCGCTAAATGGTGCTATCAAATGCTTCTATTCAGGGAGGGGTGATGGATTCTAATAAGGATATCATAGTTATCTCCATTATATCTCGAATTCAGATGATTAAAAATAAACTTTAGCTCGAACGCACATCCCACAAAATAAAACAAAATGTACAATTGTTATGGAAACTGTACGATGTATCGTATTTTATCAGATGTTGACATGTTCAAACATAATTAGAATGTTCATAAGCCATCAGATGATATTTAGTTTCCATTGTACCGATGATCCATGATGATATTCATGTTGGTCTTTAGGAAGCTTTGAGAAGTTCTTAATGAGATTTCGTTGATATATAGATATTCAGAAGTTTAGATGATTAAAAGATGACATTCAATGCGAATACATACCACGAAAAAGGACCGGTAAATTACAGATCTGGCTGGAAACCGATTTATAGTCTAAGCTAGCAGAGTATTACTTTCTTAAAAATCTAGCTCTGTTGGTCCGTATTTGCTAGTATATATATATATATATATATATATATGATGGTGGTTCAAATGTTCTTATGCTACCAATTCTTTTAAAAGCAGAAAAACTGTTTCAGATTATGAAACTAATTATTATGCAGGTGATGCCAACACAAACGTGAGAGGTAAGCGACATATGTATGATTACGTGAGCTTTAGAACATTTTGAATAACTATCGTGCATATATATATATATATATATATATATATATATATATATATATATATATATATATATATAGTATAGTATAGTATAGAAAAAAATGAGGGATAGTGATACATGTCAGTTTGATTTTCAATACTATCTATCTTTTCCTCATATCCCTGGATTCCCTTATAGATTTCACCACCCCTACCCTCTCTCTCTCTCTATCACACACACACACACACACACACACTCACACACACACACACACACACACACACACAAATATAACTATATATATCCATACAGAGAGAGAGAGAAACAGAGAGAGAGAGAGAGAGAGAGAGAGAGAGAGAGAGAGAGAAAGCAGGAAGAGAGAGTGGATGAGAAAGAGAAAAATTACGCGAAAAGATTTAAAATATTCAAAGAAAAACGAAAGGAAAATTTGGACCTTATTTAGAAAATTGGAATGAATTAAATCTGTCACATATATATATATATATATATATATATATATATATATATATATATATATATATATATATACACTTACACATGAACACAGATATATATATATATATATATATATACACTAAAACACACACAAAAACTTATAAATATATATATACACACAGAATTATTAATGATAGTAAAAACCTAAGCAGTATAAACATACAATTAAAAAGAAAAAAAGTATATTTTGGAAAGTCACATTTTTTAAAGTTACTAGCTTACTCCTGTATGTATATTTATTTTATTTCTGTGAAAGATCCAGAGAACATTTTAGGTGACTGACAGACAATAAAGGGAGAAAGACAGAAACCTACAAATGTAAATTGATCGAATCTTTTGTAAGATTCTTTAATTTCATTTGGAAATTTTTCACATTGAAAATCATCAGATTTCTATACACCAAATTAAACCACCGTTTAAGTTTTAAGGCATTTAGAAAATGACAGTTGGTATTTTCAAAAATTGTTAAAGACATTTAACAAAGGCTATATAATACGACCAAAATGTCCAAAAAAATACCAACCATCTTTTTAATAATTGATTTTCCGCGTGGACTTTTTTAGATTTCAAGTAAGATTTTTTAACAGACATTATCGATCTCTGAAACAATCCATTTAAATGCAGACTCATTTTCAGAAGACATTGACCCACTACAGAAGATTAGCTAATTGGAAACCAGTGTCTGTGAAACTATTCCTATCTTACTAAATGTAAAGTATTTTTGGACACAGTAGTTTTGTCGGAGGAATACGAATTTGTCGTTTAAATTGACATGGCTTATTTGATAGCATCTAATCATAGTCAAAAAAGAAACGGGCGTCATTAATCATTACTTTGTCGTGGGACCAGATTGGGTGATCAATAGGCGTACATATAAAGGAGGAGGACAAAAATACATGTCAGCTGCGTTGCAATCTTTATCAATTGAAGTGGTGCATGTATTGAGATTCTGCTGGTGAAAAGGAAATATTTTGTGTTTACGTATAGGATGTCATCATACTTATAAACATTTTCCAAGTTTATTTTGTTGCTTTTTATTCTTGGATTCATGGACTTTTTATGCTGGTTGGTTGGTTGGTTGGTTGGTTTCTGGCATGTTGGTTTCAGGTATGTTGGCTCTCGCTGTGCTATTTAATTCCAGGTTGGATTTTTTAAAGCAATTATTCGGCTTCCCGTTTCATTCCTACTTAATATTACTGCAAATTGCGGCATACAAGTCGACTTTATAAGCACGAAAACGTTTATGAAACATTAGGGGTCGACTTATACAACAGGGCTAAAATCAAAACGTTGTCTCCCTGTGGATCGGTACTCTGAATCGATGTACACAAATTAACCTCATGTCGGCAGTCTGCCACAAACATTTTCAACTTAAACTCACCGTTGGTGAACATTTTTAACAAATTAACACAGATATTAATATAAAGCTACAAAACTATAATACAAAGTCAGTCGAATATTAACACTATACCACAACCTGTCTCCTGCAGGTGGTGCACTGAATGTAGACACAAACCAAAACATCGCTGCACCCAGGTGGTCCTTTAGACAACTACGATACGTTGTTTATCGGTGGAATTTCATGATAACATAAGAGTTTTGATATGATGGCATATCAACAATTGGAACTTACTTAATGTCAAATCCATTTTTATACATATAAACATGTCTATTTAAAAACAATTCAGTTTAGCATAATTACACAGTTTCATTATCATCATCATCACCATCATGTTACGACTCCAGCGCAGATCTCCCTGACCCTCTTCCACCACCTCTCACTATCGTCCATCGCTTCCGCTTGGTCTTCAAGGCTACAACCTGTATCGGCACATAGCTGCTGTATGAAGGTTCTAGCTGGTCGTCCTGCCTTTGCTCGTCAATGTAAAGGGGTCTACAGGAGTATGTCAATTATGAGTTCGTCCCTACTTCTCCAGCAGTGTCCTGCATGTCTGTTTCGTTTAACTTGGATAGTTTTTGTGATGGGTGGTAAGTAGCCGTACAGCTGCTACTTTGTACGGTTCTACCTTCAGGACTTGTTCAAAATTGCTCGCAGCATTCTTGTTGCCATCAGGCTTTTTCTTAATACATTCAGTTGGCGTCCAAGTGGTGCATCCATACTGCAGTACCGATACGACCGCTGCTTGGAAAAAAAATGCGTTTCATTTTATCGGTCAGGTCTAACTTCAGTATGACCGATAGCCTATCGATAGCTGTCCATGCCTTTGCTCGTCGCATGTTGTTGTCAGTCTCGGATGATGAGAGACTGCTTCCGATATAGGTGAACAAGTCTACTAGTTTCAGAGAAGTACTGTCTAAGGTGGATATGTCGCCTCTTTGATAAAAGCACATGTATTCAGTCTTGTGTGCATTAACGTGGATACCTATGACAGCAGCTGCTCGTTCCAAACTTTGTAGCAGGTTTTCGGCTTGGGTGGGTGTATTTGCCAAAAGCGCTATTACATCGGCATAGTCCACGTCCGTAATTGTTTGTGCGGGGTATCTTCTGCTTCTTTCTTTTGTCAGCTTGAAACCATGCACAATTTAAACTGTCATAAACAGATGTATTTCAAACAACTCAGTTTAGCATAAGTACATAGTTTATTAATTTTAAAACAGTTTTATTTTATCAATTCAGTTTAGCTAAAGTGCACAGTTTTCTATTTGACCCATGGCTGGGACCCTATCGGGGGCTACTCCTCAAGGACAGATTGAACCTAGGAGCGTTGCCAAAAAGAAGTACTCTACATTCCCCAAAGCTCCAGCATTACTGATGCCTAACAGATTGTTTCGTATCATATCCAAGACACTCGTTAGTGGGGGAGTCTTATCCCTCTACAGGGATTCAAATGATGTATTCTGCAACCCCAGCCGACTGGGCCAAAAACAATAGGGTTTAAATTCCTTTGAATATAAGCTCATATATCTACTAGTAGTCTACTGTATGTTCAAGGGTCGACCTATACAGCAGGTAGAGTTCAAACCAAGAATTTTGAGTAAGCATTTTCAGGTGGACTTATATGCCAGATCGACTTGTACACTGCTATTTACGATAGTACTAATATTCTAAAAATCTTCTGTATTTTTGTCAGTCCACGATGGGCAGATTACAAAAAAAAAATCAGTGTTTGAATGAAGTAAAGTTGATTTGAATTCAGAATCAACCTTCTCCTGGATTGGATGCGTAGCATTACAAAAGAAACAAATCTATTTTACTATTTACTCACTCCTAATGGGAGGACAGACGGATTCGTGTTTCCAAGGGTATTAGCGGGAAATGAAACCCAAACACCCTCGTCAGAGATTCGAACTCTGTTCACCAATTCCAATTCCTACGACGATAACACTTACGCGAAGCATTATTTTCTCTTATCTTTGGTTTACATATGTCCGTATAAAATGTCTGAGATCAGAGGTTGCCAATTGCAACGCTCTAGTTTCAATAAATGTAGTGCTAAGCATTTTTTACTTGATGAAAAAACGTTTTTTACTTCGAGAGTTGATGAATCACTACTCATTATAAAATGTTGATTTTCCATTCGCCCGAAGCAATTTCTTTTTATAAACACAGAAAAAAAAAGAAGAAGAACAATGCGTTAACTTCGTGTCAGTTTTTTTGTCTTTTTTCAAGATACGATACATTGTTTCGACTCAGACAATAAACAAAAAAAATCATTTATACATTGACCCACTTAACACATTCTGAATACACTTTCCATCAAGATAATTCCTTAATATATACCAAGACGCAAGGCAGAGCGTACAAGAAAATTTATTTCATCACACATTTTAGTATATCAAAAGAACCATATATATTCTCCTATTTACTCATTCCTAATAGGAGAACAGACGGATTCGTGTTTTTCCAAGGGTATTAGCAGGAAATGAAACCCAAACTCCCTCGTCAGAGATTCGAACTCTGCTCACCGATTCCAATTCCTAAAACAATAACACTAACGCTAAGCACGCCGTCTAAAAATCATTTATATACAGTAAGATATTCCAATCGAATACTAATAAATCACATACCTTCGTATTGATCTGAGAAATTATTCCTATTCATTACAAATAATTTTGGCGTCATTAAATGGTTTCAACTTATTTCAAAATCATTATTTTAAGAGTTATTGTATGAATATAGTAATCGTATTTTAAAGATTATCTCCGACTGATTAATTTCTTGTACATCCATTATAATCCTAACACTTGCTGGGTCATAGTGGAAATATTGTCTGCATCTGGAATTTTTCAAGGCGTAATGAATGTAATTTTTTTAGTAATTCCAGTTTATATATAAAAAAAAAACAACTCACCAACAGTATGACAACAAAGGAGTGGTTCCTGAATCTTCAGAGCTTCGGAACAGGAGCCTCACAAACTATGCGAATTAACTTTCATGCCCAGAACAGAATAAGATGCGCTCATATTCAAAGAACTGACAAATATCAACTTAGTTATGATATCAACAGAATACTAAATTTAAGTCGCTTCGATATATGCACAGCTATGGTTTATAAAAATGATGAATTTGACCAGTCACAATATAAATATTGTATATACAAAATACGTCTCATATATATGCATCATATAAAAAAAACAAAAGTATTTGTCTATTCTCGAAGGGTTCCGACCTAAAAAATTTTTTCAAAATCTGATAGCTTCAGGAGTTTCTTCAATAGTGTTTTAAGAAACAAACGATTTTGCTTCCTTTTGATATAATTAGTAGAAAAAAAAACTGTGAGACAATTGTGGAACATTTTAGGAAAATAACCTTCGCCATCTTTTTTTTCTCTTTCTAAAGAACAAGAACGTATGAAGTAAAAAGAACTGAAGTTACAAAACAATTATTTTAAATTGAAGAATTATTGCCGACCCAATGATTGTTTTTGCGTCAATTTCTTTTGTAAAATTTTAGATGGTGTGACTGGCGGGCGAATTTGTTCTCTTTCTTTTCTTTCTTCGACAATTTTATTTCTTCCGCTTTTCACTTAACCAAATCGGACAAACAGCGATCATTGTTTAATTGCAGTGTTTAAACAAGAAACTGGAAATACGCCAGGAGGCAATGAAAATGACATAACATGAAAGACCTGGGTCTTTGCATGTGTAGAATTTCCTGTGTGTGCTTGCTTGCATGGGGCGAATAAATTTCAGCGGATATAGGTGAATTACATATGCATAAATGCGTTTTGCTTTTGTGTGTCTGCTTAAAAGAACTATAATTTGAACATATTAATATACATCAGCTCCTATAAGTAAAGTTTGCAACCCGAGTCGGGGGTGACTTAAAGATTCTCTTTTCAATAGCTACTGCACTGATATGTAGAGGAAGGCGCCACTCCATTCCCTAGATTGCTCCACTACCCTTGATCCTTACCGTATACTGCTGAGTGTTAAGTAATGCGGCATCAAGTACCATTTTTGAGTCTTTGGTATAACTCGACTAGGGATTGAATCCCATTCTTCTGGATCATTGACAAACACTCTAATCATGAGGTCAATGGTCCGGTTATATAATTATAAATGTCTGAAATATATGATTATATAACAGTCTAAATATATTTACAATGCTATGCAAAAATCTAAATCATAGATATATTCTCAAACCAAAGTTCCTATATACCAACCCCTCCGCTCGGGCAGGATATGACATAAGGTCAATTTTTAAGCGGAGTTTAACAGGTTTCAATTCAGAGTTTTCCTTCTCCTAGACTAGTTGCCTCACCAAGGCTGATGAATTCAGTCTGTCCTACTATTTACCCATAGCTGGAGGGAGAATAATTGGGTTCATACCTTTCCCAAGGGTATTAGTGCTATGTGAAATGCAATCTGTCTTGTCCAGGATTTGAAATCGTGTCACCGTGTCCATTTCCTACGACGATAACCATTACACCACGGGCACATCAAATATTCTCAAACCAAAGTTGATTAGTTTCATTGTAAAGAGTTTTAATGTTATAGTCTTTCGCAATAAATTATATATATATATATTTTTGTTTAACGCAGTTTCTTCCAAGCAGTGGTCACATCGATACTGCTATATGGATGCACTACATGGACGCTAACAAAACGGCTGGAGAAGAAACTAGATGGCAATTACACAAGAATGCTGCGTGCAATCCTGAACAAGTCCTGGCAGCAACACCCCACAAGACACCAACTATACGGCCACCTGCCCCCTATCACGAAAACTATTCAAGTTTGACGAACCAGACATGCAGGACACTGCTGGAGAAGCAGAGATGAACTCATAAGAGATGTACTCTTATGGATCCCCACACATGGCCGCGCTAAAGCAGGACGACCAGCTCGAACGTACATTCAGCAGCTATGTGAGGATACAGGTTGTTGTCCTGAAGACCTACCTAGGGCGATTAACGATAGGGAGGAGTGGCGAGAGAGGGTCAGGGATATCCGTGCTGCCAGCATGATATGATGATGATGATGATGATGATACTATGTTTCATGCAAAGAAAATTCGCTCTTTACGCATATGGATGGATGTGTTTGTATATTTGTAAAGTGAATTACAGTTTTAATACAAAATGTAATCATTTAATAAATGGAATCGATGATCCGAATTCAAATACTTGGCGAGGTTCTTTAATTTAATTTCCAGATAATGTCCTTGCAAACGGCGTGGATCCGTCTGTTTTTCCTCCTTTAATGGGTAAATAGTATAGGAGAGTACGTTCTTTAGTTTTAGTATGACACCCAGTCTATCAGAAGAAAAACTCCACATTCAAACCAGCTTAAAGATTGTCTGAGCGACATATCTTGATCGTGGAGATCAGACTGGGTAAATGCATAATTGATTTTTTTCAATGACAAATTTTATGTGCTGATGGCTCATAATATGAGCAGCGAACTGAAGCAAGAATGACTGCTTCTGTCTTACAACAATTTTTGATAAGGATAATGTCACACTAGCGGGTAAATTAGGCTAATTTTCAACCTGACAAATGGGAATTTTCCATAACAGCTACATGTACAAAATTTAAGAGTAAATACACAAGAAGTTGCTGAAGAAGTCAGATTTGATATTACCTCAATTGTTTGCATGTCTACCTCTACATGTATGAGATCGCATTTTTAATTCGATTTAGTTTCATTTGAGATAATGTTGTCTTTCATATATACATATATATATATATATATATATATATATATATATACAAGTCAACCCACAGAATACGCTCTTATATATATACACACACAGACGCATATATATATATATATATATATATATATATATATATGTACCTATACATCAGCTGTGCCATACAATAAAATAGAGCATGAATTTACAGCATAAACACACACAGTATTTGTTATAAAAGGAGAAAAAGCTTGAGGGCAACTACACAAGAATGCTGCGAGGAATACTGAACAAATCCTGGAGGCAACACTCTACAAAGCAGCAGCTATACGGCCACCAACCCACCCATCACGAAAACAATTAAAGTTAGACTCTAAAAAATCGTAATGCTGTTAGACCACTACCCGAAATAGACTATATATGTAGTATTACCCCTTATATTTCAGTCGGAACATGTTGTTACCTAACCGTGATTGAAGGAGACGAACACAAAACCCTATCTGTTCGTTCACTTGATACGAAAGTTTATTTGCTACTAACACTTTATAGTAGACACCGGAAAAAGAGATATAGAATTGGAAATGCGTCAACTGATTTACATAGACAGAGAGAACAAGCAGTGGGAGACGAGAGGAATAGCTACTGACTTCGTCAGTTCTTCTCTGCTCACCCAGACGTCACCTTCCAGCGTGCCTCGTCTCTCGCCTGTCATATCCCTACTTCTTCAGCTGATCTTTGTCTAACCCCGCCGCCAAATGCCTCGAATCTATTTCTTATGTATATTTTCAAATTATTCTTTAATTAACCCTTTTATTACTTGTCATCCTTAAAACTTTTAGTGACACGTCTACGCAAAACAAGGTTTATTCGCCTTCACCTTTACAAATCGAAACTGCTCGATCTTTGAACTCAAAGTTTAGCAAGAAAACAATGTATTACTAAAATTACTAGCTAAAATCCCCCATTAATTTACATTGTTGAAATAATTTTTGTCAGATTTCCAACGAGGAAAAGGTTCATGAATATCAATAGATATACCCAGAAAAGTAAATTAAATTGAGTGTCTTGGTGTCGTATAAGCTTGCATGTTTGACTGTTATATCGTAGTAAAAGAATTCAAACTCCAGCCACTCTATAAGATTCCCTTTCGGTACTAATTAAAAAGTGAACGTAATAACGCTGCTGCGATGTTGCATTCCGTAATGTTAATCTCAGCACCAAGGGATTACATTATTTATTATTCCAGTGATGTGCTACGTTTTACAAGTACAGTTCTTCTAAATGGGTTACATTTTACAGGAACATTTCTTCTTAAAGGATGGACTTTCCATTAAATAACCTCAAAATTTAACATGCCACTTACCAAAGAAGCCAAAACAAATCAAACCAAATCAAATCAAACCAAAGTATGTGTGTGTGTGTGTGTGTGTGTGTGTGTGTGTGTGTGTGTGTGTGTGTGTGTGTGTGTCTTTGTTCTTGATGGCTTCAAATCTCATGTGTTCAGAAATGAACACTTGATTTAAAAGAAAAAAAAACATCATACAATACCTAGTCCTATCTTAGTCATTCACACAAGCTTCAGTTTGCTTGCAGTTACTCCTGTTACTGAGAGTTTATCCACCTAATAATCTTAGAACGGTTATTGCTGAATAACTTCCGTGATATGGGGGAAGAGTTGTAGTTTTCAACGGGAATTGGTCGTTAGTCATAAATATTTAATCTGTTAGCGTACACACTAATTAAATCTAAACGTTTAAGTGTGAGAGAAGCGGTAAAGTTATTCACCTTGAAAGGCATGAAGAAAATCTCATAATTTAAGCAGGCCAGATTGATTAATATATGAAGCAATCGTGAATTCAAATGACCGAAGTCTTTCTTAAATTGCATTATACCTTATCAGAAATGGAAATCCAATCTGTAAACATGGAACCATGATATATATGCAGAGATATTAATTTCAGATCCAGTCTCGAAAAAAAAATATATGTATATAAATACTTGAAGTTCTGTCTACATCCAAGAAAAAGAATAAATGTAATTAATGAATTATTACTAGATTAAATTCCCGTACACGCCAGGTAATAGGTCAATATTTGGATAGCAAATTATTATAATGGCAACAAACAATTTTTTTGTTTTATTTTAAAAAGTACTTCTCCAGTGATTAATATTCATATCAGAATTGCTCGTTATACATTGACTACATTCTTTCGTGTAGGCTTCTTCTATGATGAGATTTTAAGCAATCTAGGCTTGAGAGTTCGATTCTCACAGGTTGTCTTATACTTCTAGTCTTATGCCAAATAGAGCAAAGCTCAGTATATTACAACCCTGAGGACAAACGAACAACCGGTTTCCAATCAATAATATTGAATGTAACCTTTATTATCTGATGCAGTTTAGTGTCACACTCAGAGAATAGGGTCAGCTCGCCCGACAGGACGGTGTTCTCGCTGTGTTGTCAATTGTTGCGATATTGGATATTGTCATTATTTTCTCTTATCTTAAGTTTACATATGTCCGTATAAAATGTCTGAGATCAGAGGTTGCCAATTGCAACGCTCTAGTTTCAATAAATGTAGTGCTAAGCATTTTTTACTTGATGAAAAAAACGTTTTTTACTTCGAGAGTTGATGAATCACTACTCATTATAAAATGTTGATTTTCCATTCGCCCGAAGCAATTTCTTTTTATAAACACAGAAAAAAAAAAGAAGAACAATGCGTTAACTTCGTGTCAGCTTTTTTTGTCTTTTTTCAAGATACGATACATTGTTTCAACTCAGAAAATTAACAAAAAAAAAAAATCATTTATACATTGACCCACTTTACACATTCTGAACACACTTTCGATCAAGATAATTCCATAAAAATACAGCAAGACGCAAGGCAGAGTATACAAGACAATTTATTTCATAATATGAAATTCTCGCCCAGTTAACTGGGGATGAAGAATACGCCGACCACCCCTGGCCAATGTGTAAACTGGGTATGACTCTAAACTATCAGATGGTGAGACTCAAGTCCTTGAGCTTTGAGGAATATCGAATACCCCTTCGTTACAATTACTTCTAAATCCAGCCTAACCCGTAGATTTATTACCAGTTAGATTCCCCTCTATGGGTCAAATAGAACTGTTCTATCATTTATTTAGGATTATTGATATTTATATATTTGAAACTACATAACTTTGTGCAAATTATCTATATTAGATACTTGGTTTGGTTTGGTTTCTTTGTTTAATGGCATATCAAATTTTGCAGGTTATTTAATGCCATATCCATTCCTCTAGAAGAACAGTAGTGGTACTATTTAACTATTAGCTGGGAGGATAAGGGGGTTCGTACCCTTCCCAAGGGTATTTAACCGAAAGTGAACGTAATAGCGCGAGTAGAGTACGAACTCGCGTACTACGATTCCGCAGTCCATCGCTTTAACCATTACACCACGAGGACACCCCCAGGAATACTTGATAAACAGAAATACTGATATTTAACTGTACTGAATCACATTTGACTATATGCTAAAAATGACTTAAGTTAAAAAAGAATTATTCGTGTTTGATGGGAATACTTGTAAATATTATACTCTGTACAAACAAATGATCGATATTAATTAGAATTATTCGTATTGGACGGGAATACTGAAACCTTTCAACTCTGAGGATATAAATGATTAATTTTAAATTGAATTGTTAGTGTTAAATTGCAATACTCAAATTTATTTAACGATGTGGAAACAATGATTTGACATTAAATAACTCACAATGACTGATATGCCATAAAACACCAACCAGACATACAAACAAACAAAAATATAAGATTGTTTCCAAATGAATATTTAATGAGAAAAAAATAAAAGTTTTAGAGAAGGGATAAAAAAAAACTCCCTTCACACTATATATTAACCCAACTCATATACTAAAAGCAGGATGTGACTGAAAGTTTATTCATTAGGAGGTTTGAAATCAATAATTTCTATCTAGACTATTTGCTGGCCTTGTTGGCTGGGATGCAGAATACACCGACTGTAGAGGGGTAAGCCCCTTGCTTAAGGAGTGGTCGGAATATGACACTAAACACTCTGATGGTGAAGCGAAAGTAATGGTCGTGCTTTGGAGAAGGAAGTGTAGCCCTTTATTGCCATCACTGCTTGGTCCACTCTGGCCCGGAGTGGCAGCACCTGATAGGGTCCTATCTATGGGTCAAATAGAACTAAAATGTGTACTTCTGCTGAACTGAATTGCTTGAAATAGAACTTTTTATATGTATAAAGATGGATGTGGCAATGATTAACCTAGAATAGTTGATATGCCATAAAAGCAAAACTAAGGTAACCTAGACTGTTTAATTCACCAAGACTAAAGAATTGAGTCTGCTCTAATATATCCACGTAGCTGGAGGATAATAGGCAAATTTATGAATTCCCGCAGGATTACCATCAAGTAAAACATAAAAAAAGTCGTCCAGGATTTGAACCCGTGACACCGATTCCGTTTCCTCTGATGTTAATTGCTTCAATCTAGTTTTAGACATTAGAATAGAGATGTGTCAATGTTCTATGATCTATTATTTATTAGAATACAATTAGGATATCCTCTTTGATTCAGCAGGAAACCCAAGAGATAATTCCTATAAAAGAGCAACTTTTTAATATCTATTCAAAACAGGGATGGAGATATACGGAGGGAGTAATATGAAGGTGCACACACGTTTGTGTGTATTTATCAAAACCCTCCTCTACAGACCGAATGTGACACAAGGTGAATTTTTAATGGAGAGTAGTTGGTTTGAATTCAGAAATTTCTTTCTGGTCAGCCAGCGTGTGTTATTTAATGCCAAAACCATCCTTGTAGAAGGACTCTAATGGTACTATTTAATCAGTAACGTTCAAAGAGTCCTTATATTTCCTAAGGATATTAGTGCGAAAGTGAAAGTAATAATTCGATTCAAATAAAATAATGCTGAAAATGGAACAAGTTAAACTGTAAAAAATATGCTGATTTCAAGCACAATTTCAGTAAAATAAAGATCATCATCAGCAGCAGCAGCAGTTGCCGCCGAAGCTACCGCAACACCAACATCAGCATCATCAGCCATGCCAAAAATAATGATAACGAAATATGCCACTAAATATTGGAGAGTAATATTTGTAGTGTCGTTTTACTCATAAAACCATATAAACACATTGAACGGGTATCGATTATTCAGTGGTTCGAAAAGCCAAAAAAATCGATATCCATAAATATCTAATCTATTGTTCATCCGTATGAATTTACGTTGTTTGTGCGAAAATTAAGAATTATAATAACTACGTAGAGGACAGGAAGAATTTAGAAGTGTTAATTTCAAAAACATGTCATGAATAGTTGATATATATATATATTTATATATATATATGCGTGTGTGTGTGTGTGTGTGTATTATCTAACAATTACGACTTAAAACCAAAACACTTGTCAGGAAGCTTGAAAGGAGCCTTAAAGAATTATATAGACAAAATACGTCTTGGAGGTGTAATGGTTATCGTCGTAGGAAATGGACTCGACAACACGAGTTCAAAACCTGGACGGGACTGATTGCATTTCACATAGGAATAATATACTTTGGAAAGGTATGGATCCAATTATTCTCCCTCCAGCTATAGGTAAATTGTTGGACAGACTAGCTTCTTCAGCCTTGGTGAGGCAACTAGTCTAGGAGAGGGAAAACTCTGAATTGAAACCTGATAAACTCCGCTTAAATATTGACCTTGTGTCATATCCTGCCCGAGCGGAGGGGTTGGGTAAATTGGATCAAGGAATAACAATAATAAAAAGAATAATAAGAATAACATACTTTTAAGTCTGCAAGAATATTGAGAAGATTCCTGGAGACTTAAGGTGACTTGTTGTCTCTCAAACTCCAGTAAATTACCATCAGCTAACACTGATGTAAAAAAATCTCATTAATAAGTTCATTTTTAAAACCAAATAAAGCTGTCTTGAATTCAGAGTTTTTCTTCTCCTTCTCTGGTTGACATACCAATGCTAAAGAAACCAGGCTGGCTTATAATTTACCTATAGCTGGAACAAAGAGTGGATTCAAGCCTTTTTAAAAACAATGAGCGCAAAATGAATGGCAGATGGACGAGTTCATTGTATGGAAAAAAGTGGGTGATACCCAACAAAGAGTACGGATAACCACAGCTAGGAAAAATCTTCTTTTATTTTATCAGATTGATCAGACTTCCATACGATCGATAACCTATCGAGAGCCTTCCACTTCTTCGTTAGGCGTATATCAACTTCACTTCGGCTGTATTCTTTACTGAGAGGTAAACCAGTCAAACAGAGCGAATTTAATCTCCTTGTCTATTAACTACTGAAAAAGTCCTTGAAACATCAAAAAGTTAGGATCAGAACATGATCACCCTAAAAGAATTTAGCCTAGTCGGTTAGGGTTGTAGAATACATCGACTGCATCTCTGCTGAGGGGTAACACCCCGCCCCCAACGAGTGTACTTGATATAACGCTAAACAATCTGATGGTGAGTTTCCAATTAACCTGGAGCTTTGGGGAATGCAGGTACCCCTTCATTGCCATTGCTCCCAGGTTCACTTGGCCTAGAATGGTAGCACCTGAGAGGGTCCTCCTATCTATGGGTCAAATAGTACTAAATTTTGTTGGTTGAGGTGGGACTGCTTTTGCATTTAAACCACATATTTATGCTCAACTGAATTGTTTAACAACGAACTGCTTTGACATTTAAACTGCATACATATGCAAAAGGGAATTGCTTGAAATAGAAGTCATATGACATTTAAGCTACATACTTATAGTAAACTGAATTATTTGAAATAAAACTGTTCTTACATCCAACTCTGTATATTGCCAGTTGGCTGGGGCTGAAAAATACACCGAATGCTTTTCTGCCGAGGGGTAGGACCACCCCTCACAAAGAGATTCCTGGATATGATATTGGACAATCCGAGGGTAATGTTCTAGTAATTCTGAAGATTTGAAAAATGCTGTGTGCCCTTTTATTGCCATCGCTCCCAGGTACACTCTGGCCCAGATTGGAAGCACTAGGTAAGGCCCTATCAATGGGTCAAATAGAACTAAACTGCGTACTTATGTTAAACTGAATTGTTTGAAATGAAAATGGTTTTGTATGCTAAACTGGATTGTTTGAAATAGAACTGTTTTTAACATTGAAACTGTACCTACTCGAAAATGGATTCTTTGAAATTAAAACTCTTTTGACATTTAATTGTATGTAAACAAAACTATACTTGTACTAAACTGAATTGTATTAATTAGAACAGTTTGACTTAACCGAATGGCTTGAAATAGAAATGTTTTTGACAATTAAACCGTGTACTTATTCTAAACTGAATTGTTTGAAATAGAACAGTTTATTTGTATAAAATAGATTTGGCATTAAATAATCTAGAAAGGTTTATATGCCATAAAACCTAAACCAAATAAACTATAATTTGTTATTTTCTTGTCTGGAATATTAAAAATTGAATCTTGAGTTCATTTTCCTTTTACAAGTAATTACATGTGTCATTCAATAAAAAAGGGAAATTTTGAAAAAAATAATTAAAATCTTTTTTCTTTCTAAACATTTTCCGTAAATTTAGACTCTAAATTATTTGTTATTAGTTTGTAACAAAAAGAAATGAAAGAAAGAAAAAAGAGATAGTCCTGCAAAAATATTTGTTTTCAGGCTATTCTAATATGCTACCAAATTAAACAGAGTTCACTGAATTTGAACAGTGGTCAGTTATTAAATATGTTCGTATTTGGGAAATGCAAACCATGTGAAATAGAAGAATGTGTTTTATGCACGGAAATGTATGTGCGGATTTCTTAATTAGAGCCAGAATCGAAAATACAATCTATGGAACAGAATACCCAGACTCTCTACTAAAGAAAATATTCCGAGCGCAGCATTCACTAAAGAAGGTCATGCTGACAGTCTTCTTGGACGTCCAAGTACCTGTCAATCCTGATTCCCTTGAAAAAGATGCTGGTGTAAACAGAGCTTCCTATTGGTTAATTCTTTGCCAAAATTCCCCACATTTATTGAGAACCCAGTCGACTACATCCCTGCGGAGAGGTAGGACACCCTCACAAACAGTGTCCGGGAAATAAAACTAATCATTCTGATAATCAACCTTTAGTTTTGGCGCTTTGGGGAATGTGTAGTGCTCTTTTGTTATTACACCATGAACAACCCTGATTCGGAGTGATAGTATCTGTTAGGGACCATCTATGGGTCAAATAGAACTATTGAACCACTTAACAGTGTGAAAAAAAGGAATGATTATAAATTAAATTTGTATAGTTACATTGCAATACTTGAAACTGTCTAGATTAGTGCAAAAGAATGTGTAATATCGAATAGAATTATTAGAGTTTAACAGCAAAACTTAAACTGTTTAACTGCGTGTACATACAAATATTAGTTGTCTAAGTTTCTGAGACGAAGCTTGATGATTTTTACCATTAAAGGTTTTCGGACTATTGTCTTCATCTTCATTGTTATTTCCACAAAAAAATCTGAATATGAGCACAGATAAAAAATCATACATAATTGTAGTAATTCTAGGCAAGTAAAAACATTAAATTTATAAGTCCCAAAAATTCACTCCAAACTGTCCAGCAAGACTCATAGCATAACGGTTATAGTCGTTAGTTCCGTAAGCTTCTAAGGAGACAATCATCTGGAGGCTCCTGTTTGCAGGTAAGTAACAATACAAGAATAATTAACTCTTGTACCTGCTAACCCCCATGGATTCAATCAGGGACGTGGTTCGAAGTTCCCTGTAGGTTCCCGAGTTCGACAAATAGCTGAAAATGGCCGGAAGACATATCGGCCGAAGCGTTATGTAAATAACAATGAAGATGAAGACAATAGTCCGAAAACAATTAGTGATAACAAATATCAATGTTTGACAGCAATACCTGAAAGCATTTAACTCTGTACAATTGAATTTTTTCATACTAAAAAGACTTATTTTTCTTTCATAGGAATACTTGCAGCCATTTAACCATGAGAATAAATGCACTCTGGCTTGTTTAAATTGTATCTACACATTATGCATTTAAAAATCTCTCTCTCTCTCTCTCTCTCTCTCTCTCTCTCTCTCTCTTCCCCCATATATATATATATATATATAACTGGTTCATATTTTTCATATATGCCTATTTCATATAGATAGCTGTTCCATATTTTCAAAAGTCCTACAGTGTTGTATTAACGATTTGTATAACTTACTTAAGAACCTACACCCTAAAAACAATTCACCATAAAATACAGCTCTAAAGAAATACCATTTTTAGACATCTTTATAAACCAAAATGACCAAATCATCAGAGATATTTACCTTAAACTCACAAATACCCATCCATAAATCCATCCATTACTCTAACACGTTGAATATTCACTATAGTCTCTTATAAAACCTTCAACAAACTCGCCTTAAATAATTAAGCACTAGAGGCGATATTTGACAACACTAATTATTAAGGGATGTGAATTAGTAGAAAATACCATGAAAATAACTCCGAACCCCAAGAAAACGTAACAACAAAACACATTTAATCTAAACATCAACATACAAGAAAACAACACAGAACTATTCACAGAAATAAGAAAAAATCTCGAACAAATTAAAAACAAGTATGAAATCAAAAAAGTACGAGACTCAACAAAACCCATTAAAACCATAAGACAACCAAAACGTTTTCAAAAGTTTCTTACTTCTTCAACGTTTGGGAAACACAATTCATGACGTCCCAAAATTCAGCGATTAAAGTTTTGGACTATGTGATATGATTATAGACGTAAAATCCGATAGCTTTGAAAACCATAAAAAATTATTCATAAATAGATAAATAAATAAAGATATATGATGCAATTCAAAAAACGTAGTCCTACATAATCAATTGTTGCAACTGTAAAAAGTTTACATACTCTGAATAATTGGGTGTCCTTTCATAAATGTAATATTGAATTACCAGAAAATAGAAAACTCTTGGTTTCAAAACAACGTTGCGAATGCAGTAAAGGTTGTTAAGAATAATGCCTATATACCAAACTTACAACTACTCATTACTCCAAAAAATTCACAATGGAAGATAAGTCTACATAAAACGAAACCTAATTCACACACGCACACACAAACATACCCTCACCCACACTCACATTGAACTGAACTTTACAAGCACACTCACAACCACTAACATACGCACACAAGCATCTCAAAATATAACTATGACTCATTCAGCTCAGAGAGTAATAGAGAGAAAATAGAAAAAAATAGCATATACACTGAATACGTTTTAATACTCGTTCATACTCATTAAACTCAAAGAGAAAAGAAAACAACGACAACTGGATGTATGTGCATCTATACGAATATATACATGCTCAGACAGAGTAAGTGTCTCCTGATTTAGAAATAAAATAAGATAAAATAAAATGAATTAATAAATTTAGATAAAAAAAAACACACCATAGTCAAAACAAATATTCATTAGTCTCTTGAAAAGAAACACGACCTCTAAATCACGTGTCGGGATAATGATAAAACCCTGAGATACTAATCTTTAATTGGAATCATTTTGAGATGAGGCTTCTTAATCTGAGAATTAATTTTTTATTTATTGCGGACTTTTTGTCCTCATCTTGGTAGTTTTTTTGTGTTGTTTCTTCTTTCACTACGTTTCGGCCAAATCACCTGAAGAAGGCCAGAAGTGAAATTTGGCCGAAACGTAGTGAAAGAAGAAACAACACAAAAATACTACCAAGATGAGGACAAAAAGTCCCCAATAAATAAAAAATGAATTTCTTAAAATACTACATTGAAATTCATTTGCGGACCTAAGTATATATATATATATATATAAGCGCTTAAACTCCAAACTTAGAGTTACCAAGAACAATTATATTTATTTCTACGCTATCTTAATATATATATATATATATATATATATATATATATATATATTGTAAAGCAAAAAATATTCAAAATGATCCATACTCTCTCTCCGTCTCTTTAGATATATATATATATATATATATATATATATATATAAACAGTATTTAGCTATTAATAACCCGCGAGGGTTGATATACCATTAAACCCAACAAAGCAATAATGCACTTGCATTGCTCTAATATTAGCCTGTTGAATATGTATTTTGAGTGAGAAAAAAGAAAGAGATATTTTCACATATCTTCAAAGTTATCATTGAACACCTGCTATTTTGTCAGAGCTGCCAGACTGATTTTTTAAAAAATCGGTTTCGTTACTTTCTGGAAAAAACTTCAAAGAAAGATAGAATTATGCAAACAATGCACAAAGTTTTAGAATGATGCATTTTAAAATGCACCTTATTCCGCTGGAGTCATTTTATGCCAAGAAGTTAGGCAATTGCATTCTTTGTTCGTTTATATTTGTATTTTTTGTATGTTTTCCTTTTTTCACTTGGCTGTATGATGTTAGATATTCCTATTCAATATTACAATTTTCAGAATGTATTTGGTGTATAAATGGTAACCTAACTAATACAACTAATCCAGGTCAAGTGGAGTAAAGCTTATTGGTAATCAAGGGATACTAGTCACTGACTACTGCTCCAGAGCGAGAACCTCACGACCAGGATCAGTTTGGAGTCATCGGAAGCAGTGCTTCATCAACCGACAAATACATCTACACAGGGCTAAAGAAGGCATGGACAGCTATCGATAAGCTATCGATCATATAGAAATCAGACCTGACCGATAAAATGAAATGCAGTTTCTTCCAAGTGGCGGTTATGTCGATACTGTTGTATGGATGCACGACTTGGACGCTAACAAAACGGCTGGAGAAGAAGCTAGACGGCAACTACACAAGAATGTTGCGAGTAATACCCCACAAAGCACCAACTATACGGCCATCTGCCTCCCATCACGAAAACTATCAAAGTTAGACGAACCAGACACGCAGGACACTGCTGGAGAAGCAGGAACGAGTTCATAAGTGATGTACTCTTATGGACCCACTCACATGGCCGAGCAAAAGCAGGACGACCTGCTTGAACATACATACAGCAGCTCTGTGAGGATACGGGATGTAGCCCTGAAGACCTGCCAGAGGCGATGAACGATAGGGAGAAGTGGCGAGAGAGGGTCAGTGATATCCGTGCAAGCAGCATGCCGGCATGATGATGATGATGCCTTGCAAAAATGGAGGGTTACGGAATAGATACTATAGATGTTTAACGGGAAAATGACCAGTGAAAAATTGGCATTTAACAACGGCGTTGACTACACGAAAAAAAATGTTTCATTATTTCCTCGTGACATTCTTGGAGAATGGATTTTTAATCAACATATCTTTTACAGCAAAGCCTTCTTCCCCTCCTGATGTGACATTTCTACTTAGATCTAATCTTTGATTATAATGAAAGCTTTGATCTTAGTTGATATCTTCTGAGAAAACCCAAAAAATCGCGACCAAGTTGTTTTGGAATGAAAATGATTCAGATCAATACTAATTGCAACTAAGTGAAAAAAAGCATAGTAGTGCCGATAACACATGCACAATGCTTTATATATTGATACTTATGATGCTGGAGTAGTAATTATTTATGGATCACATCTTAAATATCATCCGTATTACACAGACGTAAACACACACATACAAAAACGCACTCAAAAACATATATATATATATATATATATATATATATATATATATACATAAAGAGAAGGAGAGATAGATAGAGGGAGAGAGAATGCACCCTTTGAATATATATATATATATATATATATATATATATATATATATATAGGATTGCGTATACATAAACCAACTAGTGCTTGGTAACTGATGGTTTCGTCTTTAAGCTTCCATGCCGGTAAAAATGGTCTAAATATATAAATAGTTCAATATGTAAAGAAAAATGCTATCATATTTCAAAAGTAAAATGGAAAGAAAAGGTACAATCACTCTTGACTTCGAGTTTCACGTAACTGATCCTCAGCTTAGCCTTTATCTACATGCTTGACGTTTGATTATATATATATATATATATATATATATATATATATGTGTGTGTGTGTGTGTGTGTGTAAATAAGGAGAATGAATGAGAGTAAGAAAGCGTCATCCTTCATCGATTTAGATAACACACACCATTGAACGTCCAGATCAAGTGACCAAGTCTGTTGATTTAAGATTATATGCCTCTAATTTATCGTTTTCTTTTCTCGAATTTTTCTTATTCCTAGAAGGTGTCAAGATGACCATACTATTTTCAAATATGTTTGAGAAAAATGGTGGAAAGAAATCTTTCAATAACACAATAGTGAACATCAAGTGTCTCGTCTAGAATTCGAACTATGTTCATCTCATTCAAATAATTTCAACCATAATTATTGTACCGCACTCGTCTCCAGTTTAAATTAAACTGAAATATCTAGATTTTGAAAAGCAACCAGCCTAGGAGAATGTAGTTATCTGTAAACATAATTTGATGACTATTGTTAGAAGACTCTGTGACTTACTGATGCATCGTTCTTTTGTTTTATCTGCTCATCGAATAAGCACAGCTTGTTCACACGACATCACTATTAAAAAAAAAAACCAAGTATCATTTGTATGTTAAATTTCAGCTTAGTTGACGGTAGTGATCGATACAGAAGGACGAATAAAATTTATTTATTGTTTTTTTAGGAAGGTGTCGATGAAATAGATCAACGTAAGCTAGAAGAGAAAGAAAGGCTGAAGTCAAGAAAGATGCCGAAACTCGAACTGACAAACCGAATACTTTTTTATAAAAAGCAGTTTAACATAACTCAGATGTCATCGCTCTGTGGTGTTGTAATTGAAAAAAAAATCACGTAACGACCAAGTGGCAATAACCTGTAGCAAATTTTAAACTGGTGGCCAGCTGGAGGGATAATTGCGGTTCTATCAACCCTGACAGGGTTACTTGGTGGACGAAAATAATGTTGAAAGATGTGAAATTGCCTAAATCCCAGGAATATTATATCAATTGTGATTTTCCTTTGTGTATCAAAAGTATTTAATTTGAAAAAAAAAAGATCTTTTTTTTTAAATTGCTTAACAATATATTTCCCAATGCAGTCAGATGTCACCATATCATTGCTCATCAAGTCTAAGCATACATGAATAAACTTTGAATTAAATCCAAGAGGAAAAAAAGGAATTTGTTAAAAGACCTCAGGAACAGACAGAGTTGTATTTACTGGAAACTGGAACTCCTGAAGTAAAACTAACAAAGCTCTTGTTTTATCGGACTATATATTTGAGGCATTCAGAGCATGATATCAAATGTAGTTGATTATTTCGTAGACATAAGCAGCACTGTCTCTTAAAGATGAATCACTTGATTCTGAAATAAATCTAAGCATCGAAACATTTATGAATATTTTGAGAAAACGTCAACTTCAAAACAAACCCAATTATCTATAAAGGTTGCATTTAATCACCACTATAATAAGAATATTTTAATGTGGTTTGGTTTGGTTTGATGGCATATTAGCCATTTTTGGTAGTGTTATGCCAAATCCGGCTCGGCTCATTGGCCTAGTAAGTAGAGTGTTCTGGAAGACCTGGGTTCAATCCCAGGTCGCGTTATACCAAAGACCTTAAAAATGGTACTTGATACTTCATTGCTCAAAACTCAGCAATATAAGGTACGTATAAAGGGTTATTTAGAGCAATCCAGGAAACGGAGTTGCGCCCTCCCCTACACCTTGATGTCATCATCCTCATCATCATGTCTTGCCGCCAGCTTGGATATCACTGACCCTCTCTTTCCACTCCTCCCTATCGTTAATCGCTTCTGGAAGGTCCTCAAGGCTACATCCTGTATCCTCACAGAGCTGCTGTATGTAGGTGAGAGCTGGTCGTCCTGCTTTTGCTCGGCCATGTGAGTGGGTCCATAAGAGTACATCACTTATGAACTCGTTCCTGCTTCTCCAGCAGTATCCTGCATGTCTGGTTCGTCTAACTTTGATAGTTTTCGTGATGGGTGGTAGTGGCCTTACAGTTGGTGCTTTGTGGGGTGTTGCCTCAGAAATTTGTTCAAAATTGCTCTCAGCATTCTTGTGTAGTTGCCGTCTAGCTTTTTCTCCAGACATTTTTTTAGCGTCCATGTAGTGCATCCATATAGCAGTATCGAGACGACCGCCGCTTGGAAGAAACTGCGTTACATCTTATCGTTCAGGTATGACATTCATATGACCGATAGCTTATCGATAATTGTCCATGTCTTTGTTAGCCGCGTGTCGATTTCTTTTTAGTTTGATGAGACACTGCTTCAGTCTTCTGGTTGCCGTAGCAAATGGTCGCAAATTAAACTTACTTTATGCCAAATCCTGTATTACATATATATCAAATATGTGAATTGTAAACACATTTGGTAAATACACACAGTTAAATCATTTAACAATTCTTAACAATCAGTTTAGCATAAGTCAACAAAATTAAATTGTTCCAAGTATACCTATATCCAACAAATAATTGCGTTGAACGTCAGTCATTTCTTTACTCCCAGTTTCATGACCAAACTATTCTATTCCAAACAATTCACTTTAGCTTAAGTTACTAGTTGGCCCTCAGTTTAAATGTCAAACAGTTCTACTGCGTATTCCTCATAGCTCCAACTGTATTAGAACCTTACCATCACATTGTTTAGTGACATATCCAGGACAGTATATTCTACAGCTTTAGCCAACAGAGCAGTAATAATCTTTTGAGATTTGGAGTTCATATCCTCACCTTCCTCCTCCTCCTCCCTCATCCTCTTCTTCATCATCATCATCATTATCTCAAAGCCTTCAAAAGATTCTATTAAGTTTGTTTCAGGAGGATCTCATTGCAGTCAGTAACTCCAGACACCATTGTTCTTCAGTGAGATATATCATATTGTATTCGTACATACCCCACACGCAATCAGAAACTTTGGGCTGTGCACCTAGGATGGAGATGGTCAGTTTCCTGAAGAAGTTGTTCTACGGAAAGATCAGACATGATAAACATCCTGTTGTATAGTAATTAAACATAATCAATGATAATGAACGAACGAAACACTTCTTGATAAAAATTTATCTCTCATTTTATTTTCATTAGGGACCAACTGTTTGTTGTTAGTTTGAAAGAGAGATGGAGAGACATATACTCACAAAGGGGACTTCTTCTTGTCCCGTTCCTTTTTCTGGAAACCAGGAGGTGCCAACGCTTGCACCCCTATGCTAACCGTGTCGTCAGAGCCGACCTAACCCTCTGATCGGCTGCGTATCCCTGGCTTGATTCTGATGTGCTGTCATATCCCTGTTTACTCATCGCAGCGTGACAGCTTGTCAAAGCACACAGGGTTACTAGGAACGAACCGAAAGTCTATGTCATATGTTATATCACACATCCGAGATATAAATTTATTGACTTTTCAAAGATATCAAAAATAAAAACAGGGCATTTAGTGAAGATCTTGGAGATTGGCAGCCGATTAGAGTAAATCCTTTTGAACAAATCCTGGAAGCAGAAACATACGAAACAGCAACTGCATGGCCATCTACCGCCTATCTCCCTGATCATCCAAGTGGGAAGGGCTATACAGGCTTGTCAGAGATGATAGCAGTAACACTGCTGTATCCATAGAATTTCATTCATCAGCTATTTGCGGACACTGTGTGTCCTCTTGAAGACTTATTTTGTGCAATGCCTAATTGGTACAGTTGTAAAGAGACCCAGACATATCTGTGCTGTCAGTACGTTTTGATGATTAGTATTAGAGTCAAAACAAAATTATTGGTATTGATTCAATGAATAATTACAAAAAACAGCGACGATTTTCTTAATTACTATAACAGACCCGAACTAGGATAGGATTCAGCTGAAACCTCGTAGTTGATTGGTTGGTTGTTTTGTTTTACAGCGTATTAACCCTTTTCGAGTCAATTTATGCAGAATTAAATTTCAAACAATTCAGTTTAGAATAAGTTTAATTTTGTTTACAAACAGTTAGATGTCAAAATTGTTCCGTTGAAATTCGAAAGAGTTCTATTTCAAACAATTGTTTAGCCTAAGTACAAAGTTTAATCCTATTTAAAAAAAAAATAGTTCCCTTTCAAAGAGTTCAGTTTAGCATAAATACGCAGTTGTAGTGCCGAAAACAGTTTTATTTCAAACAATTCAGTTTAGCATAAATACGCATTTTAGTTCTATTTAACCAATTGATAGGACCCTTTCAGTTGCTAATTCTCCGAGCCAGAATGGACCTGGGAGCGATGACAATGAAGAGGTACTCTGTTTTTCCCAAATCTCCAACATTGCTGAAACCTTAACATCAGATTGTTCATTGTTATCTTCAGGACTCTCGTTGGTGGGGGTCTTACCCCTCTGCAAAAAACAGTCGGTGTATTCCACAGCCCCATCCGACTGATTTAGAAATATGTGGGTCGAAGTAGGTAAAAGACATGTCTGAATAAACCATGATTTATAACAGAACTTAATTTTTACACTGTTAAGCCATAGAAATTGAATTTTATCTCCAGAGGGTTGTCGACTGCATCTAGAAGTAGGAGACATTCTCGAGTACGTTTTGACATGGAAATATGAGACACAAATATGGTGTCATGGTTAACTGCAACGGACAAAATTCATTCTGAGGAAGCAAAATGTGCCGTAGTTATCCAAAACAGGGAAACAACTATCAGACACAGTAATGAAAAAAGAGATCCCCCTCCTAAAAAGGCCAAAAGTGCATACAAACATGTAGATCTACATGAAAGATTGCTCTTCATACGTGGAGTATCGAATAGTATAGACATTTATTATTGGTCTGTATTGACAGAGAAAACATTTCACTATAATAAGGGGTGAGTCCATGTGGTTTTATAGCAAAAGTGCTGG
Source organism: Sepioteuthis lessoniana (assembly GCA_963585895.1). NCBI lineage: Eukaryota > Metazoa > Mollusca > Cephalopoda > Myopsida > Loliginidae > Sepioteuthis > Sepioteuthis lessoniana. Next base: position 48,699,841 of record OY757928.1, on the reverse strand, counting down.
ACTGCAGCTTCAAAGTAAGAGAGTTCGAATTCTGGTCACGCCATTAAGATCACTTTCGGAATAATAAATTAGTATAATAATACTCTTTTCCCTTCAGCAATGGGGTTAATAGAATCACTTTTGTTTTACAAGGACGGCTTTTGCTTTTAGTAACCAACAAAGGTATATTCCATTAAACAATGGAAACAAACCAAACCAAACCAAATCTTTACACATTAGGGGCTATTAAATTCTTTGATAAAATGCGTATATGAAACAATCATTTATATAATGGTAGACTACATTCGGTCGAATGAAAACGAGAATGCTTCACAGATCACACCGTATGACCTCTTTAAATTATCAGGTTTTGTAAATTCTTTTGAAGGTCGGTGAAAACTCTGCAAGTGACAGACCCTTAGACAAGACCGATCACAAAAGAACTTGGCCAGTCGTTCTCGACTGTAACATTGCTGGAGCAGCCAGTTTCCTATTGCTGTTATTGATCACGTCTGTTCTAAAAGGTCGGAAACCGACACTGACGACAGTCAATATGCGTCCAAGTTAGTTTATGCGTTCGTATTATTGAACTTATCTTCTCCAGATAAAGTGAATGGACTGCATAAAACGTTAAACAAGGGAGGCATAACTATTTAAAAAGTCAAGCGTTTGTTTGTATCGAAGAATGATATGATATCGACCATTACTGTTGGTTAATAAAATTAATATTTCTCCTCGTTTTATGAATATTTGTGAAAAGATATTATATATATATATATATATATATATATATATATATATATATATATATATATATATATATGAAGATTTTCCGCTGAAAAAGGTCGAAATCAGTAAAATAGAACACTTTATGAGGAGAATGCAAACTAATATCACGATATTTCAATTATATAAACAAAATAGGACAATAAAAACGCTGTGTTTTCGGCATATGATTTTCTAGTGAAAAGATGTCATATAGTTAGATATGAGGTCTCCAGAAAGTCATGTGTGTGAAACTCAGAAACACTTCTGATATATATATATATATATATAACTTATTTTATTCTATAATCAAAATAGATAGACAGACAGATAAGCCGACAAATGCAAACAGTATATATATAGTAATAAAAAATAATAAATATTTTTTCTGCATCACACAACACAGCTTGATATTTTATAAGTTTAAAAAAATATATATATTAGAAGTATCAACTGTTTATATCCGTTAGTTGAATTTCAAATGGGTCACTTGACATAAAACTTCAAGTAACGGACTAAAAAGTTCATAGCTAATTATATATATATATATATATATATATATAGGTGTGTGTGTGTGTGTGTGTGTGTGTGTGTGTGTGTGTGTGTGTGTGTAAACGAGGTATTGAATCCTAAAATGATGTGTCATGTTGGTACAATTTCACGGGAAAATAGAAAAGTTCTAGATTTTATGATCTTATAGACAAGAAACTGAGTCTCACCAAGTGCCGTTGTTTTTGTGCGTTTGCAATTCTAATTCAACATTATATATATATAATGTTGTGCTACGAGCTCGGATTTTCTTAACCTTCTTTCGCCACCCGTTTCTATCATCCATCGCTTCCAGTTGTTCTTACAGGCTACATCTTGTGTCCGTATAGAGCTGCTGTAGATAGGTTCTAGCTGGTCGTCCTACATTTGCTCGTCCGTGTGAAGGGGTCCATAGGAAAACATTGCTTATGAATTCGTGCTTACTCCTCTAGCAATCTCCCGCATATCTTGTTCATCTAATTTGGATGGTCTTCTAGATGTGTGGTTGGTAGCCGTACAGCTATGTTTTGTTGGATGCTGCTTCCAGGGATTGTTTAATATTGCTCGAAGCATCCTTGTGCAATTGTCAAGCTTTTTTCTCGATATGCTTAATCAGTGTCCAAATGGTGCATCAATACTGTGGTATGGTCAGGACCGCAGCTTCGAAAAAATTGCGTTTTAATTTATCGGATAGATCTGACTTTCATATGACCGATAGTATATCTAGACATGTTAGTTGCATACTGATGTCATTTTCCGTAGAAGAGACGCTGCTTCTGAGGTAGGTGAACTTGTCCACTAGTTTCGGAGAACCACCATTTAGAATGGGATTATCACCTCTTTGATTAAAGTACATGAACTCGGTTTTGTCTGCGTTCACATGGACGCCTCTACCACCAGCTTCCCTCTTTAAACTATGCGGCAGGGATTCGGCATGGGTGAGTGTATTTGCCAGAAGTGATTTATCATCAGCGTAGTCCGTGTCCGTAATATATATATATATATATATATATATATAATGAAAAAATGTAAACCAGTTACACATGAAAAGAAAAGAGTTAAACATAATGAATCACGAGATTCTTTGCATACAATATTCCTTGTTTTTCCACCTGTAGCAAATTAGAAGAATCATTTTCGCCTTATCTCTGTAAGTTCCTTTTTCTAGAATTTACTCTTGATTTGACGAATATAGTTACCTAGGCTATAGGAAGAAATAAGAGATGTTTATTAAATTATTCTCATGTATATTTGAACAATATTCAATGGATGAAAAAAATAAGAAATAACTCTGAAGAGAAAATTCTCCCATTATTAATAATTTTATAGAGTTTTATCTTTCACCTATTTTATTTAAGCTGCCTTTTATCGCAGTTCACCTTGGTCATTCAATCAACGACAGTGAGTATCAACGTGCATTCGGAAACAGGAATAAATGAATAAGCTCTCTGTGTAGTCTCGAAGTCACGCCCCATTTTGCCTTGGAAAGGCTGTCTGTACTAGCTGATTTAATGGAAAAAGAAGTAGAAAATTTAATCAGTTTTTGAGAAACTTTTTGTAGACAGTATTTCTTGCGTTTCTATCTTTATCAATAAAAAAAAAGTCCTTTTTTCACTAATTACTCGGGGGCATCCAACATATTGCTGGTCATGTTAAAAAACACGGATCTTACCTCGTCAGTCCCATCATTTACGAGATCAAATTATTTTCGTACTTCATAAGAAAGTTTTTTTTTCACTCTGTCTGGTTAGAAATGAAATACTTTATCCTATCCTCCGGTGATCTTAGATCTCGGAGATCAATATTACGTCATCTTATTTTTGGTTCTGATATAAATTCAATATCCGTGCAAAATATCAGGTCTCTGTTGTTGTTTTTTCGGTTTGGCTGTATTTCCTCGGACACGTATATAGAAATACCTAACTTAGACGTCGTAATGTAAATAATTTTTTTTTCAATAACATACTGTTAACTGAAGATGACAAAAACGGCACGTAGTCACGCGAAGTTTGCTTTCACAGGTGTACTTAAAAATTGTAGGATTTCTCGCACACTCACTGAAATCAGTATAATTTCTCAGTTTGGAGAGGGTAAATATAGGAACTTATACTTAGTGACTGTCAACACGATCTCCAAACAGCTTATATAGACAGAAAACCGTCCGTCAGCAAATCCAGTTGACACTATCCTAAGTTATATATATATGTGTATATATATATAGTCATCTACAGACAGACTGTTTTGTTATATAACTACTCTTCTGTGTGGCGATAAACGTCGGACGCATGAAGCTGGGATCAAAACTCGTCCAACTTTATGTTTGACTTTGTATCATACCGCTCAGCCAACTGGCGAACCACGTCAGCTCGGGGATTTTAAGGCATTATGTCGTAGCTTTGGTTTGTTAACATTTGCCTTCACTGATATTGGGTGCACTATGAATATAGAAAATTATATTCCTAATTATGAAATATATAACATATTTCAACAACAAAATGACATAAAACAAGGTAAAACCTCTCGAGTCAGGGTTTCAAAAGCATGGTATTCAGTTAAGTTTGAATTGATACGTCTATTAGAACAAGAACACAAGCACTCACGTATGTATGCGTGTATATATATATATATATATATATATATATATATATATATATATTTACAACCCATTTTCCTTAACAGGATGAGACAAAATATCAGTTTATAAGAAGAGTTTAACAGGTTTGAATTTGGAGTTTCCCTTCTAAACAGGTTACCATAACAGGACACTAGGTTCCGTTGGTTGATTGATTTTATGGCATATCAAACTTTGTAGGTTATTTAATACCAAATTCTGTTTTTATATATATTGATACAAGAACTTTTAAACAAATGATTTATAGATAACATTTTAGACATAGCCCAGTCTGCTGGGGCTGCAGATTCTTCCGACTGCATCTCTGCAGAGGAGAAAGACTCCCCAATGAGTGTTCTGGATATGACATTAAACAATCTGATGGTGTGGTTCTAGCAATGCTGAGGCTTTGGAGGAATGTGATGTACCTCTTCATTGTTATCGCTACCAGGTCCACGCTGGCCTGGAGTGGTAGCACCAGATAGGGCCCTATCTATGGGTCGAATATCACTAAACTGTAATTACGCTAAAAAGAATTGTTTGAAATTAACTGTTTCTATATTGAACTGTGTGTAAACAAAAACTGTCCTTATGCTGAATTATATTGATTGAAATAGAACTCTTTTGACATTTAAACTGCGTGCTTTTGCTAAACTGAATTGTTTACAACAGAACTGTTTTGACATTTAACTATGTGTAAAGAAAAATCTATACTTATACTAAACTGAATTGTTTGAAACTTTTATTAGAATAACTTAATTCGGCGTTAAATATCACGAAAAGGGATGATACGCCGTAAGACAATGCAAACAAATAGCGATTTTATTGAAGCAAGAGCTCATTAGTTTGTGCTCAGTCAAAGGGTTTCAATTCATCATATTCTTTGGAACAACCCTATCTCTCTAAAGAAGGACAGAACATCATCATCCTTATTGACGTCCTCAGACAGGGCGCTCAAATTATTTACCTTGAAAAACTGCTTTCTGACGAGAACAAAAGCTCTACATTCTTTGTAAACATGTTTAACGGTGTAAAGCGTTTGGCATTTCAAACACTGTGGTTATTGTTCCTGTTTCAATATAAAAGAGTGAGTAAGCCTAATTTGACCAATACTCATTCGGGATATAAGTTGTTCTCATCTTGATTTTCTTAAAGCTGGTCTCCATTTTCCCAAAGTTGGCTGGATCTGGAAGTGTTTATTGTTGATGCTATTATTCCAGTATCTAATCAGTATTCATAATCATCATCATCATCATGTCGTACCACTAGTACGGATATCCCTGACCCTCTCTCGTCACTTTTTCCTATCATTCATCGCCTCAGGCAGGTCTTCAGGGCTACATTCCGTATCCTCACATAGCTGCTGAATGTATGTTCGTGCTGGCCGTCCTGCTTTTGCCCGGCCATATGTGGGGGTCCATAAGAGTACATAACTTATGAGCTCGTTCCTGCTTCTCCAGCAGTGTCCTGCATGTCTGGTTCGTCTAACATGAATAGTTTTCGTGATAGGAGGCAGGTGGCCGTATAGTTGATGTATTGTGGGGTGTTGCCGCCAGGAATTGTTCAAGATTGTTCGCAGCATTCTTGTGTAATTGCCGTCTAGCTTCTTTTCCAGCCGTTTTGTTAGCGTCCATGTAGTGCATCCATACAGCAGTATCGATACGACAGCTGCCTGGGAGAAACTGCGTTTCATTTTATCGGTTAGGTCTTATTTCCATATGATCGATAGCCTATTGATGGCTGTCCATGCCTATGTAACCGCGTGTCGATGTCCTTTTCGGTTGATGAGACGCTGCTTCCTAGGTAGGTGAATTTTTCTACGAGTTTAAGTGGGGTTGCGTATAAATGGTGACATTATACATTTTCATATAGTATCACTCCTGTTCTCTTTACCATTATAAGATGAATACGTACTGCAGATCATCGACTGCAGACGAACCAATGAATAATTTCCTGAAGTTCGGACTTGTGAAACTCAGAGCCGTGACCTTTAAACCTGTTTTATTTTATTTTGTTGTTAAGATATTGATATATTACACAACATTCTTGTGCATAGAGGACTATACTTTACTGATGCGGAATGATGTTCATACTAAATTTCTTTACACACACACACACACACACACATAAATATATATAGAGAGAGACAGAGACAGAGACAGACAGATATACAGACAGACAGTGTGTGTATTTGTGTGTTTAAAATATCTAGATATTTCTATGGAGTTTCTTTAAGATCATTCTGCCTCCTGAGATTTAAAATCCCCGGCAAATACATAAATGGAATTTTCCCCAATGTTCTCAGTAATATTAGGTCCACTTTTCTTATGAAACTACTCACATAAGAATATTATTTTTTAATCGCTTGCGGGAAGTTCCAAATTTGCATTGACCACGATTGTGAACATTGGGAGACTTTGTAATCATCTAAAAATAATTCGGTTTGTTTTTTTATTCAACTTTATATCAAATACCGTGGGTTTATTTTCTGTCATAGCAATAATTATTGAAGAACAGCAGTGATACTATCGAACCCATTGCTGGGGGAATTCAATACTTTTCCTAAAAGTATTAATCCGAAAGAGAACCTAATTGCAAGACTGGAGTTCAAACTAGCTTACTTCGAGGACGCAGTCGAACACTTCAAAAATTACGCCTCAGTGACTCCACACAGCAGAACGATCATCCTGTAAAAATATTAACATATTTCCTTAAACATACTGTTTATTTCATTTTCATTTTGAGATATATTCATCAACATTTTGATATAAATTTATATCTTGAGTTGTTTTTAACAAAGAATGTGTTTCAAAAACTGATCACACGGATTTCCTTGGTTCTCTATCGTCTTGCATCCCTCTCTACTATCGCTCTTTTTAAGACTTTTAGATGATATATATGGTCAACACAAGATTGATTAAAGTAAGGTTTTGCTTGTGAGCCAATATTTGTGTTTCCATCCTTATAACTTCAAGGGAGAACGTTACTTATGAGTTCCTCTTTACTTCACTAGTTCTTCCCGTAATATCTTGATTCTCTTAATTGGATGGCTAGTCAGATTGGATATATATATATATATATATATATATATATATATATATATATATACATCGTGCAATTTGAGGGAGATTCAAACTTGGGTAAGTCGTTATTATAAATTTATTTCGGCGGAAAATATTACTATATTCTCCATCTCGTCAGATGACTATTTACATGGTTCTCTCGAAGTTGCAGAACAGCTGTTTTGCAACTTTGAGAGAAGCATGTTTGAGTCTCCATCAAATTGCACTATATATATATATATATATATATATATATAAAGTGTGTGTGTGTGTGTGAGAGAGAGAGAGAGAGAGAGAGAGAGAGAGGGGGGGAGAGGCGCGTGGGTATGAATTTGAACGTTTATAAAGTCCCTTTGAAAAAAAAAAAGATCTTTCAATGTTGAGTAAATCAGAGCGATTTTCAATGCACTTGGATTTTAATATAAATTATAGAATTCCCCGAATGAGAAAATTTGTATCAAGAATACATTTACGACCGTTAAATGTTTAACACACTATCAAGAGGAAACAAACCAGAAGAAAGAAAGCAGAAGTCAGTTTTAATTTTGAAAAGATGGTGTTCGTATCTATTGAACACTGCAAACAACTGGAGGTTGTAAACGATTATATTTTTTCAAAGACTACAATAGCCATTAAAACGTTAAAAAAAAAAGGCAACAAACAAACAAACTAACAAACAAACAAAAAAGAATACACGTATTGAATTCAGTTGGACTTATGTAGAAAAAATGGCGACTTAACAAATTTCTATTATGAGTAAATTCTAAAGGAACGCATAAAATATCGACTGTTGAAAAACATGTTATCTCATCGTTACTGGAAGCTTTTTTAAGCTCCGGTCAAAAATGCTTAAAAGTCACCGAGAAAATGTTTGCTAAAAACATTGACAAAGACCAACTTTCAGACGAATATTTATAACATATTTTTTTCAAAGTGTATTATTTGAAGTGTATTGTTATAGATATCTGACTAAAGATAGGTTATATTTTGCTAACAAGGTGAACTATTGAGAATCCATAGATAAGTGACAAAAAGGAGGTTTGGAAAAACGAGTCAGACAGACGGATAGAGATAGAAAGACAGAGAGGGAAAGAGGGTTAGATAAATTAACGAAAGACCATTTAACTTACGCTGGCATGTTTACAATGATATACAGCTAAGAAGCGTGGTTAGCACAACAGTTATTGATGAAAGAAATGAAATTGGTGATTTAAGTTCAAATCCTGGACGATGTTGTTTGTTTTTCATTTTGCGCTCATTGTTTTTTGAAAGGCATGAATCCTCTCTTTGTTCCAGCTAGAGGTAACTAATAATGCAGCCTGGTTTCTTTAGTATTGGTATGTCAACCAGAGAAGGAGAGGAAAACCTCTGAATTCAAGACAGCTTTACTTGTTTTTAAAAATGAACTCATTAATGAGATTTTTTTACATCAGTGTTAGCTGATGGTATTTCACTGGAGTTAGAGTGAAAACAAGTCTCCTTAAATCTCCTGGACTCTTCTCAGTATTCTGGCCGTTTTCAATAATGCTGTTGTTTGGATGGTCTCCACTCGGCCGCTAACTTCTAAATCTTCAACGCCCCTTAATAATCCTTTAGTTACTGTGGCGAAAACACCAATCACAATTGGTATGATTGTCACCATTATGTTCCGTAGTTTTTTTCAATTCTCTAGCAAGGTTGAGGTACTTATCTTTCTTTTCACATTCTTTCTGTTTTATTCTGTGGTCTGCAGGGACAGCAAAGTCGACAATTTTTCAGATTTTCTTTTTTTTGTGGATTATTATAAGGTCTGGTTTTCGGGGTGAGATTAGGTGATCCGTTTGTATATCAAAGTCCCACAGGAGTTTGTGCGTGTCATTTTCTAGGACAGGTGCTGGGTTGTGCATATACCATTTGTTCGTATGGTCAAATTTAAATTTCTTGCACATTTCCCAGTGGATCACCTTGCCCACCCAGTCGTGTCTAGCTTTGTACTCCTTCGGTGGCAATTTGCTGCATTCGCTTATTATGTGATTGAAGGTTTCATCTCTGTCACCGCATAGTCTGCATTTGCTATTTTGTTGAGTCTTATCTATCCTTGCTTTGATATGATTGGTTCTTATGGCGCTGTTTTGTGCTGCAATTAAGAGAGATTCTGTTTCTTTCTTAAGTTTCCTTTTGTTTGCCATGTCCTGGTTTTGTCGTGTGAGATATTGTTTCTTAGTCGCCTATGGAGTTGTTTTTCTTCTCATTTTTGTTTCCTAGTTTTGTCATTCTGTTATCTATCGTGTTGTTTCTAATGGCCGTAATCAGTCCTCTGTTTCTAATGGCCGTAATCAGTCCTCTTTCGTGTTTTTCTAAGTAGCCTTCGAGTATTTTTATTATTATTATTATTCCGTGATCGTGGCTGAAAGTTTGGATAAGAACATACATCTAGGAGTAAAAGAAAATGTCTGAGAGTAGGTGAGTGTATTTTTTGTCATACAACATATTACGTTTGTGTGATCCAGTTAAAGATTAATGAAGTGTTCGACTATTATTCGGGTAATGTAAATCGAAAAAAAAGATTTCTGAAAAATAGACAGGAAAGATACTGACGCCTTTGGTCATTTGATAAAGTGCTTTAAAGAGCAGTGATATGTTTGAGGAAATATGGAAAAGGCAGCATGACTTGACTAGTGAATAGATAAAGGAAACAAAATAGGTTTTTAAAAAGTGCGAAATCTTGCGATTCTAAGATTCACACGCTCGATTTTAAGTGAACATATATCGACACACCTACAATCTGTTTTGAAAAAATCGAATATTTTGAGTTGAGCTTCGTTGATATACATATATATATATATATATATATGTGTGTGTGTGTGTGTGTGTGTGTTGAAATGATACATTGTAGTGAATCTGACAGTATGATAAAAATATGTGGAAAGCTGGATAAATCAAACACTTAACTAAAATTTAAATGTATGATATTTCGTTCGGCTTTATTTCATCTCGAACTTCTTCAGAAAGAGAATATTTTTCTGAGGTTTTCTATTTAAAAGCGTGTAAGAAGAAATGCTAAGATGGTGGAGAGAGTATAGTTGTGGCAGAAAAGCTGGGAGGGATTTAAAGTTGATGTATCAGGTTTCATTAAAAAATTTTTTTTGTTTTGAAAGTGGTGATAGATTTTAGGGAGCTAATAAGAAAAAAAATAGGGAAGGGTTTGGGTGAAAAAGTTTGTGGCATATCTTGATTCATGGAAAGATATTGACTATAATGTGATGTCACAGAAAATTATTTACATTGTGGTGTCTATATATCATATTTACCAACCCCTCCACTCGGGCAAAATATGACACAAGGTCATTTGTAAGCAGAGTTTAACAGGTCTGAATTCAGAGTTTTCCTTCTCCTAGACTAGTTGCCTCACCAAGGCTAAAGAACCTAGTCTGCCTTACTATTTACCCATAGCTGGAGGGAGAATAATTGGATTCATACCTTTCCCAAGGGTATTAGTGCTATGTGAAATGATATCAGTCTCGTCCAGGATTTGAACTCGTGTCGCCGTGTTCATTTCCTACGATGATAACCATTACACCACGGGCACCTGTCTATATATCATATGTCTGTAATGATGTAGACAGACTATTTATGTGAAGAATAGAGGGAGGAAACAGAATTGTCAGCATTCAAGATAGCATCGATACATCGATACATCGACTAGAGTATAAGATAAAAATGTGCGGAGGAAGACTGACAACCACCATCAGATATAATAGAGACAACACAAGCATCCACCGAACAAAAGTTACCTGAAAACAAAAATGGGAAGAAAAAGGAACTGTATTAACATTTCAAGCGATAAACAAGTTAAATCTCAAACATTAAACCGTGGATATGGGTCACAAAGGGAAACCTCAAGAGAGAGAAACTGAATCTCGCCGGATAGCAGCTCAAAAAACGCCATAAGGACTATGACAAAGCATGAATAGACAAAACGAAACAAAATAACAAAATAACAGACGAAACAATCGAAACAATAATAAGCGAATGTAAGAAATGAGCACAGGAAGATTACCAGGCAAGACTTGTTGAGGAAAGTGATCCACTGAGAATTAAGCAATAAGTTTAAATTTGACCATACAAACAAAGGCTATATGCTCAACCCAGAATCTTTTCAGGAAAATGAGACGTACAAAATTCTTTAGGAATTTGAGATTAAAAAAAAGCAAAAACAGATGATCTAATCTCGGCCAGACGACTAGACCAAGAGATATACAAAAAAATATAAAAAGAAAACCATCCAAACACTGGACTCTGCCGTTCCAGCTGACCACATGGTAAAACTGAAAGAAAACGAAAGGAAAAATATAACTAGCCAGACCTTAGTAGAGAACTAAAAAAACATGGAACATGAAAGTGACAGCGGCAACAACTGTGATTGGTGCACTCAGTACAATCATTCAAGGATTGGTATAGGGATAGGAAGACTTGTAGACGAGAGGACGAGTGGAGACCGTTGGAACTGGGCATTGATGAGATTGTCAAGAATTCTGAGAAGAGTGCTTTAGACTTGAGGAGACTTGCTATTTCTCAGACTCCAGAAGAAAATCATGAACTTGCGCTCGTGTAAAAAAAATCTCAAATGAGTACAATAATAATACTTATTATCTAACTCCGTTCAGAGTTTTTCACACCAGCGTTAGTTGATATTTTTTAACTGAAATTTGGGTAACAGCAAGTCTCCTCAAGTCTCCATGACTTTTCTCAGTATTCTTGTTGATCTTGACAATGATGTACTTCGAATGGTCTTTGCTCGTTCATCAATTTCTAAGACTTCCAGTCCCCTTAACACGTTTTAAGGGATCTTTTCGCGAGCATCAACTACAGTTGGTTTCATCGTATTATTGCCATTATTATTTATTGAGTTTTTCACACCAGTTATCTCAAGTCTCCGGGATTTTTCTTTGTATTCTGGCCGATATCAGGAATACTGTCGTGTGGATGGTCTATAATTGTCCACTTAGTTCCATGTCTTCCAGTCCCTGTACCAATTCTTTGGGTATTTCCAAAGTGTACCAACCATTATTGCAAGCAGCGTCACCTACATATTAAAATTATTAGTATTATTGTTTAAGAGAAAGTTTGATGGTAATACTAACTGTAACTAGTCTACTAAGAACGTCCCCTAGAGGCTGGGATAAAAGACTGGAGGAATTGGAAATTATGGACGAATCATGCCCATCCAGGCCACAGAATTGTTGAGATCTGTTAGAATACTCAGAAGAAAGTCGGGACTCGATGACAATGTTTCTCAGATCACAAGGAAAAACCAGTAACTAACTCTGGCGCCCCCGCCCAAATGGCAAGGAATGAAATGATTATCGTAAATATCGTACCTGCAAATAGAAAATGAATAACCTGAGGCACCTAAAGTTACCATCATGCTATTAATTGATGGAATCATGGGTTTTATCAAAAACGGAACCTATAAACACATTAACAAGTTATCTGTGGGGTTCTCAGTGTCTATAAAATACACAAAAGTGAACATAGCGGAATTACTCATCGCCTTAGGAGAGTACTTTCGATGTAAGTGAAAAATAACCAGTTTTGTAGAATATACTAACAGCATCTCTGCAGAGGGGTTATACTCTCCTAACGATGGTTCCTGCATATGTGATGGTAAGGCTCCAGTAATGCAGGAGCTTTGGGGAAGGGAAAGTACTCCTACATTGCAATTGTTTTCAGGTTCATTCTGACCTGACGGGGTTCTAACTGTGGGTCTAATAGAACTGTTTGACATTTAAACTGTGAGAAAACAACTAACTGCTTAATTCAATTCTTAGTGAGCCATTGTAATACTTGGAACTATTTAATTTAGTTGAGTTAGGTGGACAAATCATTTATACTTAATATATTGGTACAAAACAGGAGTTGGCATTAAATAACCTACAATGGATCATATGATACAAAACCAAATAACTAAATAAAATCAAATTAAATAACACCAAAAAGAAGCAGTAAAAAACACGAAAGAGTAAAATAAAATTATATTTATAAAAAGATAGATACACTGCATATTATCACGACCTTCCCTTTCCCTAAATTTGGGATAAAACCAGGGGAAATCTTGTAAAAAAAAGAAAGTTACGCTGAAAATTAAATTGAAAAAAATGACCATGCATAAACTAATGATCAAGCACAGTGCATTACATCCCAGAGACGACGTTGACAGATAATATGTATCAAGAAAAGAAGGAGGAAGATGGCTTGCCAGCATTGACAGCGTTGACGCATCGATACGATGACTCGAAGACTACATAGAAAAACACGAAGGAGGACTGATTGCAGCCATCAGAAACGATAGTGGCAACACGATAGACAACAGAAGGTAAATTACTAGGAAACAAAAATGGGAAGGGAAAAAGTCTATGGGCGCTTTAAACGACTAATAAAAAACATCTCACACGAGAAAACCTGGACATAGCTAAGAAAAGGAAACTTTTGGAGAGAAACTGAATCCCTTCAAATAGCAGCATGAAACAACGCCGTAAGAACCAATCATATCAAAGCGAGAATAGATAAGACGCAACAAAATAGCAAATGTACGCTATGCGGTGAGAGAGATGAAACCATCAATCACATAAGTGAATGGAGGTACCCGTGGTGTAGTCGTTATCGGCGTAGGAAATGAACACGGCGATACGAGTTCAAATCCTGATTGCATTTCACATAGCACTAATACCCTTGGGAAAGGTGTGAATCCAATTATTCTCCCTCCAGCTATGGGTAAATAGTAGGACAGACTAGGTTCTTCAGCCTTGGTTAGGCAACTAGTCTAGGAGAAGGAAAACTCTGAATTCAAACCTGTTAAACTCCGCTTAAAAATTGACCTTGTGTCATATCCTGCCCGAGCGGAGGGGTTGGTAAATAGTATCACATAAGTGAATGCAGCAAATCAGCACAGAAGGAGTATAAGAAAAGACACGACTGAGTGGGCAAGGGGATCCACTGGGAGAACTGCAAGAAATTTAAATCTGACCTTACGAACAAGTGGTATATGCACAACCCAGCACCTTTCCTAGAAAAAAAAACACATATAAACTCCAATGGGACTTTGATGTACCGACGGATCACCTAATCTCGGCCAGAAGGCCAGATCTTATAATAATTAACAAAAAAATAAGAAGATAATTTGCATAATTGTCGACTTTGCTGTACCGGCTGACCACAGAATAAGACAGAAAGAGTGTGAAAAGAAGCATAAATACCTCGACCTTGCTAGACAATTGAAAAAACTGGAACATGAAGGTAACAATTATACTAATTGTGATTGGTGCTTTTGGTACAGTAACTAAAGGGTTATTAAAGTGACTGGAGGACTTGGAAGTTGGCAGCCGACTGTAGACCATCCAAACGACAGCATTATTAAGAACGGCCAGAATACTGAGAAGAGTCCTGGAGCCTTGAGGAGACTTGCTGTCACTCAAACTCTAGTGAAAGTCCATCAGCTAATGCTGATGAGAAAAACTCTAAAGATCATCATCATAATAATAATAATATTAAAATAATTATAATAATATTAATATCTGAAAATAGTCAACAAAAAGGAGAACTTTTAGAATTGTGGAATTTTCAGTCCCAGCGGACCACAGAGTGAAATTGAAAGAATATAAAAATAGAAATAAGTACATCGACTTTGCTAAGGGAATTGAAAACGCTGTGGAACATGAAAGTGACGATAATACCAATTGTAATTGGTACACTTGATACAATCACCAAACGATTAGTACAAGGATAGGAGGACTTGAAAATAACAGGACGAGTGATGACCATCCAAATTACTGCATTATTGAGATCGGCCAGAATACTGAAAAGAGGCCTGGAGACTTGAGGAGACTTGTTGTCACTCAAACTCCAGTGAGAAACCATCGGCCAACTCAGGTGTGAAAATCTCTCGAAGAGAACAAATGATAATAATAATATTAATAATAACGATTGTTGTGGCCTGGTTAGAAGCCAGAGAAAATGACACAAGAAAGGAATAGAGTTAAACAAATATATTAACAAAGTAGAGTAATACAACATATACAATTGAGAGGGTTACCAGCGAGACTATTTCAGTCTAACTGCCAAGTCTATCTGCTAGAATATTGACTTCTGTTTATTTGTCGCTGCCTCCCACCTGACACGACTTGACATATGGTCAAAAGCCCGAAGGCCGATTAAAGTGGGGATAAAGGGGAAGGAAAGGTTGGGAACGAGCCGGGACTCGAACCCTGCTGGTCTATGCTGCTCATCGGCTCACTTGGTGCAATGTGAGCCTAATGAGGCAAGCAGTTTCACGAACCCAAATGTTGGTCCGGGCATGTATGCAAGATTATGGCTTGAAATAGACAGCAAGGTCTAGTGCCATACATAGGTTTCGAGAAAGTCCGCGGGGACCTCTTAGAATATTGACTTCTGCCTTTGAGCAGTATCTGCTGCCATTTATAGCTGGGAGAGTTCATGCGTGTGTGTGTAAATTACCATAACAATGAAAATAATAATAATTCTATGAGAGAAACTGAATCTCTTTTAATAGCAGCACACAACATCGCCATAAGATCAAACTACGTTAAAATAAAAATAGATGAGACGCAACAAAATAGCAAGTGCATTTTATGTGGTAATAGATTCGAAACGATCAATCATATAATAAGCGAATTCAGCAAATTAACGCAAAATACTAATATAGATCCACTAAAAAATGAATTTCACGTATTCAACAAACGTTTCTACTCACGTAAAACCGTGTTTCTTATATTTCCTTATAATGAATTAGAAATTAAATCCCAAAATAGAAATCTTCATTTGCATTTTGTTTTGGCCAATATTATTTTAGACATCACTCACACAAACACACATACACATACACATATATACACATAAATTCACCATCATATATATATATATATATATATATGTATACCTGGTGCATTGTCTAACTTTCGAGATTGATTATTTAAGCGGCGTATAGTTTGTTGTCATTTTTTTGGCCAATTTGTTTTTGTTTTTTCTCAATATAATCTTGTTCGTTGTCCAGTATTAATCATCATAAATTGAAGGTTTTTCGTGAGAGTTGTCAGGGAGAAAATGTAGTTGCACATTCACGAGAGAATACTTCAGGGACACAAGAAAATTGGGAAGAACGGGAGAAACAATTGCACGGGCACATTTAAGATAAGTGGAAATCGAAAGTTGTTTGTTCGGATCTATGTTCTCATGACAGATAAAACTCTGAAAAGAAAAAAAGAATATTCCACAGAATGGTATTTGACTTTTTTAACGGGTTCATCTTCGCGTGTAATCTTTTAATATTGAACAGTTGACCTAAGGTTGTAATTTATTCGCTATTGGTGTTAGATTTTGACTTGAACACCAATTTGACATCTGCCGATGCGGCGACAGAAGTAGAACGTTGGTTGAACGAAAATTACACGAAATACACCTGTTACCTAAAGTAAACAGGGCGCTGGTGTTCTCGGTGGAAATGTCACGTAAATTGCATGGCCAGTAAACTAGAAAGAAGCATGATCACGTGTATTGCGTACGCAGCAGGCTGGGTATGTGACCACGAGAATTTCGGTGGGTGGCATGCTAGAAGGAGGTATCTCCACGTGAAACGAGTGTGTGGCAGGCTGAAGGAATTGTGACCATGAGAATTGGCGTGAGCGTCCAGGATGTTATATAACCAGGAAAGACAAAAAGCTGTTGCTTGAAGATTCCTACCTCAGCCCTTGTGGATGCAGTTAAGCCATCTTTCACGTTCCTTACTCTATCCATCAGTACATTTTGAGTAATAAAAGGAAAAAAAGAAGCAGATAATATTTTCATACATCAGTGTTGTCGTCTTTCTCACAAATCTGGCACATATGATTTAGTTTATTGTGGTGAAGGCACACTTTTTAGTGGATCTGACAACTAGAGAATAGGGTACCACTGTGTCAGAGATACTTCTAACAGCTTTCCTTAAGTTTTAATTTCAGATTTTATATTTTACTTACACTGGTTATAAAGATTAAAGAACCGAATCTGGTCTACTATTTACTCATTGCAGAAAGAAGGGAAAAATTAACCTTGAGCGAATAATTAGCGTGAAGGTAAACAATTATTGCCCTGTCAAGGATTAAAACCTAGTTCATTAAGTCAATTTACTTACGATGACAAACGCGAAGACACACACTTCCATCTTTTCTCAGTTTCTACAATATTCTCTCTCTCTCTCTCTCTCTCTCTCTCTCTCTCTCTCTCTCTTGCTACAGGACAGGGTATTTCTTTTAAATACCCTCTCCGGTGGCAAAAGCTACTTGGTAGCGCCAGGAGTGGCAGTACCGCCTTGAGGTACCGGAACTGTGTTATCCATATTTACTAACCCCTCCGCTCGGGCAGGATATGACACAAGGTCAATTTTTAAGCGGAGTTTAACAGGTTTGAATCCAGAGTTTTCCTTCTCCTAAACTAGTTGCGTCACTAAGGCTGAA
>OY757928.1:48529909-48677409 GCA_963585895.1 Sepioteuthis lessoniana | reverse complement strand
AAGAAAGGCAATATGAAAAAAAAAAAGAAAAGAAATAGACATGAAGAAAGAAATGAATCATAATGAAAAAAAACAAACGCTGAGTGAAAGAAATAAAAATCGGGAAAAGATAAGAAAGAAGATAATGCAGTGTGAAGAAAGAAAAATTGATTTAAAAGGCAAAGAAGTAACAAAGTTGAAGAAAGAAAGAAAAGCAAAGAAAGAAAGAAAGAATGAAAGAAAGAAAGAACAGCTGAATGAAGGAAAAAAGAAGTTCATAAAAAAGAAAGAAAGAAATGAATGATGATCAAAAGAAATAAATAAATAAAGAAAGAAAGAACATCTTTATGAAGAAATAAAGAAAGAAAGAAAGAAAGAAAGAAAGAAAGAAAAAAGAAAAGAAAAAAGAAAGAAAAAAGAAAGAGGAACAAAACAAAAAATGAATTCATGGAAGGCAGTATTAAAGAAAGAAAGAAAAGTTTTAGAAAGAAAGAAAGAAAGAAAGAAAGAAAGAAAGAAAGAAAACGTTTAACCTTGAAATACTGATTTGAAAAAAAATGTTTCTGGACTCGAAAGACCTTGAGCAAAGCGGGAAAAAAATGAATTAATGAAATATGTTAACATTAAGAAAGAAAGCAATTCTGAAAAAAAGAAAGAAATCCCGACGAGAAAAATTATTCATAAGAGTTTGTTTTTCTTTTTAATTTTTTTATCTAATCGAAATTATGTACAGCCATTACGTCATGAGAAAACGGAAATTTTTTCTAACTTTACTAACGATGTTCTCTGATTTGAAAAAAGAAAAAAAAATAGAGAAAAAAATAAATAAGATAAAATAAAAAAAAAAAACAACTTTTTCATCCATCATAAACGTTAAACTTACTTCGAACGTCAAATGCAAAAAGACCCACTGGAACCAGTAGTTACCTTTTACGCAGTGAAAAATCTACGCTTGAAAAGAACTTTTCTTGATTTTATACATCTGCTTTTATTAAACTCTTCTGTCTTCATTCTTTTTTTCTTTCTTCTTCTTCATCTATTTCTTTGTATAGTTGAAGACTATGAGCTTTTGAGTTTATAATTTTATGACACGCATCTTTTTCTACGTAGATTTCTGTGAATTTAAATAAATATTTTTTTGCCAAGAAATTCTAGTAACAATTCTAACACTCTGTTTTGGGGGTCTAGAATACGCCAAATAGAACTTCCTGTCATGTGTAAAATTCTCCAGCCCCTACTTCTAAAAATCAGAGTTTCCTGAAGATAATACTCTATTGAACAGAGTGACTTGGTTCCAGTTCGGAAGTTTTGGTTGATCGGGTTTTTTATTTATTGCCATTTCTGGTTTATACGTATATATTAGATATATGAGTAAAGTTAGCGACCTTAGTCGAGGGTGACCCAATGACTCCCTTTTCAATAGCTACTACACGGAGGTGTTGGGGAGGACGCTACTCCATTCCCTTGACTGCTTTACTTTACCCTTGATCCTTACCTTGAATTTCTGAATGTTAAACAAGGCAGTATCAAGTAGCATTTTCGAATCTTTGGTTAGACTTGACGTGGGATTGAACCCCAGTCACCCGAGCTATTGGAGAACACTACTCATTTGGCCAACGGTCCGGTCATTGATATATACTAGGTATATATATTAGCTATATATGGTTTGTTGTTGAATAGTTTTTAGGTAACACTTTTTACACGATGCAGGGTTCATTTCTTTTGCACAGTTAGATGGTTTCAAGTATTGCTATCTGACGTATATTGTTCTATTTTCCACAGTTGCTTCCAATACAGTAAATGATTAAACAGTTCTAGTTGACGCATAATTAAGCCAGGTACTAACATTCTGGGTCAGGGTGGACCAGGGAGTAATGTCAATGAAAAGGTACTCCACATTTCTAAAAGCCCCAGGACCGGAGCCTCACCATCAGATGGTTTAGTGCCATATCCGGGACACTCATGGGTGATGGAGTCTTACAGAGATGCAGTCGGCGTATTCTACAGCCGCAGTAGACTGGACTACTGGATCTTTGGAAAGTTGCCATTGCTGCTATGTTTACTCTGACCTGGAGAGATATTATCTGATAATGTGTCAAATATGGTTCAAATAGATGTGAGGATATTATGAATATTAGATATTTTCAGCTCCTTCAAAAAATTATTCTTTGTTCACTTCAAGCAGGTTTTTTCCCCAGCAGTAGTTAATGGTCGTTAAAAGGAGTCTGAGTGACCGCAAGTCTCCTCTGTTTTTCAGGACACTTCTTAGACTTCTAGCCAATAACACTGCAGTGGTCTTGATAGTCTTCGTTCTTCTTTTGATTAGTTGTTCTTCAAGTCTCTTTTTCAGGCAATTTGTGGACAATTCGAAAGGAAGGTTTTACAATTGGTATCCCTCTTCACCTTCATGTTCCACTAATGTTTCTGCTCTCCGGTAGGATTCATCTATTTGTTTCTCATTTCCCTTCCTTTCATTTTTAAGAGAAGGGCAAAATCCATTTATATTTTTCTGCTTCTGTAGGATGATAGCGTCAGTCACATTGATTTTAGTTCTCCAAAGAAGATAAGCAGTTCTACAAAGTGCAATATTTTTGCATTTCATATAGGTTGGGACTTCTAGGTAACTTTTTTAATGTGTTTAACATTCTATTTCTTGATCATAAAGAATGCTACAACTAATAGAACTATTGTGGTAGTTTTTAGGTGACAATTTTTTTTCAGTTTATATTTCCAAGTCTTCGTATTTATTCATTTTGTTTATCTTTTTCTGATATATTATCTTTTTGCACAGAAATATCAATTAGAGGGCATATTCAGCTTGGTTTCATTTCTTTGTTTAATGGTATATCAACTTTCGTGGGTTATTTAAACTAAAATCCGTCTTTGTAGAACGAATACATAGCATGATAGGTGAGGGAGTCCATACTTTTCCTAAATATATTAGTTTGAAAGTGAACGTAATTACGCAACTGAAATTCGAACTCGCTTTTTATGATTCCACAATCGAATTCGTTAGCTACATCATGTGAACTTCTCTACGTAATTTAGAAGACATTTTTTCTTCATTAGTTCTTAACAACCAAATCTGATTTATTGCCATTTATACGAGTCACTTTACACTGGAAAGCCTCAGATAATAGTAACAGGTTTAGCTCTGTTATTGATTCTGGTTGGTGTTTTTTTTCAGAATTCAATATTCAATAGTACCTACATATTTTCAAATGAATATAATGTACTGTATTATGTCTTTCTTTATATTCTATCGGTGTTTGGCTTGGGTAATCGGTCATTCAGTGGTCAATTGATTCAGATTATAATTATTATTCGACGCTTCCTGAGTTTTTCATACCAGCGTGTGCTGTTAGTCTTTCCCACGACACTGAATTACTGCAGGTCTCCAGAACTCTACAGAGTATTCTAGCCAATCTTAAGAATGGAATTGTCAGCCTGGTCTCAAATATTCCTCGGATTTTCAATTCAACTCATCTTTCTCCATCTCTTTGGGATCGTTCCTAGCACACTACATAGAATTAATATCACTGTTATACTCCTGTTCCACTGCTTTTAGTTCTCTAGCAAGGTCTATGTATTTTTCTATCGTTACTATTTTTTTAAATTTTCATTCTAAGCTCAGGAGGGAATACAAAACCTACTTAACGACAGCATCTTTTTTTCTTGGTCAGGTCCTCTGGCCAAGATTTGGCGATCCGTTTATATCTCAAAATCCCAGAGAATTCTAAGCGTCTCATTTCCTGGGACAGGTTCTAGTTTTTTAGTTTTGTTAAATTTTAATCTCTTACAAGATTCCCAGTGGATCATATTTCCCACTCAGTTCTGTCTGGTCTAATACTTCTTTAGGGCTTGTTTACTGCATTCACTTATTTGGTGATTACCCGTTTCATCTTTGTTTCCACATAACCAACACTTGCTATTCTTTTGAGCATTGTCAATATTCACTTTGATATAGTTTATTTTTTATGGTATTATTATTATTATTATTAATGTCATTATTATTTGGGAATTACAATATTCAACCAAGCATACTTTCATGCTTATCTGTCGCACTCAAAGATAATCTGCTGGTATTGGAGCGTTATTTTAAAATGAAAAGATAAGAAACGGTATTAATTCACGAATACAGTGTAAATCCTGTACTTTGTCTACGCATTCCAGTCTGTGTAGTTCACTGGCTTCCTTGAATAGGATTTGAAAAGTCCTTGATGTTTCAATGCGTTTTCCCGCGACTGAAGACAGAAAAACCAGCGGCCTTTGAATTTTGTGGGAAGATACTGAAGTAGATGTTCATCCTGTTAGACACGGTTTGCATGAACAGAAATTGCACATTTTAACTTATCTGCGTTGCACAAAGAAATAATGAATTCGTTTTACATCTTCTACCTGGTGACAGGGAACAGAGCTATAAAATGAAAGACATCAATGTAATTTGAGGAAAAAAGAGTACATTAGTTTTTCTTTTGAATTTAATAAATATGACTGAATTAGTAATACAAGCAACGCATGCGCACTCAAACACATAAAGTAAAGTTGGCGACCTTAGTTGAGGGTGACCTAAACGCTCCTTTTTTTCAATAGCTACAACACCAGAGTGTAGGAAAGGGCGCAACTCAATTCCCTGGATTGCTCAATTTACCCTTGATCATTAACTTATAATGCTGAGTGTTAAGCAAGGTGGCATCATTTGAGTTTTTGGTATGACTCAACCTGGAATTGAACACCGGTCTCCTGGACCAAAGGTGAACATTCTACTCGTTAGGCCAATGCCCCGGTATAGAATTAAAATTTAACGGAAAATGATTTATATTCGAGATATACTTAGATGGCTTAATATACGACAATACAGAGCAATGTCTCAATATATTTAAAATATAAGATTATACTCTTATGGACCCCCACACATGGCCGTGCAAAAGCAGGACGACCAGCATGAACATACATTCAGCAGCTATGTGAGGATACGGGATGTTGTCCTGAAGACCTACCTAGGGCGATGAACGATAGGGAGGAGTGGCCAGAGAGGGTCAGGGATATCCGTGCTACCAGCGCGATATGAATAATAATAATAATAATAATAATAATAATAATAATAATAATAATAATAATAATAATAATAACGATTCGAAGATTACAAAAAAAGGCAACGAAAGACTAAACATTGAGACCATAAAAACCCTAACAACACAAGTATCAACAGAACAACAATAACTAGATAACGAAAACGGGAAGAAAAATAACTATACGGATATTTTAAGCGACAAACAGGAGAGATTTCACACCAGAAGACTTGGAAATAGTCAAGAAAGAGAAATCTTATGAGAGAAACTATCTCTTCTAAAAGGACGACAAACAGCATCATAAGGACCAACTATGTTAAAGAAGAATAGCAAATGTAGATTATGTGCTTATCGAGACGAATAATAAGCGAATGCTGTAAATTACCTCAAAACGAATATAAAATTAGAGACGACCGTGTGGGAAAGGTAATCCACTGGGTGTTATGCAAGAGATTGGAATTTGTAACTCTGAAAAAAAAATGTATATGTGGAAACCCTTGGAGACACCTAATGTTCTTTAGGATTTTGAGATAGAAACAGATCCCCTAATCTTACCAAGACGACCAAACCTTGTGATAGCGACCCCCCCCCCAAAAAAAAACTGCTGAATTGTGGAGAGTCCCAAACGGCAGAGCAACAGATAAAATTTAAAGAAAGCGAAAAGAGAGATAAATATCTTGAACTTGCTAGAGAACTAAAAAAATACATGAAGCATGAAGTTGACTGTGATACCAATTGTAATTAGTACACTTGGAACAATTCCCAATGGATTGGTAAAAGGGCTAGAAGACTTGGAAATAATAGAACAAAAAAGACCATCCAATAATAAGTTCGACTTGAATACTGAGACGAGTCAGGTACACTTGAGGAGACCTGCTGTCACTCAAACTTCAGTGAGAAACCACCAGCTAATGCTAAAGGGAAAAATCCTCAAAAGTGTAAAAAATATATAAAATTCGAGTTGAATACTAGCTCATCGGAGGATCGATAATGAAACACTTTGAGTCATGAGATTTTATTCTGTTTATTTTTATTTTATTGTCTCATTATTTTACACACACATACACACAAGCATCATTCATATATATATATATATATATATATATATATATATATATATATATATATATAAGGTGAGTGTCGATATTTTTTTCCTGTATGTATGCATGTATGTATGTATGCGAGCATTTCTCTGAGTGTGTGCGTGCTTATGAAGTAAGGCCCCGTTTAATACTAATTCAAAATTATCTATGAATTTTTTTCTTTTTTATTTGAAGTAATGAGTAATCATTGATCTGGTGTATTGACATTACTTTAATATCTCTATTGCTACATTCATAAAAGGTGTTTTGATTATATAAAGTTTTCAATTGTCTGGTAATTTACTGTCTGGTACTTAATATTATTTCTGTATTGAGAAACTATTGTTTTATAGTCGATTGTTTTTTCATCCTATACGGATTATGCAGCAGTTTATAAAGTTGACTATGTAGACTCTATTTTTTGCATTGCAGCTTAAATTTCTATTTATTATGAATGTCGTTTTGGGGTTTTCGAAGGTATATTAGTTTCCTTCTATGATTTTATTATAGACCCCCACATCTTTTATTTTTGCACTTTGAGATTTCCTGCGTTATGTGTTCTCTAAATTTAGAAAGGGTTCGTGAGTGTTTGGAATTTTTGGGGTGTCGTTTAATTTTATTGATTTTCGTTGTTTCTTATATGTTTTTAATTCTAGCATTATTTGTGTATTAATCTAGGGTCTTTGATATTTCTGTGAATATTTCCAATTTGTTTATTTTTCATATTAAGACATATGGTAGCAGCTATTCGTAACTATGTCTTTCGTGGGGTTCGTTGTTTTTGTGGCATTTTTTCTGCTTATTTGAATCCGTTATTTACTAATTTCGTAGAATATCCTCTCTGATGAAGTGTTGCACGTAGTTTTTGTTGATGATGTTTGTTAGTCATTTTGGTGCACATTCTACTTGTGCAGCTTTTGGGATGATGGCTTTTTAAATGAACAGATGGCTGAGAGCCGGTTGAAAAACAAAGAAAACTAAAAGAAAGACAAGTACTTAGATCTAGCCAGAGAACTAAAAAAGCTATGGATCATGAGAGTAACGGTGATACCAATTGTAATTGGTGCATTTGGATCGGCCCCAAATGATTGGTAAGAGGGCTGGATGTGTTCAAAATCTGATGACGTATCAAGATCATCCGAATTGCCGCATTGTTAAATTCGGACAGAATACTTAGAAGACTCCGGGAGACCTGAGGAAACTGTCTGTTGCTAGAACTCCAATGAGAGATTACCTGCAAGCGCTGATGTGAGAAGATCGCAAGAAGTGTCATAATAATAGAACGTTTGAAATTATTCAAATTATTCATCAAAGTCTTAAACTTAATTAACAAAGACATGGAAAAGAGAAAAATGGAATTAACAACAGGTGGACAAACCTGAGCACAGTTAAAAATCCAAAGATACAAGTATACATTCAAGAGAGACTCACTCTCGCCTCCTCTTATTATAGACATGAATCTATTGAATTATATACTTAGGATGTGCCAGGACATAGGAATGAAATATGAGACTAACGTTATGCCTTAATACGACTTCACATGTGGCGGTAGACACAACAGAAAAACCGTCAAGTTACTGAAGAGGAAGTACGGCACTGAGTCGTGAGGGTGACACCTGGAAGACCCTACATTTGACAACATGATTCTCCGGAATGCTATATAAGCAGCAGAACACAGTATTGGCTGTCAGAAAATTCCTGCAATTACATCACCTATTTCATTTGGCCACCTAACTCCCTAGATTGCATTCCTCATGATCACTATCTTGGGACCACCAAAGATCGACTGAAGGTAAAGATAACTGTGGCATTTTATAATTACAATAGGGAGAACATCAGAAACACTTGAAGGAGATCTTGGTTTAAGCCAATGGTAATTACTTTGAAAAAAAATTGATCTTTTGTATTTCAATATATGTTCGGGTGATTTTCGAGAATATATATGCTTAACTGAGATATATGTTTTATTTTGATGTTTTGCCTAATTTAGACGACAACTTACTCATCATACCTTGTATGCCGTATTGGGCCAAAATTTGTGCTTGTTTATTTGTTCTTTCTGGTTTTATGGAAAATCCACCATTTTTATACAAATAGACTGTTCTATCTGTACCAATTCAGTTTAGCATAAGTACACAGTTTAAATGTCAAAACAGTTCTATATCAATCGATTCAGTTCAGCATAAGAACACAGTTTTGTAATATTTGACCCATAGATAGGACCCCATAAGGTCCTACCACTCCGGATCTGAGTGGTCCTGGGAGCGATAGCAAGGAAGGGGTATTTCACATTCCCCAAAGATCAAGCATAAATAAACTTCGCCATCAGATTGTTTAGTGTTATTTCCTGGACACTCGTTGGGGAGTCTTACCCCTCTGCAGAGATGCAGTCAGTGTATTCTACAGCCCTAGCCGACTGGGCACTTAAATATGTGCATAAGAGATCAAAGTTTTACTTTGCATACAATTATACATATGTCATTTTATATTCTAACTGTGGTCATTAAGTTCCAGTCGCGTTAAGCCATTTGTGTTTATCATTTATTTTTCGGGCTGTTAAAACTAATTTCAGATTAATTGATTAAATAGTTTAATTTTTATGTTTTATCAGAATTAGCTTTCAAAAAATATGTCTCTGGACAATTCATACGCTTTTTAAAAGCATTTGGAGCAGAATTAGGAAAACACTTTCATCTTTCTTTGTCTTGTTTGATATAAGCAATTGAGATAGGGCGTTCATTTTTTCTAATTAATATCAATGTAGGGTGCATACATATAAAGCATAATTGTACGTAAATCATGTATAGATAAAACGTTTTTACGTAACTTTATAATTGCTCGTTTTCACATAGTACTAATACCCTTGAGAAAGGTATGAATCCAATTATTCTCCCTCCAGCTATGGGTAAATAGTAGGACAGACTAGGTTCTTCAGCCTTGGCGAGGCAACTAGTCAAGGAGAAGGAAAACTCTGAATTCAAACCTGTTAAACATCACTTAAAAATTGACCTTGTGTCATATCCTGACCGAGCGGAGGGGTTGGAAAAAAATTGAAGTGCCCGTGGTGTAATGGTTATTGTCGTAGGAAATGGACACGGTGACACGAGTTCAAATCCTCGACAAGACTGATTGCGTTTCACTTAGCACTAATACCCTTGGGAAAGGTATGAATCCAATTATTCTCCCTCCAGCTATGGGTAAATAGTAGGACAGACTAGGCTCTTTAGCCTTGGTGAGGCAACTAGTCTAGGAGAAGGAAAACTCTGAATTCAAACCTGTTAAACTTCACTTAAAAATTGACCTTGTGTCATATCCTGCCCGAGCGGCGGGGTAGGTAAATATATATAATTGTTTGTTTTCTTTTAGGTACACACACACACACACACACACACACACACACATATATATATATATATATATATATATATATATATAAAAGCTGGCACTTAATACAACACGACACCTGACTTAGGGAGAAGACTGCTTGAGGGCTTTGGAAGAGTGGGTTTCATATATTTTCTGCTAATACTACAGTATGAATACTGATATGTTTAAGTTTACGGAGTGCATGAGACGTTACCATCGGCACTGACTCGAATACACACACGGACACAGACACACATAAACACACAAGCGTGAACACACACACACACGCGCGCGCGCGCATATACACAAAGCTTACTACTACAAGACACCCAACTTGAGGGTAAAATTGCTTGAAGATCCAGGAATATATATTTTCTACAGATACAATTGTATAAAAAGTGTCATGTAGTAGCATCATAGAACCGGAGGTGTATGATAGCTTAGCATCGGCCCTTACTCATCAACGCACACACGCACACACACACACACACATATATATATATATATATTATATATATATATATATATATATATATATATATATCATCAAATCGAATGGATAGCACAGGGTTCCTTGACTCTATCTCGTTACATCCATCCCTATCATTATTCCCTCCTGACAAGTCCTCTGGACAGGATTCGACTTTGGAGGTGCCCGTGGTGTAATGGTTATCGTCATAGGAAATGGACATGGCAGCACGAGTTCAAATCCTGGACGAGACTAATTGCATTTCACATAGCACTAATACTCTTGGAAAAGATATGAATCCAATTAATCTCCCTCCAGCTATGGATAAATAGAAGGACAGACTGAGTTCTTCAGCCTTGGTAAGGCAACTAGTCTAGGAGAAGGAAAACTCTGAATTCAACCCTATTAAACCCCGCTTAAAAATTGACCTTGTGTCATATCCTGCCCGAGCTGAGGGGTTGGTAAATAGGATAAATATAAGACAGCATTCGGTTTCTTCACAGATCTGTGAGTTCGTATTTACTTCTGCGGCAGTGCTTAGCATGTCTTGTTCGTCCTGTTAGGAAGGTTTGCAAGATGGGAAGCAGATAGTCGAAAAGCTCCACTTTTGGGGCTGCTGTTTTTGACATTTGTGCAAAAGAGTACGTTGTATTCTTGTGTTTTATTTTGCTTTTTTCTTTCGGCATTTACTTAGAGTTTGCATGGTGCAATCATACAGTAGTACTGAAAAAGTAACAGGTTGGAAGAAATCCAGTTTTATTTTATCAGAGTGGTCAGATTTTCATATCACCAAGCTGTCAGTGCAGTCTACGTCAGTTTCAGTCGATGAGACTTTACTGCCTTGGTACGTGAACTGGTCAACTAATTTCTACCAGAGACTGCACCATCTTGTTTAAAACCCATTAACTCTGTTTATCTCTGTTCATGCCTTTACTTTTTGGTCCAGACTATGCAGGAAGGATTTTTTTTTTTTGGCGAGGAGCGTTAGATCTTGCTAATTAATGGGAAGATTTTTGTTGAACAATTAACGTTTTCGTCTTTTATTAAACTAGGTTTAGTTTTGAGGAAGTGAAGAACATTTCTAAAACCAGAACGAATGCATGGTTTCACTTCATATAAAGATATCAAAATCAGAGGTGTGTCCTTTCTTCGTTTTCTTTGGTTGATAGCATATCAATCTTCGTAGGTTATTTATTGTTCGAACTATTGTCGTTGAAAAGCAGCAGCGATATTGTTTCGCTAAAATTGGGAAGATGATTGTTTATACCTTTCCCCCGTGTGTTAGTCTGAAAGTGAACGAAATAGTGAGACTGGAGCTCAAACTCGCTTACTTCAAGGCTGAAGTCAAGCACTTAAATCATTATGACACAGAGGCTTCCCTAACAACCCTGGTAAAATCACTGGAATAAAACTGCTGGACGCCAAGAGGACGCTTTGACTAAAATTGACATTTAACTCTCTATTCATTTTTCTCTTGTTAAATACAACTTCAGTCTTAATATTTGTTGTCCCCGCGTATTCAGACTGATAGATGGCAACAGGAAGTCAGATAATCAGACATCAAATTGGATCTAGATTTTATTCGGTTTCGACCTTATCCCAGATCAATTCTGACATAAATTATTACATATTCTGCTTCTGGTGTGTGTTACTCAGTATTATTAAACGAGTCCACTGACTGAGGCGTACGAACTCCATTATTTAACTCGAAGAATAGATAATAAATTTTGCGAAAATTCTGCGAATGCAGCGAAAATGGTAAGTTTACGAGCTCATATACAGAATTAATATCATCTAAAAGTCTTCGTAAGAAAAATAGGATCAATGTACCATTAGGGAAAATTATTAATAAGTGCCTGTTGTGAAATGAAATATTTTCCAAACATTTTCCCGCATTTTTTCTTATTCCGTTGTGAGGAAGTTTCTCTCATGAAACATTTTTCTTTATTTACTAGCTGAAGTATTTATCTCTCCTGAGTAATGCAATGCAGTTA
This sequence comes from Sepioteuthis lessoniana, assembly GCA_963585895.1. Taxonomy (NCBI): domain Eukaryota; kingdom Metazoa; phylum Mollusca; class Cephalopoda; order Myopsida; family Loliginidae; genus Sepioteuthis; species Sepioteuthis lessoniana. The sequence continues at coordinate 48,665,447 of OY757928.1, read as the reverse complement.
CTGAGACATAGATATCCGGTAAAAAAATTAACATAAATTTATGTATATATATAACCTATATCTGTATTAAAACAAAAAATATTTTACAAATTTGGCAGTCAATAAAATATTTGTATTGTAAAGTTGAAAATGATAATTCATTTCAATCATCATCATCATCATCATCTCAAACCATCGACATGGATATCTCTGACCTTCTCTCACCACCCCTTCCTATTGTCACTTGCTTCCGGCCGGTCTTCAGAGCTGCTATATGTAGGTTCGAGCTGGCCGTCGTGCCTTTGCTCGACCATGTCAAGGGGTCCACAATAGTAAATCACTTATGAGCTCGTCCCTACTCCTTCAGCAGTGTTCTGCATGCCTGGTTCGTCTAACTTGGATAGCTTTCGTGATGAGTGGTAGGTGGCCGTACAGCTGCTGCTTTGGACTTGTTCAATATTGCTTCCAACATTCTAGTATAGTTGCCGTCAAGCTTTTTCTCCATCCGTTTACTTAGCGTCCATATAGTGCATCCATATAGCAGTATCGACACGACTCCTGCTTGGAAGAAACTGGGTTTTATTTTATCGGTCAGATCTGACTTCCATATGACCGATAGTCTATCGATAGCTGTCCATGCCTTTGCTAGATGCGGGTTGATGTCAGTCTCGGCTGATGAGAGACAGCTTCCAAGGTAGGTGAACTTGTTAACTAGTTTCAGAGAGCTACCGTTAAGTGTGGAGATGTTGCACATATATTCCGTCTTGTGTGCATTGACATGGAGGCCAATGCCTGCAGAAGTTTGTTCCAGACTATGTAGCAGATGAAAAGGAAGTTTTATGTGTGTTCAAGGTCAAAATTAATCAGCTCATATTAAATCAAGGTGGCCAATTTATAAAAAAAATAACAAATAATCATAAAATTTCGTCACTGATCTTATATAAAATAAAAAATAGAAATGGTCATATAATTTTGTCACCGATCTTTTATAAATGATATTTATTGATTCATGCCTGTATATTCAGAAATATTTCAGATATGTACATTCCACCATTTTTTTTTTCGTTTTTGTTTTCTTTATGTTTTTTCGGTTCATGCTTTTGGGTTTAGTTGGGCTGAGAACCTTTCGGCTCAGCACATGGGTTAGTTGGGTGCAACCTTGATGCAGGTGGTAACGCGCGAGCGCTCACAGAGCGGACATGTCACTCAGAGATGTCACAATAGTCCAAGACGAAACAGAGTGACAGGGTGTGGGTGACGTCCCGCATCGGAAGCGCGCGGAGGTTTGTGTGAGAATTTGAAGAAAGTTAGAGAGTTGAGTACTAGACGCCAAACGAAGAGGTTCGACTTTTGGAGCTCGCAGACGCGAGGTGAACTTGCGCCCTATGGGGGGGGGCACTCGAGATGGGGGCCAAATGAATAAGACAGCATAGCAAGATTGTGTCTCTCCTCCTTAAGTCAAAACCTTTAAATTCAAAGGTAATAAAAAGGTTTCGTACCTGAACTGAGAAGTCGTTACGTGTTTTCGAATTTCGAGATTCCTATGTTCTTTATATGTTCTATCGTAATGAACATTAAATGTTCTATTTCGCACGTGGCCATATTCGTGTTTATGGCTATGTAACATCCGTATTGTCTTTTTAGTAACGTACCAAAAACCTGAGAGATCATTTTGCCGGAAAATGTACGATCATAAATCATATTTTGTATTAATGAGAGACATCTGCCTTGTGTTCGATTGAAATAAGCTTAGTAATTACTTCCATTCACCCAAAATGCCATTATCCAATGAACCTGGGCCAGACAAAGATAATTTTAGTTAATACTACGATCCTAATGTTATATCCTGGCCCTATACCAGACTATCATGACCTGAGTAAATACTTCAATCCTCAAGAGATATCATGCTCCCATTACCCTATACCAGACTAAAATTGGCTGAGTAATTAATATGGTTCTCATAAGATATGCTTTTATGAACTTGTGCTGGTCTAAAATAAGCCTCGAAATTGCTCACTGGAAATCTTTTTCTTGAACCTATGGGTTTTAAAAAATAAACCCATTAAATACTCTAATCTACATAGGGTATCTTAGGTTTTTCGCCTTATGTCATACTTCATTAAACCTCACAAAGTCGATGAGGACAATCTGCAACATCTCTCTCTGAAAAAAAATGATTCATTCTGCTTTAAATAATTAAATGCTTGCATTAAACAATCTTGAGCAGTATATTCGGTATAAAATCAATTTGCAATAAAATCTTAATTCATAATTATACGCTATACAGTATACTAATTTGCATTTAAAATGCATAAAAACACTCAGGGTTTGGATCTTATCTAACATTAACGCCGATGCCAATTTCTTTCGAAAAAGTCCTTTTTTTATGAAGATAATAATGTCGATGATAATTGTAATCATTTCCATCAGTTCGTGTAAATCAACAAAATTGAAGCATAAAAAGGAAATGTATTTTAATTATTGTCGTGATTTTCTCTAAATAAGTTTTTTCTTCTTATTTTCTTCCTAATTCTTTTTCTTTTTGTTCCCAATATGCAGACATGATTATTTCAATCGATAGTACCGACGATTGATTAAATCAGATATAGCAAAGGTGAGAAAATCGATTTGCCCCCAAACGTTGTCTCTTTCTTTTAGAAGCGCTTTTATTTCACACAATTCAAATTATTAATCGATTCATTGATTACTCTAAGAATCAAAAGTTGTATTTAATTCGTTGCAACATGTCTGGTATAAGGTCAGACATTCGGGATGCTATATATTGAATAAGTTAACTTCAATATCAGTGTGTTGTAGATATGGTACAAAACGTTTATGAGAATATAGTCCAAGAGTTCTACAGTCACGATCTGGAATAACAATATTGGTAAGGGTAAAAAAAGAACCAACCTTTGATCTTCATAGTCGAATAACAATATGGATAAGAATCAATAAAAATCAATGTTTGGTCTCTATAATGGAATAAAAATATCAATAAGGACCAATGAGAACGAATCTTTGATCTCTCTAGCTGAGTTACTGTATTGATAAAGATCCAATAACAGCCAATATTTTGCCTCCCTAGTTGAAAAATATTATTGATAAGGGCCGATGTGAACCAAACTTTGATCTCTCTAGTCGAATAATAGTATTAATAATGATAGCCAATCTTTGGTCTCTCAGGTTGAAAAATATTGTTGATGAGGATCAAGTAGAACCCCTCTTTGATTTCTAGAGTCGAATAAAAATATTTAAAAGGATAAATAGGAACCAATCATTGGTCTTAATAATGGAATAACAATATTAAAAAAAAAGCAAAAAACAAAAACAAATAAGAATCAACATGTGGTTCCATAGAGGAATAAGTATATTGATAAGGACCAATCTTTGATATTCATAGAATAAAAAAAATTGAAAAAGACAAATAAGAACCAAACTTTTGTCCCCATAATGGATAACAATACCGATAAAGACCAAACTTTTGTCATCGTATTGGAATAACAGTATTGATGTGGCCCAATAAGAATCAATCTTTGGGCCCCATATTGAAATAATATTATTGATAATGACCATTAAGAAACAACCGTTCGCCCCTGAGTGTTATGTACCAATAAGGACAAAAATTAATCCTTATAATAGAATAAAAACATTGAAGAAAAACACATTTTCTTCTTGAAACAAAAAGAAAACTAATATCACAGAAGTTTATACTGTTTCAACACAAACATTTTATCTGCACACTTTTTAAATACATTGTTTTGCAGGTGGAGTTAACTATGTTTTCAACGCAAAATTGCCAAAGGTATTAATTGTGTAAACAAAAGGAACTTATTATTTTTTCGAATATACTGTAGCAAAACTCAGACAATTTTTTAATAAAATATCAACCAAGAATGGAAAAACATTTTCATTGTTTTTTTTTTTTGTTCTTTTGCAGGTGAGTCTAGAAAAATGTTGATGTCAAGATTTTTTTAATCTTCATAAAAGGTACGTAATGTATTTTGATCATGTTGTCTGCGTTAAAGCTTTTTCATATTATAATTCTAACAATGATTTATATAAAAAATATAGCATCTTAGTTAAAAAAAAAATCAATTATGGTAGTCACTGCATTATTTCAGAATAATCCGTTCCAAAATGCTTCCATTTTTCTATGCCTCAATAGAAGATAAAACTTAACAAGAATCAATTACCAGGTTTGTAGTATCTGCATGGTGTAGAAGTTAACGTGCTTGACTGATATCCAAGTAAGCAAGTTCGAACTCTAATCGCACTATAACGTTCACTTTCGGACGAACACCCTAGAGAATGATAGAAATCTTTTAATTAATCCTCTACTGTCCCATTTAACACCACTACTAATGGCTTTGGGATTAAATAACACACGATGGTCGATATCCCATTAAATAAACGAACTTAACCAATCCAATTGTGAGGGTATGTTTATATGTCTTTTTCCTACCCAATAAATTATTTCATAATTAAAAGAATCATTAGTTCAAGTTACTTCACTATTTCAGGTGCAGTAGATCATGCAAAGATTTAATTCTGTTCTACAATCAGTATTTGCTCACTTTCTTCATATGAGAAAAACTTTTAAAAACGATTTGTTCTTTCTTCTATTAAAAGCTCGAAACATTGTTCAGCACTCTTTTCATTAGATTAAGGCATGAACCTCATTAAGATTGATATATATTGTGATTAGTCATTATACATCATTGTGACAACCAGTCAGCATAGGTACCAGTTACTTTGAACTAAATTACTAAGAATAAAACTGAAAAGTTTCCTTAACAGATTTCACTGCAAAAAGTTTTAGGCAAATGGCGAAAAAATAAGATATTTCCCATTTTGAGAATTTCAGATTTAAAACTAACAACTACCCTACCCTCAACGTAGCTGTCTGTCAAAGTTGCAGGAAGTATTGCGCAGATTGGCAATAATCTTTACTTTTTCATCTTCAGCAGTGTTAGAATGTATCCTACTACTCTAGCCAGTATTTGAGCACTTTATATCAGAAAAATATGTTTTATTAAAATATGTTTTATTATTGGTCATGCAATATATATATATATATATATATATATGTGTGTGTGTGTGTGTGTGTGTGTGTATATATATATATAGTTGTTCAGTGGCCCGTGCCACGTGACTTATGGTATCGCAGATGTATAAAACATACCCTATCTCTTAAACGAGACAGACAGAAGCAGAACCAGAGAGACAGCTCTGAAAGGACATCGGTCAGTAGTAAAAACAACTTCGGGCGTAAAACCAACAGCACGAGACATAATATTAGTCGGAGGGCAGTACTTGAGTTAATAAAAAATTAACTTTATTTTCACTGAGTATTTTTCCTTACCACGATACAACATATATATATATATATATATATATATATATATATATATATATATATATATATATAAAGAATGAGCATTAAAAAAAAATATATAAATAATATGTTTAGTCTTGCGGCTTTCTGCAATGACTAAGGGGATGTTAAATGAAACCCAAATAGAAATGTAGAAACGTATATATTCATTTCAGTTAACAGCAGCCTGACAAATCCCCTTACGTCAGCCACATCCTTCTCTCTCTCTTTCTCTCTCTGTCTCTCTTTCTCTCTCTCTCTCTCACACACACACACTTACACATACACACACACACACACACACACACACATATATATATATATATATATATATATATATATATATATGTATATATATATAGGGTGCAGAAGCAAAATTAGGGATGTTCTAGTATGATAATCAACGATTCTATTATAAAACAAGATTAATTTTAATTTAAAAAATAAAAAAGTAAAATGAGAAGAAATACTCAAAACTAAATTTACTCATTATGGCCACATTTTTTCAATCATGGTATCAACACGCAGTCGAAACGATTTGCATGTCTTCTACATAAATTCATCAGACATTTTATTCCATTCCTTTTTAACACCAGTCTTAAGCGAACCAATTTTTGAATGGGAAGTTGGATTTGTTTTATTTTCTAAACAGCGTAATCAAGGGGGGATTAAGGGCTTAAATCTTGTTTAATTACTGTTCTTTTTAGTTTCCTCGTGGACTTTCAATTCATTAGCGTGCTTTCTTATTGACGTTGTGGGGTCCTTCCAATCGCCGTAGGAAGAGCGGTTAAAAAGCTTTCTTGTCGTTTTTGGTTCAATCCTCCACTCACGCTTTTCATTAAAAACTTCTTTTTCTACAAAAGAATTATTTGCTTTGTATTCAATAGAAAGAAACTTTGGTTTCATTCGGCGTTTAGCAAATCATATATTCTTTGTCGTTTCACTAATATTGGCGAGGGGTGTCCCCGTGGTGTAATGGTTAAAGTGATGGACTGCAGAATCGTAGTAAGCGAGTTCGTACTCCAGTCGCGCTATTACGTTCAGTTTCGCGCAAATTGGGAAAAGTATGAACCCTCTTCTCCTCCCAGCTATGGGTCAAATAGTACCAATACTGTTTTTCTTGGAGAATGGCTTTGACACTAAATAACCTACAAAGGTTGATATACCATTAAACAAAGAAACCAAACCAAACTAATATTGGATTGAATTTTGATTTTAAAAACGTGCATGAATAATAGAGCTAATTAAAAATTGAACAAATCAGGCTAAAATTTGAATTATTCCATATTTTGCTTCCGAACCCGATACGCATGACTGACTAGATAATAAAGACACATTTTTTTATATAAAATTATAAGGATCCTTTCAAGTTTCCTGACACGTGTTTTGGTTTTAATTATTGTCCGGTGCACTTTCGGACTTTTCATAGGCCATCAGCAGGGGTTGTTTCCTAGTGTAAAGATTTTTTAAAAAGTTTTTAGATTTTTTGTAACAATGCAAAAATTATGTAAACGTATTGTTAGATTACACTGGGATGCTGATGACATCGAGCGAATTTAAAACAGAACGCTTTCAACAGAAATAGAATATTATCAAGAGAAGTAGAATACTAAAAAAGGAGACTGAAGGCATCTGAAAATATTGTCGCAATTTTCAAAGTTAATTGTATTGATTCTAGTTTATTTTTTAAATATATTTATAGGGCTTCAAGGATTTGTAGTCGTTACTTATTAATTTTATGTGCTATCATAGTGCTGGTTTCAACAAGCAGTTTTCCAAATTTGGACTTGGGAATAGAGTGGCTTTTAAGATGTAGGCCGATAGAGCTAGAATCGTTAACATTGTAAGATGTCTTGAAAGAGACGTAGATGTATGACCAACGAACGCATTATTTTCGCTGGAGACATAGTCACCCAAGGAACATATAAATATATATACGATGTTCGTTCTATTGAGATGGTCAATGTTGGGGGAAGAGTTATAAGAAATAATTAGGTCGGAAGTTTTAGATTTATTGTTGTAAATGACAAGTCTTATATTTTTGGTAGGGTCAGTAGGAAGAAAACTTTTTGGATAGGGTTTTTAATATATGTTCTTCTATATTAAAAGTGGTTTAGGGTATGATCTATGTTATGTTGTTCAGTTTTATTAATGAAATATTTAATTTCTCTATCAACAATGTAGTTGGGAAACCCATTATTAATACGTGTTTATTAATTTATATATATTTGTTAATATATATATATATATATATAGAGAGAGAGATAGTGTAGAAGCTATCATTGCTTTCTGTAAAATGTTACTTCTGGAAGGTTTATCATATATTTCCTTACACTCTTCAACTTTCATTTACACACATTTATTTGGGGAGTCCTCCCGGAGTAATGACTAACGCGCCAGACTGCAGACTCAATATAAGCAAGTGCAAATTTCAGTTTCCCTATTATATTTACTTTCGGCCTAATACCCTTGCGGAATATATGAACCTGCCCCCTCCCAACTATGGGCGGATAAGTATCACATCTGCCCTTCAGCAAGGATGACTTTAGCGTTAAATACTACTTGAAGGTTAATATGCCATTAAACAAAGAAACTGAAACCGAACGTTCATCTGCTATATATATATATATATATATATAGTCATCCACAGACAGATCTGTTTCGTTCTATCAGAACTCATCAGTGTGTCTAGACATATTAGCTTCGCGTAGCTGGGATTGAAACCCGGTTGACTCAAACGCCAATCCATAAATATATATATATATATATATATGTGTGTGTGTGTGTGTGTGTGTGTGTGTGTGTGTTTTAATTATAAACTATTGAACCTTACGTACGATGAAATATTTTCGCCAGAGTAAATAGTCAAAAAGAAACAAATTTCTGTTCAAAACCATCTGAAGAAACGGTCAAAAGACGTGTGAAATAAATTTATAATTGAGGATATTTATTAATTTTCTTGATCTAAATAATATTTTACTCTGCAAAGGTTTCTTTTTATATGCTTACATACATTAATTAGCCGTGCATTGAGCACTACCTTTGCATTATTCTATTTAAGTCTATTCCCAGACTCAATTGATACAGTATATATATATATAAATATATATATCATCATCATCATCATAATATCATGCCGCTAGCACGGATATCCCTGACCCTCTCTCGCCACTTCTCCCTATTGTTCATTGCCTCTGGCATGTCTTCAGGGCTACATCCCGTATCCTCACATAGCTGCTGTATGTATGTTCGAGCTGGTCGTCCTGCTTTTGCTCGGCCATATGTGACGGTCCATAACAGTACATCACTAATGAGCTGTCCTGCATATCTGGTTCGTCTAACCTGGATAGTTTTCGTGATGGGGGGGGGGGGCAGGTAGACGTATAGTTGGTGCCTTGTGGGGTGTTGCCACCAGGACTTGCTCAATATTGTTCGCAGCATTCTTGTGTAATTGCCGTCTAGCTTATTCTCCAGCCGTTTTGTTTGCGTCCAAGTAGTGCATCTATACAGCATTATCGACACGACCGCTGCCTGAAAGAAACTGTGTTTCATTTCATCGGTCACGTCTGATTTCCATATGATCGATAGCTTATCGATAGCTGTCCATGCCTTCATTAGCCGCATGCCGATGTCTTTTTCGGTTAATGAGACGCTGCTTCCTAGGTAGGTGAATTTGCCTACTAGTTTCAGAGAGGTTCCGTCTAGTGTGGAAATGTCGCCTGTTTGATTAAAGCACATGTATTCAGTTAAGTGTGCATTGACATGGAGGCCAATGCCTGCGGTTGCTTGTTCCAAACTATGCAGTAGTGTTTCGGCTCGGTTGGATGTATTTGCCAGTATCGCTATGTCGTCGGCGTAGTTGGCGTCGGTAATTGTTTTTGCTGGGTATCTTCTGCTTCTTTTCTTTGTCAACTCGAAGCTGTTTTCTCTGATTTATCAATCGATGTTCTAAGCACGTAGTCTAGACAGATGATAAATAGGTATGGGGCTAGCGCGACGAATGTGTGTATGTGTGTGTGTGTGTGTGTGTGTGTGTTTGCGTGTATTGGAAAAGCAATGACAAATACATAATTGACGCTTCCTTTTGAAAACCTACACATGGACACTGGGTGTATTTTGGAGAACCGGTCTGAAGCGATTGATGAAACGGACGGATGGTGAAGGAGAGTCAGAGGACTCAGCTCAGTTTACGCCACTTAATGATGATGATATATAATTATGTAATTTTTTCAGCTCTCCTTGCCTTCCATTGAATGTTTCTTTTGTAAGGTTTTCTTTCCATGTTTTCAGGTCGTCTGAATTTTTAACCATGAAGAAGGTTACACTATAAGTTTACGTGCTTACATGTATTAATCAGCCGTGCATTGAGCACTACCTTTGGATTATTCTGTTTAAGTTTATTCCCAGACTAAATTGATACAGTATATATATATATATATATATATATATATATATATATATATCATCATGTCGTGCTGCTAGCACGGATATCGCTGAACCTCTCTTGCCACTTCTCAGTGAGAGGTCCAGGATGTTCAATTCGAAGGTGTTGAACAATGAGAAAATTATTCATATCATTTTCGCTATTTTTTTCTTTTTGGCTTCTTCAAGCTTTTTTGCTCATTTACGGATTAATTATCCTGGTTTTTGTGTGTTTTTAAAATTTTTTATATGATGCTTTAGTGACAGGAATATTTGTTGACTTTCATATAAATAAATTTGAGGTCGACAAGAAGTCATATTTTTGACTTTTTCGACTTACAAATCTGAAATATTATCGTAGCAAGTAACTTAAAGCTAACGAAGTCATTTTATTGCTTTTTTTTTTCTCCCTTTCTCAGATCTATGTGAAGAATCAAAAGATATTAAAGCTAGTATTATCCAACGCTGAAAAACGCAAACAGAATTATTGCCTTTCTTATCTTCAGACGACGTCTATTTTCGCTTCCCTTTGTAATTATATTCGCTACCAATGTCATTATTGATGAGTACGTAAGATCGTCGTTGAATAATTTGCTACATTTAAAATTCTTCAGAGGCAAATTTGCTGAGCAGTTCTCGTCCTGACCAAGAATTTTTCTGTTAGAGAAACTCGAGGAACATAATACACCGAGGGATGTCGTGTTTAAGTGTATATGTGGGACTATATGAAATTATATGTTTTAATAGAACTGGTATAGTGTATTTCAAGTGATTCGGCTGTGAATTTCCTGGAAACACGTTTGCACCCGCATGCTCACACACGCTCAAAAACCTGTATGTATTTATAGATTTGATGATAATGGCATTGTGAAACTTAAATTTGAGAGCTAGCTGATTTTATTCGCTCATTAAAAATATTGTCATATGTATGTACGGATTCATTGAAACATCTTTGTGATATACCAACCTTCGTAGGTTAGGAAATACTTTTGAAGAATAGTGTCACTGTTTAAACCGCATATAGAGGAAAACGGGTTCCGGCGTTTCTTAAAGATATTAGGCCCAAAGTGAACTTGGAAGCGCAAGAAGAGCTCAAAGTCACTCACTATGATATCAACGTCTAGCACGTAAGTCACTGCACTTCGATGACTCCTCTATATATATATATATATATATATATAATTTTTTCCAGATATCGGTTTATGATAATTTTTCTTTCGCAAAATGTATTATGTCTTTTTTCCCCGCCACCATATTTATAGAAATAGTAATAATAATAATAATAATAATAGAAAGATAAGTACCTCGACCTTGCTAGAGAATTGAAAAAGCTGTGGAACATGAAAATAACGATTGTGCCAATTGTGATTGGTGCGTTAGGCACAATAACTAAAGGATTATTAAAAAGCCTGGAAGACTTGGAAATTGGTGGACGGGTAGAGACTATCCAAACGACAGCATTGCTAAGAACGGCCCAAATCCTAAGACGAGTCCTGGAGACTTAGGGAGACTTGCTGTCACTCAAACTCCAGTATAAAACCATCAGTTAACGCTGATGTGAAAAACTCTAAAGGAGTATAATATATATATATATATATATATATATATATATATATATATATATATATATATAACGTACGATAAAAGGTAACATACGATAAAAGGTCATTTTTAGGCCGAGTGTAGCAAATTTGAAATCATGTTTGTTTTCTCTTCGTAAACCTGTTACTGTCTTTAATCCTCTCTGAACTCTGTCTGTCGTTCTGTCTTTCTCAGCCCCTCATCACTTTGTGATCCTAGTTTTATATATATATATATATATATATATATATATATATATATATATAACGCAAATAACCCCATCTGGGATTTGAACTCTGGTCTCTGTCCCTTTCCTAAGAAGGCTACCATTGCACCACGTGTGCGCTGCTAAATATATTTTGACTGTATAACGTTTAGATAGGTCAGGTCCTATGCTTTGGGTATGATACAAAACTTCATTTGATCATGAGGTCCCTTGAGTTTCATTATCGGATTAATAAGTTAATTTGGATCTCTGAAAAGGGTGATGTAACATTAATTGCAATTACTGCCAGTTCTACTCTGACTCGGAATGGTAGTAACTGTTAGGGTCTCATTTGTGGGTCAAATAAATATATTGAAAAAAATATGCGTATTCGAAAGATAAACCAAAAAATCTCTGAAGATTCAACACATTAAAAAATATACATATGCGAGTATAATGTAATATAATCTTTCAGTATAAAATAACTTGAGTCTTTTTTACTGCCGTTAAAATCAATCAATCAATCATTTGTTGAACGCAACGTGTTATGATAATTTTTAAACAGATCGGATGGCGAGCCAGAGAGAAAAAAGTAAAGTACAAAAAAATGTGTCGTTTCCGATTGAAATAGTTTGTTTAGAATTTTATCTTATTTATTTTATATATTCGTTTATAGTTTTTTTTTTTAAATATTGGTATTTCCGCTCCTCAAACACTAAAGAAAATTACTGATCTCTATACGAAAAAAATAATTTGGTTTGGTTATATGGCATATCAACCATTGTAGATTATTTCATGCCATATCCTTTTAGTACATACTTATTAGATATACAGTTTGGTTTTATACCATATCAACCATTATAGGTTATTTAATGCCAAATCCTCTTAATACAAATAAGTGGCGCAGTCAATAGGTTTCCAAACTTTTTTTACAGGCATTTAAAATTGTCGTAGACTCTTGAAAATTCACTATGTTATTGCTACACATCTTATGATATGACTGACCAATATTTATGATTTCAGGTTCAAATGACACCTACAGCAGTCGGAGGAGATTACATCGAAGGGGACTAGACGTTTCATGTCTGTATTATCCATAAAAGTACCCATACGAAAAAAGTCTGGAAACCTATTTAATGATCCTCGTATATTAAATATATAGGATTTAAATAGGTTCGGTTATATGACATATCAATCATTGTAGGTAATTTAATGCCAAATTCCCCTCTCTCTCACACTATATATATAATAATATATATATATATATATATATATATTATATATATATATATATATATATATATATATATATATATATATATATATATATATTTACTATGGGACTCCCTGATGATCCGTTAAGGTGAAACTTTAGTAGGAGAATTCCGACTCGCGATTTAAGTTAATTATATATATATATATATATATATATATATATATATATATATATATATATATATATATATATAAAATACAAATGATTTAGTTTGGGTAGATTTTATAGCATATCAACCATTATTGTCTATTTAATGCCGCATCCCTTTTATACATACCTATTAGATATATGATTTCTAAACGCATTTTGTATATGACATTTTAAAACGTACCTGAGCTCATTGATATTCACTCAATTGACTGGTTTCCGGTATTTCTATGTAATACGAATAATTCTATTTACAACTAATCCTTTTTTTAAATGTCAAACAGTTCTATTTCAAACAATTCAGGTTAGCATGTTATCAAAGTTAAATGGTTTCAAGTATTGCTATGTATCACTAACAATTACTCATCAGAAAACTATTGACACACAGTTAAATGACCAAACATTTCGAATTTCGAACAATTCCGGTTAACATACGTACACATTTTTTTTTTGTTTACGCACAGTTAAATGTGAAAACAATCCTATTTCAAGCAATTCAATTAAGCATAAATACACAGCTTAAATATAAATAAGTTTTATTCGACCCATAGATAAGACCCTGTCAGGTGCTACCACTTAGAGCCAAAGTGAATCTGGGAGCGAATGAAGGAATACTTTACCTTATTTACCCAACCCCTCCGCTCGGGCAGGATATGACACAAGGTCAATTTTTAAGCGGAGGTTTAAATTCGGAGTTTTCCTTCTCCGAGACTAGTGTCCTCATCAAGGCTGAAGAACCTAGTCTGCCCTACTATTTACCCATAGCTGGAGGGGGAATAACTGGATTCATACCTTTCCCAAGGGTATTAGTGCTATGTGAAATGCAATCAGTCTCGTCCAAGATTTGAATTCGTGTCGCCGTGTCCATTTCCTGCGACGATACCCATTACACCACAGGTACCTCCAAAGGAATACTTTACATTCACAAAAATTTTCCGCATTACTGTAGATTCACCATCTGATTTTTTGTGTTATATCCAGTACAATCTTAGGGGAATATTACGCCTCTACAGATATACAGTCGCTGTATTCTTCAGACACAGCCGACTGAGACAGAAAGATGTAATGATTATAAGCCTTTTATATATATATATATATATATATATATATATATATATATATATATATATATATATATATATAGACTAGCATGTAATAACCAACATTAGACACAGACACATTAAACGCACCGAACCTCAAAAACAAATAAAACTCATTATCTATTACAGTAGATTTAAAGCATCCAACCTCATCGTTAAGAATAACACCACCTTCTCCAAACCCCACCTAACTAAAACTAATGTAGCATATAAATTTACATGCCCATTTCGAGAATGTTTCTCGGAAAAAAACATAACACCTAATACCTCCACTGGTCATACCACAACCACGCTCTCTCGTCATCAGCGCCATAAAGCAACATATAATTACAAAGCATGACAAAGACACTGACAAACTCAAATCCCCGTATATAAGAAGGATCGAAATTAACAATAGAAAAATAGTATATAAATAGCTTAAAACTAGTTTACAAAAAAAAACCCTTCTATAATGAAAAGTATATACATATTAAACGTATTCAATAAATAAACAGAGATGCAGTCAGTGTATTCTACAGCTCCAGCCATCAGGCTTATTATGAAATAGAAATATTCTATATAACCATATTTACCAATATTTATAAACCCCTCCGCTCGGGCAGGATATGACACAAGGTCAATTTTTAAGCGGGGTTTAACAGGTTTTCCTTCTCCTAGACTAATTGCCTCACAAAATCTAAAGAACCCAATGTGCCCTACTATTTACCACTAGATGGAGGGAGAATAATTGGATTCATACCTTTCTAAGGAATATTCTATATAACAGTGTGCCAAAACTGATTCTCTACAAAAAGTAAATTTTAAAAGAAATAAAGGAAACATTGAAAAGATTGTTACCACGCATTTACAGAGAAAAAAAATGAGGGAATAAGATAGCCCATTTGCCGTTACATAAATAGACCAAAACAGACCAATAAATACATAAAATTTTAAGCTAATTGTTAGAAATTGTCGTATTAGTAACCCAAAAGGAGTTGATATGCCGTTTAACATATAAAAGCAATAAATAAATTAACAATAAAGAAACCATTGACTGTAATTTTTGTTTGTTTGTAATGACTCTTTTGGCATCTCTACTTTTTACTATCTTCTCTCGTTAACCTAAGAAAAAAAAAAGGAATTTTTGCGCAGAAAATATACACAGCCCAGTCGGCTGGGACTTTAGAATCGGCCAACTGCATATCTGCAGAGGGTTAAGACGCCTCCAAAAAGAGAGTCCTGAATATGATACTAAACGATATGACACAAGGCTTTGAGAAATGTGAATTACCATTTCATTTCCTCACTGCAAGTTCCTATATAACCTATAATGATGTAGTTTCTATTAAGGTCCAATCTATGGCTCAAATAGAACCAGTGTTCGCAGTATGGCACGAAACTGCATCTAATGATAAAGCTCAAGTTATCATATCATATTTGCCCAACCCCTCCGCTCGGGCAGGATATGACACAAGTCAATTTTTTTAAGCGAGTTTAACAGGTTTGAATTCAGAGTATTCCTTCTCCTTGACTAATTTCCTCACCAAGGCTGAAGAACACAGTCTGTCCTACTATTTATCCATAGCTGGAAGGAGAATAATTGGATTCATACCTTTCCCAAGGGTATTAGTGCTATGTGAAATGCAATCTCGTCCAGGATTTGAACTCGAGTCGTCGTGTCCATTTCCTACGACGATAACCATTACACCACGATCACCTCCATGATCATTATCATCATCATCATGTCGTGCTGGTAGCACGTATATCCTGGCCCTCTCTCGCCACTTTTCCCTATCGTTCATCGCCTCGGGCAGGTCTTCAGGACAACATCTTGTATCCTCCCATAGTTGCTGAATGTATTTTCCTGCTGGTCGTCCTGCTTTTGCACGGCCATGTGTTGGGTCCATAAGAGTACATCACTTATGCGTTCGTCCCTGCTTCTCCAGCAGTGTCCTGCATGTCTGGTTCGTCTAACTTGAATAGTTTTCATGAAAGGAGGCAGGTGGCCGTACAGTTGGTGTCTTGTGGGGTGTAACCGCCAGGACTTGTTCAAGGTTGCTTGCAGCATTCTTGTGTAATTGCCGTCTAGCTTCTTCTTCTTCAGCCGTTTTGTTAGAGTCCATATAGTGCATCCATATAGCAGTATCGATGTGACCGCTGCCTGGAAGAAACTGCGTTTCATTTTATCGGTTAGGTCTGAGTACCACTTCTTTGCTATTACTCCCAAATCCATTTAGTTCTAGCATGGTCATGCCTATTAGCTCCCATGTGAGTCTTATTGTTTTGTGATCTTCTGTAACTAGTAGACAAGTTCACATACCTCAGAAGCAGGGTCTCATCAACCGAAAATTACATGAAAACACGACTAGCAAAGGTATGGACAGCTATCGATAGGCTATTGTTCATTTGGAAGTTAAACCAGACCGATAAAATAAAACGCATTTTTTCAAAGCAGCAGTCGTATCAATATTGCTATATGGAAGCTCCTTGTGGACGCTAACTAGGCCTATGGAGGAAAAGCTTGACGGCAATTACACAAGAATATTACGAGCTGTTTTGAACAAGTCCTAGATGCAACACGCAACAAAACAGCAGATGTACAGTCACCTACACCCCATCATGAAAATCATCCAAATAAGACGTGCCAGACATGCGAGGCACTGCTGGAGAAGAAAGGATGAACTCATTAGCGATCTACTCTTGTGAACCCCATCACATGGACGAACCAAGGCTGGGCGACCAGCTAGAACCTATCAACAGCAACTCTTTGCCGATACAGTATGTTGTCAGGAAGACCAGCCTGAGCAATAAACGATAGAGGTGGGTTACAAGGGAAGATCAGGGAACCCGAGCAACCATCACGACATGATGATGATGGTGATGATGCTGTATTAAAAAGTACAATGTAAACGCTTACTTGTATGCCAATAAATCACTGATGCTGGAGGTGCCCGTGGTGTAATGGTTATCGTCGTAGGAAATGGACACGGCGACACGAGTTCAAATCCTGGACGAGAATGATTGCATTTCACATAGCACTAATACCCTTGGGAAAGGTATGAATCCAATTATTCTCCCTCCAGCTATGGGTAAATAGTAGGACAGACTAGGTTCTTCAGCCTTGGAGAGGCAACTAGTCTAGGAGAAGGAAAACTCTGAATTGAAACCTGTTAAACTCCGCTTAAAAATTGACCTTGAGTCATATCCTGCCCGAGTGGAGGGGTTGGGTAAATATGATAAATCACTGATGCTAACATGGATTCTGAGAGTTAGATAGCAATATTAAAACTATTGTGTGAATACACATGAATATAATTATTTGTATTTGATAAAAAATACTTGAAGCTATTTAGTAGTGGGCAAACAAATCAACCTGAGCTTGTTGTAATGTTACCTATAAACTATTCGTTCTCGAATTATATATATATATATATATATATATATATATATATATATATATATATAATGGATATTTTCTAGTTGTTAGGTTACTTGATTGGGTTGGTGGGTGGGTTTTATGGTGTTTCAAACCTTGTAGGTTAATTAATCCAATGTATATATATATATATATATATATATTGGTGGGTTTTATGGCGTTTCAAACCTTGTAGGTTGATTTATCCAATATATATTGGATTAATTAACCTACAAGGTTTGAAACGCCATAAAACCCACCCACCAACCCAATAAAGTAACCTAGCAACTAGAAAATATCCATTATTGATACAAGAACTATATGTAGATCAATTTTTATATAATTCATCGACAGTTCGTAAAAATGCTATCTTAATTTTTTTTTCTTTCCATTTTTTCTGAAACCATCCAATTTTATCTTTCTTTATACAACTGATATGTTTCGAACTGATAATACAATTTGTTCAAAAAACGTGTAACTCTATTAGATAAAAAAATCGAATTGATCAGTACTCTTAGTTTTTGAAACCTAACTGGACATTCAATTTCCAGTTCGAAGAAAAATATTGAAAAAAATGTCTACTTTAATTAGTAATTTCAATAATTATTTTGAAAGTTTCAATTAGATCATCCCTCATTTTTCCTTTTATTTAAATAGATAATCTGGATTTTTCTTATCTCTCTCGGTAAGTTTTACGATATTAAGATGAAGGTAAAAACAATCAGCCCCATACTGGATTTGAATCCGTGTCGTCGAGCCCATTTCCTCAGACACAAACAGTTACTTTCTGGTCACCTTGATTTAGATCTTTTCAAAATGTATTAATATGTTAAAAACCTGTTAAGAATAAGAAATATTTTAATGCATTTTTAACTTAAAAAGATGCCAAAATAATTATTTTCTGTCAGACTTAATTCCCAAAATAGCCAACATAGAAGCAAACCAAACACTGCCTTAGTTTAGAGATCGGCCAATATTTTTTTTTTTAACGACGTATGTCTCTTTTTGCTACAAGTAATAAATATATCACCTTGGTGAACGTTTTTTTCCGTAATCGAATATTCTCAATAACTAAATGGCAAAAGTGCATTAAAACAAAAGCTTCTTGTTTAAATGTTCGTGGGCTTATTCTGTGGGGACGTTGTTGATGTTATTTCCAAACTGTTTGTAACATTAATAAATTATATATTTAGAGAACCTCATATATAAAATGAGGGCTTCTAATTTAAAACTTTTCGGGTCGTTTGATTTATTTGCCACGGAAGTTTATGCTTGTTGATTAACTTCAGAGAAACCACACAAGAATTCAGCGTGCTGTTTTGAGCAAATTCTTGAGGCAGTACCCTACAAAACAACAATTATAGGTTGTGTGCTGAATGCTGGGTTTCAAGAATAATTTCGCCATATAATTTCCTCTTTTTTGTTTTGTTAGCTCAGGTGGTTAATAAATTAAACTGTAGTACACACACACACACACACACACACATATATATATATATATATATATATATAAAGTAGTGAAGTTGGCGACCTTAGTCGAGGGCGACCAGAAGGCTCTCTTTTCAATAGCTACCACATGAAGGTGTAGGGGAGGGCGCTAATCCTTTCCCTGGATTGCTCCACTTTACCCTTGATATGTACCTTATATTGTTGAGTGTTAAGCAAGATTGTATCAACTACCATTTTTAAAGTCTTTGCTATGACGTGACCTGGGATTGAACTCATGTCTCCCGGACCATTGGATACGGTTTTAGTTTCTTTCTTAACGGTATATCAACATTTGTGGATTATGTAATGCCAAAAGAACCCTTTTAAAAAGACAGAAGGGGTGCTATTTAACCTATAAGAGGAAAAATAAGAAATTTCAGGCCCTTCCGTAGGTATTAGTCTAAAAGTGTCAGTTATAGCAAGATTAAAGATCAACCTTGCTAACTACGAGGTCGCAGTCAAGCATGTGAGCCAATAACCAACAGGATCTCTCTCTCCCTCTCTCTCCTTTTCTGTCTCTCTCTATCTCTGTCTCTGTTTGTCTCTGTCTTTCTGTTTCTCTCTTTCTCTCTCTCTCTCTCTATATATATATAAATATATATATATATATCAGAAACTTAATTTCTGCTATCAAATGTCGTTCCTGGTCAGTATTTTCATTGGCTTTTGTTCGAGATTAATCATCTCGAATAATACGTCTGAAAGAAAACGACACTTTGCGTTTACTCTTCAGAATTAGAGTCGACGAGAATATAAAGTCCCTGTTAAAAATGTCTCCAAGCAAAGAGATTATTGCTTACCATCCTGAAGGGACAGATCAACTTTTGTAGACTGTTATTAGATGTCCACTTCAACGAGAGCATAAATCTGTCTGCGTTTGTCACATTGTTAACATTGCAATTGTTTCTCTTTCTGGCCTGCAAATTGCGTAGATTATTTGTGGACATAACGTCACGGTGGTTTCAATAACGTAACCGCTCCTAGCAAGCTCACTGGAAATGAGTTTCACTATTGATTATATATCTACTCTGATGAGACAAAAAATTATGACCACCTGCAAATTAAATCGTTTCTTCACGAGTCGACAAAACATTTCTTACAAGTGATGTTGTGTTGCGTAGTAATCAATGATTGCTATGTTGGTGATAGACTATTGTCTGATGGGGGAAAGGGAAGTACAAAAAAATACAATTTGGCACAAGTGGTGAGACCTATTTACTTTTATTTCCTTCGTTTAGTTTCTTAGACCGTGTAAATATGTGGAAACAGTTAATGGACAAAATCTAGAGAGTCAATGTTTTGTTCTAGAAGGAACCAGCTCTTGTATCACTGAACCGTTCAATCGCATCTCTTCCATACGACAGCTGGTCTCTTTAAGTTGTTTTTTGGTTGTTTGTGTTTTATGGCATATCCAACTTTGTAGATTATTTAATACTAAATCCATTTTATTCAAATAATCATTTCTTTTTCAAACAATTGAATTTAGCATGAGTTCACAGTTTAATTGTCAAAAACATTTCTATTTCAAGCTATTCAGTAAGTCAAACACTTCTAATTCAACTAATTCAGTTTAGTGTAATTATAAATTTGGTTTACTTACGGTTAAATGTAAAAAAATGTTCTATGTTAAACAATTCAGTTTCGCGTAAATACAGTTTCAATATCAAAAACAGTTCGATTTCAAACAATTCAGTTTAGCATACAAAAACAGTTCGATTTCAAACAATTCAGTTTAGCATAAGTACACAGTTTTAATGCAAGTACACAGTTTAATTGTCAAAAACATTTCTATTTCCAGCTATTCAGTTTAGTCAAAGAGTTCTAATTCCAACAATTTAGTTTACCGTAAGCACAATTTCAGTGTCAAAAATAGTTCTATTTCAAACAATTTTGTTTATCATTAGTTCGCTGTTTAGCTCTATTTAATCTATAGATAGGGCCCTATCAGGTGCTA
Source organism: Sepioteuthis lessoniana (assembly GCA_963585895.1). Taxonomy (NCBI): domain Eukaryota; kingdom Metazoa; phylum Mollusca; class Cephalopoda; order Myopsida; family Loliginidae; genus Sepioteuthis; species Sepioteuthis lessoniana. Next base: position 48,644,527 of record OY757928.1, on the reverse strand, counting down.
CCACTCCGGGTCAGAGTGAACCTGGGAGCGATGGCAATAAAGGGTTGCTCCTCATTTTCCAAAGCTCCAGCATCACTGGAACCTCACCATTAGATTGTTTAGTGTCATATACGGGAGACTCGTTGGGGGGGGGGTTACTCCTCTGCAGAGGGGCAGTTAGTGTATTCTATAGTCCCAACTGAATGGTGGTCAAAGTATACTTATGTTCCCAGCAACCAATGAGATAAAATTTCTAAACAGGTAGGATTTTAGACGGCATCCAATGTCTGTACAAAGCTGGTGAATACAAGTTGTTACTGGTCAGCTATGTATCCATGTTTAGGAGACCATACGGGAACGTCACTTATAAGTTTGGCATTAATTCCAAGTAAGATATCTGCATGTCTAATTTATTTTATTTATTTGACGAGATGGTTGTTCGACTGTTGTTTTTAGGGTGCTGCTTCTAGAATTTGTTCAAAACAACACGCAGAATTCTTGTGTAGCTTTTTGTCGTGGCGTTCCATGTGGTGTTATCGTACTGTTGTTCTGACCAAGCTACTGATTGGAAGAAATCTAGTTTTATTTTACCAGAGGAATCAGATTTACCTGTGGTCGATAAACAGGCAACATCAGTCAATGCTTTACCGATGCTTTTGTTGACATTGTTTTTAGTAGATGAAATATTGCTACCGAGTTGTATTGACTGGTCTGCTTTTCATTTGATGATGATATGGTGCCATCATAATTTGAACACTAGGACTCTGTTCACATAGAGACTAATTCTACTTACTGCTGGCTTAATGCTATGTAGCAGAGATTCGGGATGTACTGGTATATTTCAAAGAACCTTTTGATTATATGATTTGACCACATCAGTTAGATTTTCGCTTTATATTTTCAGCTTCTTGCATTTTTAGTGTAAAATAGATATAAAAATAAGTAATCAAAATATCACAGACTTATTGATAATATTGCAATTATTTCTAAAAAATTAAAATTACTCAGAAGAAAAGTCGAAATACTATAATTTAACATTATAAAAAATATACATCCACATTAAACCATGTATTTATCATATTTACCAAACCCTCGACTCGGGCAGGATATGACCGAAGGTCAATTTTTAAGCGGAGTTTAACAGGTTTGAATTCAGAGTTTTCCTTCTCCTAGACTAGTTGCCTCACCAAGGCTGAAGAACCTAGTCTGTCCTACTATTTACCCATAGCTGGAGGGAAAATAATTGGATTCATACCTTTCCCAAGGGTATTAGTGCTATGTGAAATGCAACCAATCTTGTCCAGGATTTGAACTCGTATCGTCGTGTCCAATTCGTACGACGATAACCATTACACCAAGGGCACCTCCATGTATTTATAGCCCCAACGTAAGGAAGAACTCAGAAGTGATGTATTCATGAGGACCCCTTCACATGGAAGACCAAATGCCGGACGACCAGCTAGAACCTAAATACAGCAGCTCTGTGCCGATACGGGATGTAGCCCTGAAGACCTGCCGGAATCAATTGATAATAGAGAAAGGTGGCGAGAAAGGGTCAGGGATATCCTTGCCGATGGCGCGACATGATGATAATGATATTATCCAACGCTAAGTCAGTCGATGATGGAATTCATAGCTCTATCGATGAAGCTAAGAATACGCTGAGAGAATACCTTACAGAGGAGTAAGACCTCCACCAAAAAACGGGATGCCCTGAGTATGACACTAAAATGTACCTGGTGGTAAAGGTCCAGTTCTTGAGGTCTGGGGAATTTTGAGAATTTCTACCTTGTCATTAATATCAGATCCACTCTAATTTAGAGTGGTAGTCCCGTATGAGTCGGATCTATCACTCACATATAACTCGCATAATTTGTATTAGATTCAAATGTAACTTTTAGAAACTGTTCAATAAGTGTAAAAATGACTGTAAAATATACGTAATTACTAATCTGTTGGCATAAACTAACCCCAGACCGGTTGACATGACGGTCAAACTGATCATGAATTTATCCGTTATATATTTCACTCCCAAAGAGGAAATCTTAAAATACTATTAACGCACCAGTAACAAACCACGCCAGAGGCAATGTCGAAATTACGTCAACGTGAATAGGTTGTTTTTTCTTACATTTTAGATCAACGATGCATCGCTTTTTGTTTTTCGTCAATTCTGTTTAAATTAAACTGAAACCAAGTCACATTGACTGAATATTTGATGAGAATGAAACTCATAAACAATGTCTTGTGAGAACAGCACTTAAATTAAGAACGGTGAACCGATACGCGCTTATCTCCCTGATTCCCCCAAAAATAACGGAAAGCAATATCAAGTTTGATATTCCAAATTGAGCAACGGAAGCCGATGAAATATGATTTTTTATTGTTTTTTTTTTCAATTTTATCGATCATTATAGATTGCTGATCTTTTTATATATATAAATATGTGTGTGCATATGATTAAGCCCGAAAAAAAAATGTAATTGATTGACGAATAAAAAAGGAATAAATTATTTAAAAAAATAATCCCAACCCTAAGCAACATTCCACACGCAATTTTATAATATTTTGATTTACAGATATGTTGTCATTATGAATTTACTTGCATCATTTTTATTTTATCAATATTTTTACAGTTCATCAAAAAAGAAAGCAACCTTCACTCAGTAATACAATGCCTACATGAATAATATGAGGGGAAATTTTAAAACTTTTCTTAAATATTAAACAAGAGCCCTTACGAAAATAATTCATATACAATTAAATGTTAAAATTAGATAAAAGGTCAAAGTAAATTGATATCCGTCCTTCTAATCAGTTAAATATTATTGGACTGAAAGAAGGTTTAGATAAATCTTTATTGTTTAAAATCCTTGTAGCAAATTGGACAAAGAGCTCCCGCTCGCGCCGCGTAGGAACAACATTTATTTGAAATTCTTATCATCAGCAGCATAATGTCAAGCGGCTAGCACGGATCTCCCTGATCCTCTCTCGCTACCGGCCTCTATTGTCCATCGTTCCCGGGAAGTCTCCCATGCCATATCTCGTATCGGCTCAGAGCTATTGTATATAGTTTCTAGTTGGTCGTCCATGTGATGGGGTCCACAGGAGTATTTCGCTTACTTCTTCAGCAGTGTTCTGCATGTTTGGTTCGTCTAACCTTGATAGTTTTCGTGGTGTGTGTTAGGTGGTTGTACAGCTGCTTTTTTTATTGGAGGGGGGTGTTGCTTCCAGGACTAGTTCAATACAGCTCGCAACGTTATTGTGTAATTGCTGTCAAGCTTTTTCTCCATGCATTTAGTTAGCGTCTACGTGGTGCATCCATATAGCAGTACGGACACGACTGCTGCTTAAAAAAATGCGTTTTGTCTTATCGGCAAAGTCTGACTCCCATTTTAACGATACACTATCGTTAGCTGTCCACACCTTTGCGAGTCACGTGTTGATGTTCTCGGTTGATGAGACGCTGCTTCCGAGGTAGATGAACTAGAATTTTTATAATCATGCTGAAATTTGTCCCAATGCTTCCTATGAAATGAACACTATTAGCTTTGATAGAAACTATAATGTCTACAGACCGAAAATCTTAATTACGCTAGGATATACATCACTGATAGAACATTTCTGCAAAAAATAAAGGATAAGGTATATCAAAAAATAAAGGATAAGGTATATTTTTATATTGAAAAAGTAGGCTACTTATTTAAAGCTTCTATCTTTATACCTACGTTAGGGAAGTTTTATCCCTCGGTAGAAATGCAGTTAGTGTATTCTTCAGCCCCAGCTAAATGGGCCACCTAGTTGGGGAGTTTTTACTTCTATATAGTGGGGCAACTTTGCGTATTCCACAATCCTATCCAACAGGGCACAGTATTTGGGGTAGCCACTAGCGATGATGTCGTTATGCTTCTATTCATTTTCCCAGGAGGCTTCAGCCTCAGAACGGAGGCCAATACCAAGTGCCTGGAGAAAGAGGTTGTACTGCTCTGTATTGAGAGGGTGGATGCTGGAATACCCTGAGTTTGGTACAAAGAGCCTGCACAATGCTACACAAACCCAGTCTTAACCGCTAGAAAATTGTGGAGCTTTGCTGAGAGAGAGAGACCATCAAAACACTGTGCCATACCAAAAATGAACTTGAGGCAAAGATAGCGGCAACATTTACCGATTTAAACTAAGAGACCGTTGGAAAGGCTTACGGGAAATTATATTAGTGCTGTGATTGAAGTCTATTTCGACTTCCTTTGATCGGCTCATTGGCCTAGTGGGTAGAATGTTTACCAATGGTCCGGGAGACCTGGGTTCAATCCTAAGTCGCGTCATAGCAAAGACTTTAAAAATGGTACTTGATACAATTTTGCTTAACACTCAGCAATATAAGGTACGTATCAAGAGTAAAGTGGAGCAATCCTGGGAAAGGAGTGGCGCTCTCCCCTAAACATCGGTGTAGTAGCTATTGAAAATGGAGTCGTCCTTGACTCCGGTCGCCAACATTACTTACTACTTATTTCAGGTGAACCATAGCCATATACATGAATATGCGAAATGTACATGGGACGTTCATTACATATATAACATAGAACATCGGAATCTCGAAACACGAAAAACACTTACGACTTCTCAGTTCAGGTACGAAACTTTTTATTAGCTTTGAGTTTAAAGGTTCTTCGACATAAGGAGAGAGAGGCACAATCTTTCTATTCTGGCTTTTTCATCTGCCCCCATCTCGTGTGACACCTGCCCAAGGCCTCCGCGAGCAAGCGAAAGTAACATTTCACGTCCGGTGTCTAGTCTCAAAAGTACTAACTTCAAATTCCCCAAATCCTCCGAGCGCTTCCGGCGTGTGACGTCATTTGCACTTGCTATCCCCGTTTCCGATCTCGGGCTATTGTGACATCTCTGAGTTACACGTCCGCTCCGCGCGCGCGCGTAAACACCTTTGTTAATGTTTCGCCTAAGTAACCCATGCACTGAGCCGAAAGGTTCTCAGCCTAACTAAACCCAAATGCATAAAACAAAATCTCTCGGCCATTATATTAAACAGGATATTTTGTGTAATTTTTGTTAATATATCAGATAAATTAAGATAGTGTTATTTTCATTTTTGCGTGCTTCAGACGACAATTTACCCATTGTTTTCCGTATCTTGAAGCACCTCATGTGTCTAGTCACACGGAAAAGTTGTGACACAACGAAACAGTTTGGCTCTGGATGATAATATATATATATATATATATACATTGTGTGTGTGTGTGTGTGTGTGTGTGTGTGTGTGTGTGTTTGAGAGTCTGTGTGCCATAACTGTTTACGCTTATCATCTCAAAGAGCAGTAGGTTAAGCGAAATATTTCAACAGGTAAGCGTATTTGATGCGCTTCAAATTCTCAGCTTTCAAAGCGACTACATGGGCTGTTATGGCAGAAGTGGCTTGGGGACAAAAGTGTCTACGCAAGTGTCATCTCAGAACAGGCACTTACCTTGGCTAAAATGTAACGACATAGAATCTGGCTGGCAGCTTTTTATGTCGATGATGGCTAGAATGCATGTTGCCACGCACAAGGACCACTTTCAAAGAACATTCCTGGCAAGGGTAACGGCTGCAACTGATGGCGCAGTAAGGATAATGACGGCCTTTGTCCCACATCTGTGAGGACGCTCGACTCACCGGTTCGGAGACCGATAGCTATGTTGACAGAGATGTCATCAAAATTAAGCCACCAGTCCATAAAAAACAGAAAGCGTTAAATTATTTTTTAAAAGAAAGCGTAGCGTGTTATTCCTGTCTGACACGTATGCAACAGCATTGATTAGCCAGGAAAAAAAAGAAATATAATTGCTTACACGTGTTTAAATTGATCTTTGAATTCATGCATTACCGAAAATAAAGTCAATGTATCAAATAGAAAGAGACAGGGCGATTGAGAAAGAACGAGGACAGGAGAAAGTAAGAATGAAATGTGTGTGTGTGTGTGTGCGTGCGTGAGAGAGACAGAGAGACAGAGAAAGAAAGAGAGAGACCGTTTGTAGGGGTGCGAACAGAAAAAAAAGTGAGCACGGGTTAGTGAGAGAAAAGGTGAAAAAGATAGATAGATAGAGAGAGAGAGAGAGTTACACACAAGGAAGGAGCAAAAAGAAAGAAAGAGAGAGAGAGAGAGAGAAAGAAGAATACAGAGAAAGTGAAAGAGGGAGAAAGAAAAAGATAAAGAGAACACGCGTAACTAAGAGTGAAAGAGATAGGGGGAGATAGGGAGAGAGAAATAAAGGGTATTTCTTTGATAGTGAAAGAGATTCAGAAAGACAGACCGTGAGAGATAGAAAGAAGTGAAAAGAGCATACTGAAGTGAGAGAAAGAGAACAAGAGAGAAAGAGTGAGAAAGAGCGTATGGTAGTGCTTGTTCGTAAGTGGTATAGAGTGTCAATAAGTATAAGTACTTGTGTGTGTGTGTGTGTGTGAGAGAGAGAGAGAGAGATATCTGAAAACTAAGGTGATATATTGGTTCAAAAGTCTGGAAAACTGAGCTTATTATTTAACAACTTTTTATTGCAATTAATTACGACTTGGTTTTTTTTTTTAATGGCATACCAACCTTTGTAGGTTATTTAATGCCAAAGCTATTCTCCTAAAAGAACTGTAGTGGTACTAATTAACCCATGGCTGGGAGGAAAAAGGGGTTCATACCTTTCCCAAGGGTATTTGCCCGAAAGTGAACGTAAAAGCATAACTGGAGTTCGAATTCGCTTATTACAATTTCGCAGTCCATCGCTTTAACCATTACACCAGGTGGACACCCACCCCTGTAATTAATTACGTTACATTTTTTTTTACTTTTTATCATCATCATCATCATCATCATCATCATTCACTTGATAAGAAGATTATTCAATAAACGAGATGAATTTACTGACCCCTGCATCCGGAAATTTTTCTGTTCCGGAGAGTCAGTGCGTTTCCATTCCATGAATTTTTTTTTTCGATTCAGGCTCGTTTGGCAAAGAAATATTTAGCCCATTTATAAACTTCTTTTTTCACTAAATCATGCTTCTCCGTACGCATCACTAGTTCTTCTTGTTTTACACTTTTCAGCCACCAAATATATAACAGAACTTTGTTTAATTTGCCGGCATTTTACATAGCCACAAAATAAGTATTTTGGCATGATTAAAACAATTTTGGGGTGTCTTCGTGGCAATTTTTGTAAACACCAGTTCCAAACAATGCTGGGTTTGCATATATGGAAAAATATTCTGAAAAAAAAAAGTTACTTTTCAAAAAAATCTTATTTATTAAATGACCCTCGAGCTAATAAATAACATTATGTGATATATATTAGTTTAGGTTTCTTTGTTTTCATGGAATCAACGTAGGTTATTTAATGCTAAACCAATCCTTTATGAACGGCAGTAATACTTTCTAACACATAGCTGGAGGGCGAACAGGGTTTACACCTTTCCCCAGCGTATTCGTCCGAAAGTGTATAAAATAGGGAGACTGGAATTCGAACTTGCTTACGTTGAGGTTTGCATCAGAGCACTTAAGCCATTTCACCACGGGAATTACCGCTATTCTCCCACCTTTTCCTTGGAACAATTTAATCTCCTAGTGTAATTGGATAGTTTCGATTGTTCTATTTTACAGTCCTTCATTAACTGATAACAAATTTTATGAGACTTGAGCTGCTTCCCATTGTCTAATGTTAAGTCCACGACATAAAAACAAAGTATGATGCTCATTGAAGAACCTTATTCATGCGATACTCACGAATGTTTATATGAAAAATGGAATTTAGATTCGTGACAAGTTCAAATAATTAGTAAATAGAGCAACATTATTCGAACTTCACGCGTTTATTGGGAGGTGCCCGTGGTTCTAATGGTTAGCGTCGAAGGAAATGGACACGGTGACACGAGTTCAAATCCTGGACGAGACTGATTGCATAAATAGCACTAATACCAAAGGTATGAATCCAATTATTCTCCCTCCAGCTATGGGTAAATAGTAGGGCAGACTAGGTTTTTCAGCCTTGGTGAAGCAAGTAGTCTAGGAGAAGGAAAACTCTGAATTCAAACCTGTCAAACTCCGCTTAAAAATTGATCTCGTGTCATATCCTGCCCGAGTGGAGGGGTTGGTAAATATCCAAATATCCATTGATGTAATTGGCAAATACTGGAATGTACATTATTCTTACCTATATCAGCAGGTATCATAATTTGGAAAAATCGTGTCACTAGAATACCAGAATGAATATAGATTTCGTAGGGTTAAGGTGATATCCGCAAAGCATTCTTCCTCCATCACAACAAGCCAAAGTAGTTGGAACTGAGAAAAACATTAGTTATCTTTTTTTAATATGACAAATCATTAAGGAAAAAAATTAATGAAAACCAATTTCTTACTTCTTACAATTTCTTGCTTCTATTTTTCGTATCTTTCTATCACCTTTCTCTCTTTATATATTATTTACTTCCATATATATATGTGTGTGTGTATGTGTGGGTGTGTTTATGTGTGTGAGTGTGTATGTTTATAATTGCGTCTAAATGATAGTGTGCTGTAAATTGCGGCTTAAAAGTCGACAGTTCTTATACTTTTGCAAAAATCTTTTAAATTTTTCACCACAACTAATGTCGTCTTAACAAGGCTATAATGATGTTGGAATTTTTTTCTGAAAGCCTTACCGATAATATTATCTTAAACAAAACAAACACGGTCGCGAAAGTCACCGTATTTCGTACTTTCTACAAAATGTTCTCTTACTTTCGAATTAAGTCAGAAAAGTCGATGAATGATAAGTCACCCCGCGCAGACAAATTTGTAGACATAGATGTCTTGTTCCCAGGCCGTAAGAAAAAATACGAGGATCATTAAATAAGTTTCCAGACTTTTTTCGTTTGGACACTTTTATTGATAGTACACTCTTGTGCCCTTCGAAGTAATATCCTCCGGCTGCAATGCACTTGTTGTACCGTTCCAACAACTTCTAGAAGGCCCCATGGAAGTCCTCCTGTGTGAGCGTGTCAATGACCTTCGTCACAGCCTCTTTCATCTCCTCAATTGTCTCATAACGACAGCCTCTGAGCTTAAGGAATAACCAAAAGTCACAGGGAGTAAGGTCTGCACTATAGGGAGGGTGAGGAACAGTCTTGATGCCCATCTTGGTCAAATCATCTGTAACAAGGATGGAGTTGTGCACTGGTGCATCGTCCTGGTGGACATGCCACTGAACCGATTTGAAGAGTGCTGTCCTCTTCTGACGGAAGCTCTTCCTGAACTCCCTTAAAACCTCAACATAGTAACCCTCACCCAAATCCTTTGGCCAATCAACTCTGGTGTCTTGACTTCCTTACTCCTCCAACACTCTCATAATCCCTCACAGACTCCCTGCCTTCCTTGAATCTCTTATGCCACTCGAAAACTGATGCTCGATTCATGTAAGATGCTCTAAAAGCAGTCTGAAGCATTCCATACGTTTCTGTGACATTTTCTTCCTAGTTTAAAACAGAATTTTATTGCATATCGTTGTTCTAAAGTGTCTTTACGTCCAGATTGCATTTTTGAAATTCACCAGCTGTGATAATCGGGCATTAGTAGGGTGTATTCCAATTGCTGTTGTAGCTGTTTATTTGAACCTGAAATCATAAAAATTGGTCAGTCATCTCATAAGATGTATTGCAATAAAATAGTGAATTTTCAAGAGTCTATAACAATTTTAAATGCCTGTACAAAAAAAGTCTGGAAAACTATTGAAGGCACCACATACATTGGATTGGAAAAAATAGTGTGGAGTTCCCAGACTGATGTATTTGAGACTTAGCTGGTTGGCTAACACTGCCACATTCATAAGAGAACGTCACCTATGAGTTCATCCTTACTTCTGTGCACTGTATGTCTTATTCCTCGTGTTGGATGGCTTGTGAGATAGGAAACAGATGGCAGTACGGCTGTTATTTTGTACGGTGTTACTCTCAGGATTTTTTCAAGACAGCCCATAGCATTCTTGTGTATATACAATCAAGGTTTTTATCATTAAGGGTTTTCGGACTATTGTCTTCATCTTTATTGTTATTTCCACCATGATGAAGAAAATAGTCCGAAAACCCTTAATGATAAAAATCAACAAGCTTCATCTCAGAAATTTAGATAATCAACAATCCAGGTTTTTCTCCATGTGCTTTGTTTGTGTTTATGCCGTTCACCCATATTGTAATATGGACACAGCAAGAGCTTGGATGAAACCCTATTTTATCATATCTATATATATATACTTTCAATCAATTGAGGAATGTCCATGACTCAAACTTTCATTAAAAATATATGCATGTGTGTGCATTTATATTTAGTGTACAGAGAGGATAGGGCTTAGAGGAAGAGTGATAGCAAGAGAGAAAGAGGAAAAGAAGAGAGATTGAGAGAGAGAGAGAGAGAGAGAGAGAGAGAGAGAGGGAGAGAGACGGAGATAATATATGCTAGTTTGTAAAAAGATATTCAAAATGCATCAGTATGTTTAGAATTCTTTCTTCACTGATGGAGGCACATATTACTTGTATCACATATTTAGTGATCATTATTTACCGGATGAAATATCAGCCTTAAGATTAGAGCAAACTTTATATTTGGAAGAGATTTTTTGCTGAATGGAAACAGAGATGTTATCTCATTTGAATAAAAAACGATTTGTTTTCTTCTGTTTTTGTATATTTTTCTCAGATGAGATTAACTTGTTACCCATGTTATTTCGCCTCCTTTTATCTCAAATATCAAATTATTTGTCCATGTAACATACTGAATCCACGTAATCATATATTGCTTCATTCCCAACACACACACACACACACACACACACACACACACACACACATATATATATATATATATATATATATATATATATGTGTGTGTGTGTGTGTGTGTGTGTGTGGGTGTTGTTTATGTGTTTATTGTCTCTCTCTATATATACATGTATAGATAAACCTATATATATATATATATATATATGCATTTATGATTGCTATATCTTCACAGAGGGGAGTCCTCTTTCCCACGAAAATCTCAACTGAATTTTTTTGATTAATAACTAATTCACCCGAAAAATATACAACATGCGTAAGATAAAAAAAAGCAGTAAGACATATTTATCTCCACTCCAAATATTTTGTATTTCTGATCATAGGGTATTTCAAACCCCATGCACGATCCCACTTTCTACACATCCGTTGGAATGGCGGGCGTTTACAATTTGAGACTGTTCCTAGTGCACAACAGACTTCGATCATTTAGCTTGAGATCCTAAAACTCTTGTGATTCATATAAGCTCAGAAAATGGGTGTTTCCTGAACCGATCAACAGTGGCTAGCCTCTTTGATGAATAAATATTCTGAACAGGAAAATTCGATCCCTTCTCCGGAAGAACAATAATACAAGTTGAATAAATACAAAGAGGTTAATAAGAGTTGAGTAAGTGAAATACAGTCAACTATCAAATGACATTTATAGTTATACAAAAAAGAATATAGCATCGGAACTTGTTATGTGTATCAATCTTAGGTTAACTTTAGCAGCTTAGTGAAATATTAGAGTCATTCACAGACGAGTGCGTTGGTATGTAAGTTGACTCGCAGGGGTTTTATCATGATAGAGTATATTTCCGTCGACGGCTATTGACATTTCATCAGTGCCCAGCCTCTCTCAGTCGATCCTCCTTCTTCGCAACCGAAAACAACAAGTAACTCGTGGCAACAAAACTTTATCATTATATGAAGTTTTCTTCATAATCTAAATCAATAGCTACACTGATAATGCTTTCTAAAGCCGATTCTGTTCAAATCAAGTCCAAGTGTTGGTTCCTCTAAACTTCATCATTATCATGTCGTGCCGCTAGTACTAATTTCCCTGGTTCTTTCTCACCCCGGGTCTCTATCATCCATTGCACACGATTGGTCCTCAAGACTACATCTGGTGTCTGAAGTACGTTGCTGGTCGTTCAACCTCTGCTCGTCCATGAGAAGGGGTCCACAGGAGAACGTCACTTATAAGTTATTCCTTATTTCTCCAGAAGTGTCGTAAATATCTTGTTCGTCTTATTTGGATGATTTTAGAGATAGGAGATAGGTGGCCATGCAGATACTATTTTGTGGGATGTTGATTCTAGAATTTATTCAATATAGCTCATGGCATTCTCGTGCATTTGCCGTCAAGCTTTTTCTCTATGCGCTTAGTCAGAATCCATGTGGTGCATCCATATAGTAGAACGGACACGACTGCTGCTTGTAAAAAATTGCATTTTATATCATCGGATAGGTCTAACTTCCACGTGACCGACAGCCTATCGATAGCTGACTATACCTTCTCTAGTCGACTATTGACGTCACTTTCCGTAGATGAGACGCTGCTTCCGAGGCTGGTGACTTTGTCCACTAGTTTCAAAAATCACTTTTTAGGGTGGAGATATCTCCTCTTTGATTTTGGTTTGAATAAGAGCCTATGATCTCTGCTTTGTCTGCATTGAAATGGAGGTCTATACTGCCTGTACCACCTCCATTTTAAGCAAATAGCGGGCTATTAGTACTAGCTGTTTTCAAAATCAGTCATGTGGTTGTAATCTCGCGCTATACTGGGTCACACCTGGTCTTCTCAACATCAATCTGTTCGATGTGAAAACAAAAAGTCTAATGTTTCACATTAACTCAACCCAGGCAGTTGTGAAAAAAAAAAGTATAACCATGATATTCTGAAAAGCCTGTTAAACCTGTTATATTACAATCAGTTAATTTTGCCACGTGTCTTGAAATAATACTGACATTTTTCTACGACACTTATATCACAATATGAGTCTATACAACAAGGACAAAGTGGCAAGCATAGCAAGATAATTTGTGACATTGCGAAAAGTTGGGTTTATTTCCGTGTAACTTCTCTTGGGCTTTTCCTCTCAAAGGAACCACTGGACAATGTTTGCATTTCATATAAAGCTAATAACTTTGCTAAAATCGAGATATTATCCTTGTAGCCGTGGATAGATTATATTATTTGCATGACAAAATTTGCATAAAAATTGATTTTGCATCACACCTTACTCGAGAACAAACACTCATTACATATATATATATATATATATATATATATATATATATAGAGAGAGAGAGAGAGAGAGTTTCAGATGTGTGTGTATAAATACGTTAATATATCATATAGACATATATATGAATGTGTGAGTGTGGGTGTGTGTATATAAAAATATATACATGTATCATGTAGATATACGCATTTCTCATATATAAGAGGTGCATACGATAAGTATAAAGACTGTTTTTCGTATGGGCACTTTTATTGATAGTACATACATGAAACTCTAGTCCCCTTCGAAGTAATCTTCTCCGGCTTCAATGCACTTATTGTACCACTCAAAAACTTCTGGAAGGCCCCATGGAAGTCCTCTTGTGTGAGCATGTCAATGACCATCGTCACAGCCTCTTTCATCTCCTCAATTGTCTCTTAACGACAGCCTCTGAGCTTAGGGAATAATCAAAAAGTCACAGGGAGCAAGGTCTGCACTATAGGGAGGCTGAGGAACTGTCTTGATGCCCATCTTCGCCAAAAAGTCTGTGACAAGGATGAGGTTGTGGACTGGTGCATTGTGCCGGTGGAAATGCCACTGACCCTATTTGAAGAGTGGAGGCCTCTTCCGATGGAATCTCTTCCTGAACTCCCTTAATACCGCAACATAGTAACCCTAACCCTAACCCTTTGGCCAATCAACTCTGGTCTATTGACTTCCTTACTCCTCCTACACCTCTCATCATTCCTCACAGACACCCTGCCTTCATTGAATCTCTTATACCACTCAAAAACTGATGCTCGATTCATGCAAGATGCTCCAAAAGCAGTCTGAAGCATTCCGTACCTTTCTGTGGTATTTTTCCAAGTTTGAAACAGGATTTTATTGCGTATCGTTTTCAAAAATGTCAGATTGCATTTTTGAAATTCACCAGCAGTGACAATCAGGCTATAGTAGGGTGTATTCCAATTGCTGCTGTAGCTGTTAATTTGAACCTGAAATCATAAAAATTGGTCAGTCATCTTATATGATGTATGGCAATAACATACTGAATTTTCAAGAGTCTACGACAATTTTAAATGCCCACACGAAAAAAACTTATAGTATGCACCTCGTATAATCTATCCATGGCGTACACTGATCTCGTCAAATTTGAGTTAGAAGTATAGTACCTGTGTCCTTGCTTGAAGACTCCAAGATATTTAGTTTGTTGGGTTGAAATCCACTACTGAACCCGGAATGTCCAGTAGGTGTCACGCAATGATATAGGACGAATTTTAATGGCTCGCAGATAGCAGAGGGCGGTTGTTTGCTTATTCTAACGTTTAATCTTCTTTTTATCTGTTCTCTTCGACCCGGCATGCTTTTTGACGGCACGCATTTTTTTTTCACTACCATATGTTAATTTCCTCATCAATATTTACCTGTCACGGATTTTATTGTCAAAGGAAACATGAATAAAATATTTCTATTTTTAGAATTTTTCAGAATATTTTAAAATGCATGTGCTTTAAAAAGCCGTTTTCAAATTTTGCATGTACCCCAGAATCTTTATATGTATTTTACATATGTATTTCTCCGACACCTTCATCAAGGTCAAGATGTGATAAAAGGTCAATTTTAAGCTGATAAAAGCAGGTTTAAATCCACAACTTTTTTTTTCCAAACTGGTTGCCTAACCAAAGCTAAGAATCACAGTTGACTATAACATTTACGAACTGCAGCAGAGAGAACAGATGGGTTCATGCCTCTTCAAAGAGCATCAGGTCGAAGTGAAACTTAAAGAGACACATGAATTAAATTACCAGAAAATCTGGCAAACACTTATGCATGACAAACGGAAACACTGGACAGCTGTATCGACCTTGGTAGGATTGATCAGCAGTGTATACCGTTATCTCCATCACTGGAGATCGAACCAGTGACCACAGATTTAAGAGCCGAAACTCTACAACTGATCCACAGTTCGCATCGCACACAAGTGTCGCCAAATCAACTAGTCATGGTCATTGCGCAGCCAATTGACCTGAATGTATCTTGCAAGTTACATCCGTACAGGGTCATGTCAGGAGCCACGCCTTCCAAAGAGTATTAGAAATACGCATCTACGTAATCGTGATGACTTCAAGGGCAAGAATGTAGACGTACATTTTTATTTTCTTTTTTTAGTAGAGGAATTTTATTCTGAATTAAAATTATTAGATAGAATTAATTAAAAAAAAATGTACATTTAAACAGACTTAACAAGATTTTGAACTCGGTTCATGGATTCTATTTCATTTGATGATGTGCCTGTCTATTTGTCTGTCTCTCTGTCTCTTTCTTTCTCTCTTTCTATATATATATATATATATATATATGTATATATATATATATATATGTAGAGCGTGAGAGGTCTAATCAGTTGTGCTGTGTTCGACGCGTCAGTTGAAATCCTGAATCACAGGAGAAGCAAAATGTTGACTTTAATGATTAGGAATAAATAAATAAACAACCCCCACCAAAAAAACAAAAAAAAAAAACAAAAACAAATCAAAATCGAACAAAAACAGGTAGCTTTGAATCCTGGGAGTCTCAGCTGGTGTGATGTGAATAACGGTAGGCGTTGGGAAAGACGATAGAGAATATAACATCATTTGCCATGTGAAAAGGGCGCGAAAAGAAAATGATGAAAAATGGCGAGAAAGTCGTGGACTTCAGTCAGTTTGTTAGATTGATTGCTTTCTCTCTGATAGTGACATTGATAGAACGCCGAGAAATCACTGTCATTGTCACGCTGTCTAAAATTGGCTGCTACTTGAAATATATATATATATATATATATATATATATATATATATATATATATATTACAAAACTCATGCTCGTTACATCATGCTGTGTTTGCTGTCTTTAGAAAAAGTATAGTTAGTGTTTTTTTTTTCTTTTATGATATTGTGATATACATTTCTTCAGTACTAGACACTAAATAAATAATGGTTAAACGTATGTTATTTCAATGATTTTTTTCTGTGTTTGTCGATGTCAATATGTTTATTCTAATCTGCAAAGAATACCCAACAAAGACAGTTTCTGTTTAATCTAATGTGTACATACACTGTTGTATCTGTCTCTGTCTCTGTTAAACAATATGAAATATTCACTGGTGCTAAAAACTTATAGAGATCATGATGCATCAGTTTTTATGTTTTGACCTTTTGACCCGGCGAAAAATGCCATTCAAGGTGATGCACCGGAAGGGGGTGACACATTCTAATGGCAGTTATGAGAGGAAATCGCGTGGGCGGAAATTGGCTGATGAAATGGGACGAGCTAAAAAAAATTCCCAACGTACACTACAGAATGATGCACCGGAAGAGAGTGACCTCTGAACTGCATGACAGTTATTTCCGCTTGATGAAGATTAAACATTCGATTTCAAAGATCGAGTGGGCGTCGAACGATTATATAATTCAGTTGAGTTCGACGAGCCAGTGGCAATTGAGTTAGAGATCGGACGGAGATAGACGAGATGTGGTAAGGAAAGCAACATCAGGCTGAAGGGGCCATTTGAACCCCGATGGAGTTTGGGGTCCGGAGAAGATGCTGATAAGATGCAATAAAGAAAGCCAGCATCGAGCAGAGTGAGCCTCTAGGCCTCTGGTTGAGCAGCCCAAGAGAACAAGAAAGACAGAACGTGACCGTCATAACAGTGGGGTCAAATATTACAGTTTATGTTCGGTCTCCAACTCCCTCTCAGATGCAAACCTTGAACAACCTTTTCGAACCTTACAAATAAAGTGAGCGGTAAATATTTTTCTAAGAAGACTTCCTGCGTCGTTTATTACTGCGTCTTTGTCATTGCGTTTGTCTTTATTATTGTGTCGTTGTGATGATGTAGATGAGTATACAACACAGTTTTTATTTAGGAGAATGTACTTTTTCTTTTATAAAAAAGTAAAACAGACTTACTGACTTTGGAGGAAATTCAAAAGTCAATCTAAAAGGTGAGTGAGAGAGTAGCACGAACCGAAAATTCAGAGTTTCAAATCAAATATTAAGCATCTTATAAGTTTTGACGATGCATGAACACATTTTAAATCATAACATCCTGAAGTAAACCTTGCCCACCAATTTGGGTTAAAAGGTCAAATCTTTGGATTGATTAATCAGATCTTTGATTTTTGTTTTGTTTAGTATTAAGATATAGTCCCCTTAAAAGCGTGTTTGGGACCGTTAATTAAACCCGCACCTATATTGTGGTTTAATTGGATGACCAATTAATATCCAATACGCGGAAGGTATACTCTTTCCAGAGACGTAAAACAGCACATTTGATTAGCTGACCGAACCAAAAAGTAGTAGAAAAATACGAAATGATCTATGATTGGTTTGCCTGTCGGACGTGTTTGTCCCCAGGGAAATCCTATGGCAAAATATATGTTTTTAGTGTTAGAAGCGAAAAGATATTGGATGTCCACTTAAAGACAGGAAAATAAGGAATGGACCCCCTCCAAGAACTAAAACCTTTCCAGCAAAAGCCTCACTCTCCGATTGTACCTTCCACATGACTCATTTATCAGTCTCTCAAAAACAACAAAAAAGCGACACAATTTCCACACACACACACACACACACACACACACACACACACACATATATATATATATATATATATATATATATATATATATATATATATATTGTTACGTGAGTGTGTTCCAATAAATAGTTAATTTTTTACGGAGAGTTTTTCGTGTTTTTGAAAAGCCAACCCCCATGTAAGTAATTCCAACGAGCCACATCAACCGTCAGAAGAGTTCAGGATAAATTTGCGGATCTTTGAAGCACAACTTGAGCACGGAGGGAGTTAAAGAGGCAACTCGCCGGAAAAAAACACGTGCTAATCATGGAACTAGTAAGTTGGCGACCGGAGTCAAGGGCGACCTGATGGCTCTCTTTTCCGTAGCTACTAAACAGATGTGTAGGGGAGAGCACTACTCCTTTCTATGGATTGCTCTACTTTACCCTTGATACGTACATTACATTGTTGAGTGTTAAGCAAGTTGGTATCAAGTACCATTTTTAAAGTCTTTGGTATGACATGACCTGTGATAGAACCCAGGTCTCCCAGACCATTGGCGAACACTCTACCCACTAGACCAAACGGGGGACTAAAGCCATTATAAGGTATCGTGACTAGCATAGGACAAAACTCTCTCTCCCTCTCTCTCTCTCTCTCTCTCTCTCTCTCTCTCTCTCTCTCTGCATATATATGTGTGTGTGTGTTTGTGTGTTTGTATATTTATGAACCGGGTTGCTTTTTGGTGGGGCTTGAAATTCGCTGCACATTGGTACCTATCCCTAAAATAAGGTGTCTTGAGAATGATCCTAAATAAAATCTTACGATGAATCTCTAGTTCAGGAGTTTGGGGGAGTGTCGATTATACCTTCATTGCCATTTACTCCCAGGACAATCTGATCTGGAATTCTATCAACTATTGGGATCCTATCAATGAGTTAAACATCTTTGCTTTGTTTTACTTTGGTTTTCTGGCATATTAACCATTGTTGGTTATTTAATGCAAAATTGTATTTTTACATACGAATTAAATACATGATTTTTACTCATATTTTTGACACAAAGAGTTAAATGATCAAAGAGTTCTATTTCAAACAATTCAATTCAGCAAAACTCAAAAAAGTTGATTGTTTCAGAGTATTGCTATGTATCACTAACAATTCAATTAAACATTAGTCACTTGTTTACACACAGTTAAATATTCAAACAGTTCTATTTCAAACAAATAACTTAGGCTAAAGTGATTTGTTTGCACTCAGTTTAAACACAATCGGTTCTATGTGACCCATATTAAGCACTGTATTAGGTGCTACGACTCCGGGCCAGAGTGGACGTGAGAGTAATGGGAAATAAGTGGTTCTCCGCATTCTCTAAAACTGTAGCATCCCTGGAGCCTCACGATCAGATTTTTTTCGTGTTATATCCAGGACATTTGTTGACGAAGTCTTACCCCTCTGCAAAGATGCTGTCAGTGTATTGTACAGCTCCAGCCTACTGGACTGTTTAAATATTTTTAATTATTCATATCATACTCTGATTGTACTATTCAATATATATCATTTGTTAGCGCACAGTGAAGTATTGCTATTTAACACTAAGTATACGTTTCAAAATTACTCATTTGCTAGTTCAAAGTTAAATGGTTCCAAGTAATACTATATATTACAAACAATTAAATTATACATCAGTGAATTGTTTACACAATTAAATAATCAAACAGTTCTATTTTGAACAATGCAATTTAGCATAAGTCATTCATTTGCGCTCAGTTTGAATATCGAACAGTTCTAGTTGACCCGTAGGACCTTTTCAGGTGCAACCGCTGCAATGGAGTGTTGAGCTGGCAGCGATGTCAATGAATTGGTACTCTGCATTCACCAAAGTTTCTGCATAACTGGAGCCTCAGTATGTGATGGTTTACTGTTATCGAATACAAATAATTTTACATACTTTTTTTGACCCACAAATGGAACGTTAGCAGGGGTTCCCATCCGTGTATTAGTGGAGCGGGGAGTAATGGTGATGAAAGAGTATTACACATTTCCGAGATCTCATGACTCTGTCGGCTGGGGCTGGGGCTGCAAAATGATGGCTTAGAATTCTTCATCCGAAAAAGTGAAAAATATCGACCATGGCTTTAATTCATTGAATACCGACAGCCTTTGCTTTTTCTTAGTCTTATCTTAAACACTAAATATATCGTCAAATCTTCGAAGTTTGTTCGCACAAGCATTGACTCAAACCTGCAAGATTTAGTGAGTGATATTCAAATATCTTCGCTTTACGAGAAATATATTTAATTTATTCGTGCCAAAAATTATGAAATCTAAGCTGTAGTCGTATGAAAGTCAGTTGGCATCGATACAAACAATAAATAATACACGTTATAATTATTTCTCTGTCCACAAAATTTGCTGCTTTTCTCTATGTGAAAAGATTTACATGACGACAACTGGTTTCTTCTTTGTTGAATAAACCTAATTTATAACATCACCTCTCACGTAGTCAGCTATTTATCAAATTGATCAAAGATGTATATTGTTTATTAATTACTTCTCCACTAGCCAGCCGGATGTGGCGAACAATGTGTAGACTTGATTAACAGAGTTCAACTCAGGTTTTTTATTACCTGTTTTTTAATCATATACAATGAATGCGGGTTATTTAATGGTTATTGTCAGAGGAAACAAATACAGCTAAGTCAAGTTCAAATCCTGAGTAAGGTTGCTTGCATTTCGTTTCCTACTCATGCCATTGGGATAGGAATCCATTCATATCATCACCTCTCAGCTATGGGTAATTTCAAGGATAATTTAGAATTAGTCTATCATTAGGTTTAAGAGAAGGAAAACTTTGAAATCTAATCAGCTCTATTCTTCTTGATTATCGAACTGAAATACTCTTATTGAGTTTCCTGATATGAGTGAGTTACTGTCATTTGCTTATTTTTGACTCTATTTTAAAATACTAGAATCACGTTTCAACTAACTACAAAGATGTAATTCTGACATTTGCTATATATCTTCATTCTTTATGTTTTATACCATGATGAAGGAAAAAACCCAACACTTATTTAGAAAAATATATACATCTTTTTCATTCTTTCGAATGGCTTCAAAGAGAGACATACAAACGGACGTGGGGAGACAAAGACAGACTGCTATACTGACCCATAAATTCTTCTCTTGACCATAGCACGCTGTATTATTTTAAAGACCCCCACTTAGCACATCTTCTGTCGCGAGTATTCAACCGCACTAGCCGTGGCTCTCACTGATTCACACAGACTCCAACTGACTCAGACCCTCAAGTGACATCATATTTCATTTAATAACGCCCACGAATTCCGATAAATTATGTGACTGCTTCCGCTTATTGCACGGTTGCGTCCTGTTCAGAGAAATCTCTTAATGACGGTTCGGCCAAGGGTCAATATGCAAAATCTACCTCCTCCAACAAGTAAGTTATAGTTGATTCAACAGTGATAGTTCAGTGAAAAAATATATAGTTTCTTGGCTTTGTGGCTTACTTAATGGTTATTTAATACCGAAGCTATCCTTGTAGATGAACAGTAGGGATGATATTAAACTCATAGCTGGTGTATTAGGGGTTTACTGATTTTTCAAGGTTAGTTGTCCAAAAATGAATGGAGAAGCTTGAAAGGAAATGTAAATTACTTCTATAAAACCCACAGTTAAGCACTTTAGGCATTAAGACACGGGGAATCCCTGAAGCAAATGCCTGAAACTTCCATTTATGAACGTCTCTTCCTTGTCTTCCATGCGGGAGAGTTGGGTAAATATATACACCAATTTCCTGACTCACTCATTTTCTGTTTTCACTACTCGAACCAAGTCTCCCGCATCTGCCTAATATGATCAAAATCTGAAATTTGTTGATTATATTATTTTCCAACATCCAAATCATATTATATTTTTGTTAGAATGTTGTTTGGATTTAATAACATATCAACCATTGTAGGTTATTTAACGCCAAATCCATTCTTACATAAATATTTAGTTGTATTTCAAACAATTCAGTTTAGCATGAGTACACAGTTTAAGTGTAAAAAAACATTTCTATCTCAAGTTATTCCGTTTATTTAAACAGTTCTAATTCTGACATAGGAGTATAGATTGTGTTTACACACAGTTAAAGTTCAAAATAGTTCTATATTAAACAATTCAATTTAGTGAAAGTACACTTTCGATATCAAAAACAGTTCCATTTCAAAGAATTCTATTTAGTATAAATATGCAGTTTATTTCTATTAAACCTACATATAGGGCCCTATCAGGTGCTACCATTCCAGCCTAGAGCCGACCTGGGAGCAATGGTAATGAAGGGGTGCTCCGCATTCCCCAAAGCTTCAGCATTACTGGAACCTCACCATCAGATTGTTTAGTGTCATATCTATAACGCTCATTGAGTGTGTCTTACCCCTATGCTGAGGTGCAGTCGGTGTATTCTACAGCCCAAGCCGACGGGGTAAAAGTCATGTTAATGTTTATTCATTATTATCAACATGAAGGTTCACTGAGGGTACAATTCCACTGACTCTCTCTCTCTCTCTCTCTCTCTTGCAATGCGTCCCTATCGTCCATTGGTCTGAGCATGTCGTCAGGGCAGTATACTGAATCCATATAAAGCTGATAAATCTAAGTATTTCCTGCTTAGCCAGCATTGGTGTGTCCATGAGTAGCAGTCCATTGAAGAATGTCGCTAATGTGTTCTCTCTTACTTCCCTAGCAGTTCGCTCCATGCCTTCCTTGTTTTACTAGGATGATTTGATATATTGGAAGTAAGAAGCTCTACTGCTGCTGTTTTATAGAGTCCTGCTTCCAGGATTATTTCAAAATAGTACGCAGCATTCCTGTTTAGTTTCAATCAAGCCTTTTCTGTAAATATTTCATTAGAGTTCAACTAGTTCTCTCATACTTTACTACTGACACTGCTACACCTTAGAAGAACCATCGTTTTATTTTATCCAAGAGATTAGATTTCCATAAAACTGTTAGCCTGAAAGTAGAATGCAATGCCTTTCCTACGCATATGTTGACAAAGATTTTAAGAGATATGATAATTGCTACCTTGTTATATCGAAGTAGTCAATTAATTTCAGAGGTCTCCTATATAATGATGAGATTCCCACACCTCGATAAAAAATAACATGAACACCACTTTGTCTATTTTTAGGTAGAAACCAATGTCTCTTGCTGCCTGCTCCAGGCTATGCATCAGAGGATGAGCTTGAGCTGGAGTATTTACAAGACATGCTTTATTATCTGTAAACTAAAACAAATGAGCCAGGTAAAGAAATATGATCATATATATATATATATATATATACCCGTGATGATGCAATATACACACCCCTGATGATGGCTCAAGTTCATGCAGAACATAATAGGGAACCCTTTACTCATGGCAGTTTCATTAACTAATTTCCGCCAGATATATAGGACTTTACACTCCTATAAATTATTTTGGGCGGTATGCCACTTGTTCCCACAAAGATGGCGGACGCTCAATGTTCAGTCTCGGGAAACCATTGGCCAGGAGGACCACGTGATATGCTTACAACTATGTTGGCGCGCGTAAATTCAAGTCCTGCGTTTTTGAGCCACTTACAAGACGCGTATTTTCTATAAATACGTCGTCTTCAAGCACCCTCTTTCTCTTTGACCAAAATTCTCCGCAGCAGAAACACCATGCCTCGCAGAAATTCATATACAAGGACTATGAGACGCTTTCCCGTCTCTGAGAAACTACCTGTTTCTAACCATAGAAAAAGGACATTTTAAACTTGCAATTCTTCTTGTACCTTAGTTGTGTTACACACACACACACACACGAGCTCACACATATACACACACAATTATTTTGTTAGTAGAGTTAGTAATATTTTTATGTACTAATGTAAGTTTTGTTATAATAGAATATAAATTTGTTTTTATTCGTTCGCCTTGTTTTAAATGTTCATTTTGTCCGCGCCGTTTTACAACCATTATTTGTTTCATATCTTTTACTCATTTTTTGCATATCTTTCACACATTTATTTCATATGCTTTATTCATTCATTTGTCTTATCCATGTGCTTATTCTATCTTAATTCTAAACTAAAGCATTAAACTTGTGGAGAAGGCTAACTACTAAACCCTTATTTTCAATATACATAAAATCAACGTTAAATTATCGGGTAACACAAATACATTCAGTCACACATCCTACGGATATCATAAAATTAAATCGGCAGCAGGAAAGGACATATACAAAAATGTTTAGACAAAAGATGTCTATATTGTTTAATGAACGATATATATATATATATATATATATATATATATGATAAATAAATAAGTATTCGTTTTTTTATATGTATATATATATAATAGCATGGATGCTATCAAACATACATATAAACTAATATATATCTATTTATTACAATATTAAAGCTCTATCATAGATATTGAGCACTCTCCAAATTTTACTGCATTTGGTCTGCCACAAAACCCATTAAAAGAGATAGTGAAAACCATATACTATTGTAATATATATCAGAAAGGGATTCGATATGCTGCATCACCAGTTTTTTTTCGCAAATAAAGTTTTTGAAATATATTTTTTTAATTATGAAAAGATAAAATATAATAAATGAATTTTCGTATTTGTTTTACCTCTCTAGCTCATGTTTCTATCTATCTATCTATCTATCTATCTATCTATTATTTGGTTTGTCTGTATTTCTGTCTGTCTGAATTTATATATATATATATATATATATATACAAAGGCAAAAACCAGAGGCAACATATGCAAACTATAGGATATTTATAAAATGAAATGATAAAAAAAAGAGAAAAAAAAATTGAAATTTTTATTGAAGCATAGATTTTCTATGTATACAAGTTACGAAAGCAAACGAACTCCATTCAACCAATACATAAAAAAATGTTAATTTGTTTTTCTTCTCTTCATCCATACTGAAGATTAAGGAAGGATGTAAATAATTCGAACAATAGAAGAATGACAAAGCTTCATTACGTGAACTAAAACAAGCAAAAGTGTTATCCACGTAGCGTAAATAAATACAAGACTTAAGGAACCTGTCGAAGAGTAGTTTTTTCATAAAACCCACCAAAAATATTAGCAAGAATAGGGCCAAAAGGAGAAACCATTGAAATACGGTACATGGTGTCATTAAAACTGACCTGATCGCCAATTCCATCAATTCCACAGAAACACTTTCAGGAAAAGAAGGAACTGATGTTAACTGACTACGATATAAAAAGTCTATACAAATAGAAATCCCTTCATCTAGAGTGACGTTAGTAAACAATGAAGCAATACCAAAGATCACCATGAATTGAGAGTTAACACAAAGACTGAGTTGACGAATAATGGAAGAAAAAGTAAATGAATCGTACACACAAAATCCTGGGTAAAATGCTAAAACAAGATTAAGTAATTGAATTAATCATTTCGCCAATGAATGTGGTACGGAGTGGCACATGGATAAAATTGGTCGCAAAGGAATACCAAATTTTAGAATTTTGGAAAATCCATACATTCTCGGTTTTGCGAACCAATAGAATGAATTAACTCAGAGAGATAATTTTTGTCTTGAACAATTCAAGAAACTGCTTCTGTAACTTTATTTCCAAATTATGGGATTCATCAAAGGTTAAATCCCAAAGAGTTAGAAATTTAGTGGAATTGTCCAAAGTGTTAGCCATTTTTGTAATATAGCCATTACGATTTAGGATCACA
Organism: Sepioteuthis lessoniana; assembly: GCA_963585895.1. Lineage (NCBI taxonomy): Eukaryota > Metazoa > Mollusca > Cephalopoda > Myopsida > Loliginidae > Sepioteuthis > Sepioteuthis lessoniana. Next base: position 48,619,167 of record OY757928.1, on the reverse strand, counting down.
ACGCCAGCACCTTTATCAGGTTTACTAAGTAGAATATCAGAATTCGGTTTTAAGCACTTAGCAACTTCAAAATGATTCTTCTGCCACAAGAATCCACTTGAGTTGACCGTAGCATTAACAAATCCATTAGCTAGGTCGGCTAAGCGGGTTTTCAAATAAGACATACTTTGTTGTGACACCAGAGATAAGTTTAGTAATTGTAAAAACAGTAAATCAAACTCCGAAAAGATCGTATCTGAGTCTATGTTAAGAGAGGTGGGGACACAAAATTCAATCCTCTCGACAAAAGAAAATTTTCACAATCCGACAAGTCATAAGAAGAAAAATTAAATATATGTTTGTCGGATGTTAGCCCTCAACAAAACTTCCTCCTTATAAGGAAGTGTAAGAAACTCTTGTTTTTATCAAGAGTCTTATCTTTAGTGTTGTTGCCAGTATTGGATAGGTATTTAGTAAAGCGAAATATATAAAAAAAAACCTAGAGATGTCCAAGCTTTCTTCCAAAATGTATGTAAATGGGGTTTTAGAAGAGTAATATATTCAGAATAAAAAACGATTTCGTCTTTTATAAAAGCATGATCAACATTAATTACGTTGCGGCATTTTATTTTAGAAATACGTCTTGAAATATAATCAAAGATAAACTTTATTATTCATACAAGATTGTAGGAATTGGATCTTACACTATAGGCTGATTATCCTCCATCTAAGGTGAATTATTTTGTTAAGGCTGCATATGATATATGAGCTGTACCGACCCTTAAGATAGATAAATAGATTATTGGTCCATAGAAGTTTATAAAGGCAAATATCTAGAGACAACATAAGCAAACTACAGGAGATTTACAATATGAAAGGAAAGAAAGAAAAAGAATTAAATAAAGTACAGATTTTTATTGAAGTCGCAAGAGCCCTTTCATCCAAGATTTGTCGAGCGACAGCCTTCGGAAGTCGTTTAAACGTCAATGATGTAAAATTAGATTAAGTAAGAGTGGGGTGAAGATGAAAAATGATGGCCAGACAAAGGAAGAAAAACAATTAATTCCAGATGAAAAGGCCCTTACGACTTCAACACACACACACACTCACACACACTTACACACACACACACACATATATATATATATATTGACAGAGGGAGATAGAGAGGAAGAGGGAGAGAAAGAGAGAGGGAGACCATATATGAAAGAACCTGCATTTAACAGTTCGGAAATAAATTCGATGAATTTGTTAGGCTCGACCATTTTCGTTCTGCGATGATCATTGAAACACGTATATTTGAAGACAGTTTACATTTGAAGACGGCTTTTATCTTTAGACTGGTTAACAGGTGGATACTAGGGAATCGAAGTTTAGGTGTGAATGGGAGTTGATTTTTTTTTAACGACCTATTCATTCGACGCTCTTGCTTTAAATATGGAACATTCTTTTGAAGAAACCGATTAATAGGGAAAGCAGTCAATAAAAGTTCATGTACTCTTAAATTATGGATTTTTGAAACAATTGATGATATTTACGCATTCTACATATGCAATGCAATTGGCCAAAGAGAAAGAAAACCCTGGCTTAAGAATTGTTTTACGATTAAAAGGTGTCGCTTCCCTTTTGGGTTAAAGGCATCTGACAGAGCCGCACACGCACACGCACACGTGAGCGCGCGCGCACACACACACACACACACACACCACATATATATATATATATACATTCACACACACATGCACACACACACACACACACACACACACACATATATATATATATATATACATAAGTTAGTGACCGTAGTCGAGGGTGACGGGGAAGCTTCCCCAAGGTGTAAGGAAGGGCGCCGCTCCTTTCCATGGATCGTTCTACTTTACACTTGTTACGTATTATATATATATATATATATATATATGTATATTCAAATATATATATATATATATATATATATATATATATATGTATATTTAAATATATATATATATATATATATATATGCGCGCACGCACGCACGCATGTGTGTGTGTGTGTGTGTAATACTAGATCTCCCCAGAAATAGCAATTTAGTTATCTGATAACATCACGTGGCTTTTATTGATATCGACAATTTTCTTTACAGAGTCTCAAGTGGGTCTCGACGTCGTACCAACTTTCATGTAAACCATCCGGTCTCTTGGCTTTTCCTTTGGCCTTAATTCTTACTCCCTGTTATTCTCTATGACTGTCTGTTTGTCTGCCTGTTTTTCTCTCTCTCTCTCTCTCTCTCTCTCTCTCTCTCTCTCTCTCTCTCTCACACACACACAACGGAAAGACAAATGTTGTCATCGTGATATAGAGGATAATGAAAAATACTTTAAAGAATTTGTAAGGAACGGTAAATAACAATATGAAAGGTAATAAGAGAGATATAGCTGAAGGAAAGAAAATATTCACTGATGATTTATAATTAATGCGTATTATACACGTGATACCTTTTCTTTTATATCAGGAAGTTTCGGCCTTCTTCAGATTACAGTCCTATTGTTTTTAACTTAATCAGTATTTCAAACAACTCAAAAACGTATTTTCCTTGAAATAAGCCATTGAATATGATGTATTTTATCTCGTGGATATATATCAAATATCTATTTTTTGTTCAAAGTTCTGAAAGGCTTAATCGAAAATATTTGATGATAACAAGAGTAGGAATTACAGATTTATTTTCAAGGCACTTCAACCCATCTAGGATTATTTTATGCTGGAAAATTGGGAAATCGCGTGAACGGTATGAATATATTTATACTGTTCGCGTGGCTGTTTCAGCAAAGTTTTTATTTCACACAAATATGAATAAACTTTAAACAGTCGTATTTTACACATGAATAAGACCCTAACAGGTTCTAACTATCTGGGTTAGAGTAAACATTTGAGTTATGTCAATGAATGGGTACTTAACAATCCCCAGATCTCCAGAACTGGAGCCTTGCAATCACATGAAGTTTAATGTTATACTCAGACTCTAATTTTCCTTCGAGGTTGAGTCATACCCTTCTGTAAAGATATATTCAGAGAATTCTAAGCTTCTAAGCTTTGGTTTGTTTGCTTTGTTTTTATGGCACATGAAACACTGTAGCTTATTTAATGTCAAATCAGTTTTTATACTTATAAAGAATTCTTTTTCAAGCAATTCAGTTTTGCATAAGTAAACAGTTTTTTTTACGGATAGTTAAATGTAAAAAAATGTTCTATTTCAAGCAATTCAGTTTAGCAAAAGTACACTGTTTAGTTCTGTTTGACCTATAGATATGACCTCAGGAGGAGCTATCACTCCGGGTCAGTGGGGATCTGGGAGCGATGGAGACAAAAGAGGTATTCTGCATTTCCAAAAGCTCCAGCGTTACTGGAGCCTCACCATCAGATTGTTTTGTGTAATATCCAGGACACTCGTTAGGGAGTCTTACCCTTCTGCAGAGATGCAGTTTGTGTATTTTGAAGACCTAGTCGACTGGGCTTGAGTTATTCTTTGGGAAAAAAGAAAAGAAACAGGATGGAAAGATCATAATATTTTGACTTTGAGGAGAAGAATTGAAATAAATCGATGTAAACATTCTTTCCATTTCGATTATAACTGATGAGAAGATAGCTACGCCGTACTCGGCCGAAATAAAGAGGAAAAGATGAAAATAAAATCAAAGCAAAACAATAGATAAAAGCTAGAGAGTTAAATCATAAAATGCGAAAAAATATAGTAAAAAACAAAGAAAACAGAAAGTAGAGAGATTACTTGTTTGAGTTTTATGTCATATCAACCCTTGTAGGTTATTTAATGCCAAATTCTCTTTTAAAGTATATTAAGAAGAGTGAAACACAGAAAAAAGGAGAGAGAAAAAAAAAAGAAAGAAGAGAATGAAAATGAGACAGGAAGAAGATCAATGAAAAGAAATAAAGAAATAAAGAAACAATGAGCGAAAGAAAGAGAGTAAATAAGCAAAACAAAGAAAGGATAAAAGCAAAATTGAAAAAAATAATTTAAATAAAATGGAAAAGAAAATGAAAGCAGAAAAAATAAAATAAAAATAGACAAAAAGAAGAAAAGCGATAAGTAAAAAAAGGAAGTTTAAGACAGAAATTGAAAAAAAAAACAAAAAACGAATAAGTAAAAAAAAAGAAAAGAAAAGAGAATCGAAAGCAGAAATAATATAAATGAATATAAACTAAAAAGGAAGAAAAAGTAAAAAGAATTTCAAATGAAAATAGAAAAGAATACGAACAAAAAAAGAGAAATGAATGCTCTATAGATACGAATACATAAACAAAAATGCAAAGTAATGAATGAAACCCCCCCCACCATTAAAAAAAGAAGACAAAACTAAATTTAAAGGAAACAGAAAAAAACAAAGTGAAAAAAAAGAAAAATGACTTATTACCCGGTCGACTAGGGCTATAGAATACACCGACTGTACCTCTGCAGAGGGGTAAGACCTTCCCAATAAGTGTCCTGGATATGGCACTAAAAAATCTGATGGTGAGGTTCGAGTGATGCAGGAGCTTTGGGGAATGCAGAGCATCCCTTCATAGCCATTGCTCCCTGGTCCACTCTGGCCCAGAATGGTAGCACCTGATAGTGACCTATGTATGGGTTAAATAGAACTAACGGCATATTTATGCTAAACTGAATTGTTTGCATTAGAACTGTTAGACTAAATGGAATAGCTTGAAATAGAAATGTTTTTGACAATTATACTGTACTTACATTTAATCTATGTGCTTATGCTAAGTAGAATTATTTGAAATGGAACTGTTTTTGAAATTGAAACTATACTTACAAAAACTGAATTATTTTATATAGAACTGCTTTTAGCATTTAACTTTGTGTAAACAAAATCTGTACTTATACTAACCTGAATTAGCTCAGTTTGAATAAACTGAATAGCTTAAAAAAGAAATGTTTTTGACATATAAACTGCGTACTCGTACTGTTGTATTCTCATATACGTGTTCATGCAGAAATATACATATATATACAGGATACATACTGACGCAATGAATTAATCAGACGCAAGCATGATAATGACAAAGACGCAGGAAGGAAGACGCAGGAAGACTTCTTTACAAATATATTTACCTCTTACTTTATTGCAAGGCTTCGGAAGGGTTGTTCAAGGGTTGCGTGTGAGAGGGAGCTGGAGACCGAACATAAACTGTAATATCTTGACCCCACTGTTATGACCGTCACGTTGTGTCTTTCTTGTTCTTTAGTGCTGTTCAACCGGAGGCCTACGGCCCATTGTTGGATGTGGGCTTTCTTTATTGCATCTTATCAGCATCTTCTCTGGACCCCAAACTCCATAGGGGTTTCTGAGGGCCCCCTCGGTCGGGTGTGGCTTTCCCTACCACATCTGGTCTCTAGCTGTCTGGAATTCTACTGGCAACTACTTCTTGGACTCGAACTTAACCGAGTTAAATAATAATTCAACGCCCACACGATCTTTGAAATCGAATGCTTAATAATCAAGCGGAAATAACTGTCATGCAGTTCAGAGGTCACTCTCTTCCGATGCATCAGTCTGTATTGGAACAGTGGGACCTTCACCTTGTCCCATATTATAAGCCTTAATCCGCCCACGCGATCTCTTTTGATTACTGGCCATTGGAATGTGTCACTTCCTTCCGGTGCATCACCATGGAATAGCATTTTTTGGGGCCGGGTCGAAGGTCAAAACATAACAATACTAAACTGAATTTTTTTAATAGAACTGACTAATTGCATAAAAATGGATTTGGTTTTAAATAAGCTACAAAGGTTGATATGCCATAAAATTCAACCAACCAATCAACCATCAACCAACCAACCAAAATGACTTAGAATGAAAAGAAACAAAACAAAGCAAAAAAAAAAAAAAACAATGGATAGGATTTTGAATGGAAACTAAAAAAACAATCTACAGAGAAAAAAATGGAAAAGAAAGCCCAGCGGTAAAGAATGAAAAAGAACGAAAATAAAATGTGCTATAAATTACGAAATAAAAAAAAAGTTAAATGTAAAGATAAAAGGAAATTTAGATGAAGCAGAAAAAAAAACATTGGCCAAAAATTAGGCAGATATAAAAAAATGAGAATGAAAGAAACGAAAGAAAAAAGGAAAGACGTTTTAAGAGAAAAAAAGAAAGAAAAAAGAAAGAAAAAACAACGAAAGGAAGAAAAAGCGGGAGAAAGTAAAACTGGTGGAGAACAAAACGGAACAAAAATAAAGATATAAAGATAAATAAAACACTAAGGAATGAATGAATGAATGAATGAAAGAGAAGAGAAAAAAATCCAAAATTACATTCTGAAACGATGGACGAATAAAATGCAAAGAAAGAAAGAAAGAAAGAAAGAAAGAAAGAAAGAAAGAATATAGAGAAATAGATAAAAATAAAGAAACAAATAATCTATATAATAACAACTGTTATTGCGATAGAACACGTACGATCAAAACTGACAGGCTGTGAAAAGATAATATCAATAATATAAATGTAATATTTCTTATGGAAAGCCATTTTGCATCTTCAAGTGTCCGGGGTTGGTCACGCACCACCAAGCGGTGAATATTTGACATATCATTGTTGGGCCTGTGTCAACCTAAGTAGTCAAAAATAATTGGACATTGCCATGGTAGCAGTTTTCAAGTATTTGCCAACGCAGTGCGGTCATGGCACAATGCCATTGGTCAGTTGTCTCTGAGTTTCATAGCCAGATGATGACACTTCTTGAATTTCAAAACCGCTATCTTTTACATACATGCGGTCGTCTATTCAAAAGGATGCGGAAAGATCTTGCCCTGATCAAGAAAAGGGAATGACCTAGTGTCATAAAAACGTAGCCATTATTCTACATATTTATTTCGTCGTTTAACAAACTTTACTCACTGTTTTTAAACTTTCTTTAACGCTTGATAAAAATTATCTATCTATCTATCTATCTATCTATCAGTTCACTAAATAACTAATAAACCTCTTCACACACGCACATTCTCGTATTAGGTTAAACGAAAATCTTCCATTATCCCTTAGCACAAAATGACTCCGATTCTCATACTGAAACCTCTTTACGTATCAATGATTTTTCCATTGCTTGATTTCACGGCATGTCAACTCTAGTCAGGTTATCTAATTTCAAAATGACATTTCTAAACAATTATTGGGTTTAAAGAATCACAAGCACATAATTCTTTCAAGTAAATAATGATACTTTTAAGCAAACTATTAAAACCGTAAGTAACCACTCTTAAGAGAAGAGGTGTCTCGGTGATGTTATGGCTAGCGTTCAGGATTCTCACGTACAGGTATTCTCTGTAAAAGTCATTTACAGACAGTTATGGTTCATTTATTATTAGCTAATACTATTACTATTATTACTATTTAATACTAATAAGATTTTGGGTGGGCTGCCTTTATTTTAGTGGAGAAAATTCAACAGTTTTAATGTTTCGAGTTTGGTTTCTCCTTGACTTTGCCTTACAAAAACTTAAAGATCCGAGCATACATTATATTTAAACAGAGCTGGGAGGAGAAAAGAAGGTTGCACGCTTCTCTCAAATATATTCGTGCGAAGTAAAACGTACAGTTTATGACTCTATAACGAGGATTCTATTACACTGAATTATCATGCCTATGATAACTAAAATGAAATATAGTGAGGTATAAATACACACATAAAAATAATGGGTTGGCTTAAAACCTTCCATCTTTCGTGAAGTAATGTTTATCGTCATTGGAAATGGACATAGCGACCCGAGTTCAAATCGTAGTCGAGTCTACATTTCATATAGAGCTGATACCCTTGAATCCAACAATTCTCTCTCCAGCTATGGATAAATAGTTGTGCTCAATGGGGTATTTAACCTTGAATGGACATCGGTTTTGTAGAAGTTAAACTCTGAATTGAAACCTGGTAAACGCTGCCTAAGAATGACCTTGTGTCGTATCTTACTCTAGCAGAAAAGTTGGTAAATACGAATGTTAAAATAATTAATTAAACATAGTATTGACTCACAATTTTGTTATAATATTGTAATATTTACCTTTGCTGACGTTCTGAGTGCAGTATTCCTATCGTACCATATATTGTAGACAAAAAAACTTTTCCTTGACCTGAGGACTAAGATTGAATCACAATCTACTCGTCTAAATTCAGTCATGCCTTTTTCTTTGGATATTACACTAGTTTATACGTCTGAGGAAATTGTTTAGCTCATTCCAAGCTAACGCAAAAAGAAACCCTCAACTTAAACTGACCACGTACTACAGTTAACATGAGGTTGTTATATACATTCCGAAATTAGTTGAGCAAAATATTTTCCCTGTGTACTTAAATTTAATCTTATCCTCATATTTTAAATAAGCGCTTATAGTATTACTTTTAACTGTGTCTTGTTTTTTAACTGTTACGCTCATCACATGTAACTAACGAGGGCGTTAGTTACATGTGATGAGCGTAACAGATTTCTTATTAGAATTATTACTCACTGGGATATGTCAGTGACAGGATCTTCTGAGGATATAAAACGATTCAAAAGACCAAAGGAAAAAGAACTCTTATTCCATTAGAATGTTAAGAAGCCAACATTTTTTGATAGATAAAATAAGATAAAGATTACAATCAACCTTAAAGTTTAGCTGGGTTTTCCAGCACACACACACACACACACATATATATATATATATATACATATATATATGTGTGTGTGTGTGTGTGTGTATGTGTGTGCGTATGTATCACTAACTGTGACGCATCCAAATACTATGACTATTATATGAACATTTAGTATTCCACTGTAATTATATCAGGAAATTGGATACACAGAAACATAATATATATATATATATATATATATATATATATATATATATATATATATATATATATATATATAATATGTACTATTGGAGGAAAATCAGCATTTTTTCAAAACTTGTGAACAAATGCAAATAATAATTTTGCAACAGTTCACGCTTTATTAGATGATCCTCAGTTGAAGGCAATACAGTCAAAGAATAGTTCTTTTTAATTGTTCAAATCCCTTATTGCCGTCTCTAAACGTTAAAGTGCGAAACATTTAATTACTATCTACCTATCTATTTACATATCACTCTCTTTCTCTACACAAATACACACACTCACACATATATATATGTTTGTGAAATATATATATATATATATATATATATATGTGTGTGTGTGTGTGTGTGTGTGTGTGTGTGTGTGTGTGTGTGTGTGTGTGTGTGTGTAATTAAAGGTATTTGAATATGTGTGTGTCTGTACAATGTATGGGTTTGACTAATTGCAGTCTAGAACACCTAACCGGATAGATGAGTGACAGAGATAGATTGTGAGAAATAGTCAGGGAACTTTGAGCTGTCAGCACGACTTGATTATATATATATATATATATATATATATATATATATATATATATATATATATATATGGTAAGTAAGTTGTTGGCGACCAAAGTCGAGGGCTCCCATTTCGATAGCTACTACATCAAGGTGTAGTTGAAGGCGCTACTCCTTTAGAGAGAGAGAGAGAGAGAGAGAGAGAGAGAGAGAGAGAGAGAGGAAGTCTGGATTTTGAGTTTGAGCAATTTGCATTTGCAGAGGACCATAAAGCAGACGTTTATTTTGGGTTATAACACCCTGTACAAACTCTTTCTTAAGCACTTCAGCAGATAATGTAAAAAAAATCCCTCTTCTGAATGAACGACTGTTTGGAAACCCGCTGAGATGATCGGCCTTGTTTATCTAAATACTAATAAATATGAAAGCAAATTATCAAACGTCCACTGGTCTAAGTCTGTCGTCACACAAGAACTATTCATACATTCTGAATTTTGCTTAAAGATTGACAGTGTGACAAACAGTGCAGCACAGACATAAAAATATTTGAGTGTATCAAGTATGAATATATGAGAAGTACATAATCTTGTTTTATAAATTTCTAGAACTGCTTGTAATAAGTATGTAAGTAAATGTGTTCTGCTGGGTACAAAAAATGTCATACACTCTGTGCAAAAACTAATTCCAATTTCCAGAATCCTGTAAACAACATTTGGTTGATAATCAAACCGTGCGTAAACCTCGCCACAATTCTATATCTGGAGAGGCTTTTTCTTGGTCTTTTTTCCTTTCTTTTTCAAGGCCATGTTATGGGTGTGCTACCATTCCGTACTTATTTCCTGTTGTGTCTAGCGTCTTGATTGCATTTTAATAAAAATGGTAAGTCGAACTTTTGATGGATTTACTAGGAGCTGCTTAGCCATCCGGCTTGTTTTACTCGCATGTTAGAGGTCGTCGTCCATTTTCGATATGAACGTTGCTTGCAAGACGCCCGTTTTATGTAGGTCACTTCTTTTATTCGATATATAGTGGATATGTGCAAGGTAGGGTGACCTTTACTTTTTGAGATGAAATATATATATATATATATATATATATATATATATATATATATATATATATATATATATATATATATTGAGAGCAGGGAGAAAGAGAAGAGAAAGAGAGAATGAAAGGAACAAATTAACAAATAAATGAATAATTTAATTGAATAAATAAATTTCTAAAAAAAAAAAAACGAAGAAAATGAATGAAGGATTTAATAGATGAACAGATGAATAAATAGATAAATAAATAAAATTAAGCACGAACAGATAAGTACCGAAATATACAGATAAAACAGGAAACAGAAGCAATAAATAGGAAAAAATTGTATAAAAATAAATAGATAACTAAGGGATTAATAAAGCTAAGAAAATAAGCTAATGTTTGCAGAGTTAGAAAAATAATAATAGGATTAACAGTAATTATGATAGGATTAAAACCAAGAAAGGCGTAAAACCAACATATTAGGTTAAAAAAGTTAATTAATTCTCCAAGAAACATCAATATTCTCAGTATGCAAAATTTACTCAAAACTTACAATTAATATCATTAAGTCAGAGGTATTTTAAAGCCTTATTATTCAGACTAACTTTGAATTTCACAACATAATTCGGACCATTGTAATCTTCGCCAAAATCATAATTTCAACATGGAAAATTTACTGAAAATTTTGAATAAATAATACTTAGTCAGAGGAATTTAAAAGTCTCATTTCTCCGCTAAATCTTTCAATTTCACCATTTTAGTCGGTTCTATTGTAATATCTGTTATGAAGTCTTCAAGAAACGAAAGTAATTTCAATATGCAAACATTACAGAAATTTATCTGATCAATTATACCATGCACTCTTTTTACATATAACAAACTATATTATCTTATCATTACCATATATATATATATATATATATATATATATATATATATATATATATATTGGGAGATTATTTATGACATGTGACAATCTATTAAATATCTTAATATAGGTACATCTTTTTAACAAATGGAATTAAACATTCTTGAAGAAATTGTAAGATTTTCATTGGTTTATATATGAATCTAACCCGTATTTAATTATTCTCAACAGTATATATATATATATATATATAATTATCGGCCTAAAGAGTTATACGAGTTTCGATCCAAGTTTGAAGCATCCAACGTGTCTAGTCACTCTGAAGAGTTGCAATACAACGAAGCAGTCTGTCTGTGGATGACAACATATATATATATATATATATATATATATATATATATATATATATATATATATAATCAAAACTGTTGCGCGACACACACACACACACACACACACACACATACACACACACACATATATATATATATATATATATATATACTGGGTGGAACGATAAAATTGTCGTCTTAAAGAAAACAACACTACAGCTTTATTCAAAAACTTTTATTGAAAAAAATCAATTCAGGTAACTTGATTATGTAGTAGAGCTGACATCTCTTCCATGTGGCCGCCTTCAGCCTCAATCATTACCTCGATACGGATCCGGAACTGAGAGAATGCCTTTTCCACAAGCGCCGGCGGGAGCTCGACGAATACTCGGCGGATGGCGGTGATCAGGCTGGCTTTGATGTTGTGGGAGGTCATGCTGGTGATGTTCTCGACGTATGACCAAACAAAGTAGTCCAGCGGGTTCAGTTCGGGGGAGGAGGGGGTCCCGTTAGAGAAGGGTACAAAGTCGTAGCACTCCTTCTGAAGCCATGCCTGGGTCTCTTTGGACTTGTGGGCCGGCGCTACACCCAGGCTCTGCCACCGGCCACATGATTGCAACAGGGGATCACCACACTCTTCAGCACATCCAGGTACACTTTGGTGTTGGCTTTCAAGCCGATCTCGAAGATGTGAGGTGGCATGATGTGGCCCTCACTTGAAACTACACCAAAGACCATAACCGTAGACGGAGACATTGTTTTCATCACCCTGGGTACGTTGAACCATCTGGATTTGCATTTTGAGGGTGCTGGCAATGGTCCTGATAATATGCCTAAGTTAAACTGTTCAAAAGAATATATCTTCATGAATAAATATTTTCGAACACTAATTGCGGCATATATATTCTAAAACAAAACGTAGGTAACGACAGAACGTGGGTAACAATAAAATTTTTCTCACTTTATTTTTTGAAAATGATATTGCTGGATGAAACAAAAACGCATCATAATATTGAAGATACTTAAAAAAAAGGAATCGTTAAACTTTAGAACATTATCGATATGTAAATAAGTACATCATTTGAATAAGTATATTTTCACACACACGCGCGCACACACACACACAGACACACACATATATATATATATATAATTTTAACCGACAATAAAATTTAAAAAACGGAAGTGAGCTAAATGAGGAGATAACTCTTCACTCCTCTTCTATACCGTCCCACCCCTCTCTCCTGTGTCTATTCTGATTTATTTTATCCATAAGATCTCAAGAAGTCCTGTTAATTTCCTTTTGTGTTTTTTTTTGATTTTATCAAAAACACATAACAGGATGGAAATAAATTGATAATCTTAATGTGAGCGGTTTGTGTTTTTTCTTAATGAAATCATTACTCTCTAATATCTGTTACATTGAGGTCTTTACCCGGAAAATTTAAATGTTTAAATAGTTTTCTTGTCCTGATGGAATTACTCCCAACTCGGGTTTAACTGGACCGAATAATACTTATATATATATATATATGGTCGGAATAAAATAAATACTATAAATAGTAAATAGTAGTTTAATAGAATATTCTGTTTTCTTTATCTCAACCAGTTACGGTCTTAACCCATTAATAATGGATATGTATTTTTTTTTCTCCATCCGTTGATGTCACCGAATGAATGTTTAGATTTTCTGATGGAAGAAGTTTAGGAAATTTCCTGAAGATTTTCAGACCTACCTGGAGCTAACTTTGGGGTAACGAATGATCAAATGATGTACTCAATGACAAGTACTGTCTATAAATCTATGACAGTAACAGGAAGGACAATTTGAAAGGGGAAATTATGAAAGATTAGAATTTATTTGGTATTAGGTAGTAATATAATATTTCAACGCAATGTTTACACGCTTGCATAAAGAATTATAACGTCGACTTCACATCATGATATATATATATATATATATAATTCTTTGCGTTGAAATAATGCATGCACATTGTTATCATAATAAATTACGTATATTAATATAACGTTAAGGATCAAATCATTCAAGGATCAAATCGGTCAATTAAAAGATTATTCGTTTCGATAGGAATGTGTTCAAAAATACATTTTATAAAGAAATAATTACGCAAAATGTATATATAAATGTAGAGTGATGGCTATTCTCTTATCTATACACATAAAATAAATACAGACCATTAAAATGCATTTTAAAATCAACCAGTCAATCAAATTTACGAATGGTGAATATAAATACTATGTTTATATATAATTTTTTAACATTACCGGAGAAGGTCAACGGCCAGGATCAAATTATTCTTTCAGGTTAGTATTGTTAAGGTGTTTTTATGTTTAATGGAATATCAACATTCGTAGATTATTAAATGCGAAATCCTAGTTGATGAAGAACAAAAGTTGTGCGATTTTACCCGGAGGTTGGGGCATGTAGAATTTCGTACATTTCCCAAGTTTTTTATTTTTAAAGTGAACGTAATGTAATAAAATGGCCGTGGGATTTCGTTTTATATATCTTACCTTTCGGTTTAGTTTGGCCGAGAACCTTTCGCTTAGCGCATGTGTTAGTTAGGTGCAACATGAGCGCAGGTTTTCACACGCACGCGGGGCGGAAGTGTCATTCAAAGATGTCACAGTAAAAATCGCAGATAGGGAATGTGACCAGGGATGTGAGTGACGTCACGCACCGGAAGCGTTGGCTGAGATTTGAGAAAAGTCAGTTAGTTGAGATTGAGACCTGGGCGAGTCGAGACGAATTTGTGCGCTACGGGCGCCGCACGTGATGGGGGGGTGCAGATGGAAAAGTCAGCATAGAAAGATAGTATATCTCTCCTTATGTCGAAAAACTTTTTAACTCAAAGGTAATAAAAAAGTTTCGTACCTGAACAAAGAAGTCGTAAGTGTTTTTCGTGTTTCGGGATTCCTATGTTCTATGTATATATGTTATGAACATTCTATGTACATTTCACGTATTCATGTATGGGTATATTACAGTAATAGCGAGACAGGGATTCGAAATTGCTTACTTCGACATTTCAGTCCAGCACGTTAACCAGAACGCTTCGAGGACGCAATTCAGTTAAGAACACCTTAGCTAATCATCGATGAGGATAGCGTCAATTGATGATGAAAATAATCATCCAACGATTAACATGACGTCATGATGGCCGCAGAATTTGCCTAAACTCATTGGCTGGCTATTCTGGACAGGCACAAAATATTTCTTTGTTCCGTTCAATGAAATTATCCTCCATCATAACATACATACGTCAACCATAATGAATATATCATTCCCATGAAATTATTTCTTGTTTTAAACACATTTCTATCAAATGTGTTTTGGTCCTCTGTTTTAACAATACGGCTAATAAAGTCTGGTTTATCGGAACTACTTATAATTATCTAACTAATAAAAAAATACGGTAGTCTTAGCAGGCCTTTCGATGAATAAGTTTCTTCTACAAATACACGAATATGGTGGAGCCGAATTATGAACCAAGTGACACAGCCGCAAGCAACGACTAAATATATCAATCTGCAACCACAGATTTCCTGTAATAGATTCGAAATAAACCCTTAAATTCAGAGACCATCGCACACAACCTAGATGAATAAAATGACCCTCCGGTCACACACCAAGTTTTGCGTTGCTTAGCACAACACCAAAACGACTCATTAAAGGCCCGCGCCTGAAGCAACTGATTTAATGGGGGTCTCAATTTTTCTTTCTTTTCTTTTTTTTTTTGTTTTTCGGTCCCTTTTTTTTTTCGTTAACATTTTTGGTAAAACTTATCCGGCACTTTTTTCACTATCTGTTTTTCATCACCATATATTTTTTCTTATTTTATTTTCAAATTGATATTTTTTTCAATTTTTATTCACTTATTTTTTTTCTCCTGATTATTGATCCTTTTAAATATATTCCTTAAATATTTCTATCTATCTATCTATCTATCTATCTGTTTGCCTGTTTGTTCGCATGCCTGTATGTTTATGGATTTATTTGAGAACTGCCATAGATCAAATATTACCAGGGGAAATTTTCATTTAAAATTCATTTAACAACCGTATCAGACAACAGGTTTCATGATGCACTTTTCATCAACTAGCCATTCACTTTTTTTTTATCTTTCACTTTTATATACTCTTCATATCGGCCCATTTTTTTCTACTTCTCTTTATTTATTTTTATTTATCTTATTCTGTCTGCCTTTTCAGCTCACTTAATTGACGATCGTATTTCTTCATATTATCTAATCCTTTAATCTCTTCTTCAACGTTTTCTTCCTTCAGATTTTCTTCTTTAAACTTTTCTTCTTTCAAATTTTATTATATTTTACATACTTCTTCGCAAAGATCTTTCAAAAATATTCATTTTTTAAATTTTCTTTTACAATTTTTCTTTTTCTTTTTTTACTAATTTCTTCTTCTTCTTCTTCTTCTTCTTCTTCTTCTTCTTCTTCTTCTTCTTCTTCTTCTTCTTCTTCTATATTTTACTTTTTCTTACAATATTTTTTCTCTTTTCTCTTTTCGTCATCAAACCTTTCTCTTCTTTTTTCTTTTTCTCTTTCATATTTTTTTCATGTTCGTTTACACTTCATCATATCATTTCTCCCCAATATCCAAAAAAATTATTTTTCATTATGTCACAAACTCCCTATTTAGTCTTTCTCTTCAGACTTTATTTTTCCTTTATTTCACTTTTCTCTCTCCGATTGCAATTAGTGACTAAATTCAGACCTTTTTTTCTACTAGTGTCGACATAGCATTATTAAAATCATAGAGGCTATTATTCAAGTCCAGACCAATTTAGAGTGCATATTTTTAACGTTATTCCTGGAAACACCGTAGATAATTGTGGGTGGTTATTTGTTCGTTGTTTGTGAACGGATTTCAATTTTGAATTATTACATTGTCTGAACTATTACCCCTAATTCGCCTCATGAATACGACGCACCTGAAGCCAATGCCACGTCCGCTTATTATTCGGCTACTTAACTGAATATTTCTTGTTCACTCTAATAATAAACCTCCTCTCACGACAGCAAGAAAATTTATGAGACATTTCGTCACGTTGGAAGATCAGCATAGTAAATCACTAGCACGGAAATATTAAGACCGATTTAATTACTTATATCTCTGTGTTATATTTTCTTTGTGTTAGGCCCAGTCTAAGGTAAGAATTTGATTTCACTATCAAACTCTAAGATTAATTGTTAGGTTTGGATTTGGTTGGTTTTATTGCATATTAACTACCGCAGGCTATTTAACACAAAATCCCGTTTATACATATATATCAAATATATATGATTTTGTTTTGTTTTCTTTGGTTTGGTTTTATGGCATATCAGCAATTGTAGGTTATTTAATAGCAAATTCTGTTCATACATATCAAATATATACGGTTTGGTTTGTTTTGGTTTTATGGTATAGCAACCATTGTTGGCTATTCAATACTAAATTCTTTTCATACATATATATTACATATATATGATTTGGTTTTGTTTTGTTTTATGGCACATCTACCATTGTAGGTTATTTAACTCCAAATCCTGCTTATGGGTATACATTAATAATATAGGATTTATAAATAGGTTTGTTAATAATGTTTTCAGATGAACGTAAGCTCATTATTCTGCAAACAGTGAAATTTTTGTAAGTATAGCTATCTATCACTAAAAAGTCGATTAAATAACAGTCATTTGTATACTGACAGTTAAATACTTTTATAGTTCTTTTTCAAACATTTTAATTTAGCATAAGTCAACAAAGTTAAATGGTTCTAAGTATTGCTATGTATCACTAATGGTTCAATGAAACATCACATTTGTTTACCCACAGTTAAATGATCAAACAGTTATATTCCAAAGAAATCAATTTAGAATACGTTATTTATTTGCAATCAGTTTTAATATCAAACGGTTCTATTTGACCCATACATATGATACTCAATGATGCTTCCACCCTGGGTCCGAGTGGACCTAGAAGTGATGATGATGAACTGATACTCCGTATTCCCTAAAGCTGCTGCATTACTGGAGCCTCACCATCAGATTGTTTAATGTCATATCCCGGACACTTTTCGAGGGATACTGTCGGTTTATACTACAGCCCCAGCCGACGAGCTAAGATTAATAGTAGATCAACCATTCTTTTGCTTCTTAAGAGTTTTACACTGAATTCTGTGTAATAGTAAGTCTTTTCATGTCTTTCAGAAGGCTTTTCTGTGTATTCTCACCGACCTAAAAATCCTGTTGTCAGGATGGTCTCGATGAATCTTTTGATTTTCAAGTCTTCCAATCTCTTTTCTAAACCGTTCGGAATCGTTACAAAAGCACCAACCAAATATAGTATCACAGTTACTCACATGGTCCACAAGTTTTTTGGTCTCTAGCAAGGTAAAATAATTTGATTATCTTTACTCTTTGGTGCTCTGGGATAGCTAAATCCAATAGATAATTTTTTCTTGTTGATCAATATTAGAACTGGTGATTCATTTTTATATAAAAATTCTTTGATTGTAGTATGTTTCATTAATTATTATATTTCTCTTTAACCTTTTTTTCACACCAACGTTACCTGAGGGTTTTCATTGGTATCCAAGTGACAATGAATTTCTTTTGGATCTCCAGGACTCTTCTCAGTATTCTGACCGACCTCAACAAAGCTGTACATTGTATGGTCTTGGTTCATCCTCCAATTTCTAACTCCTCAAGCCCTCTTACTATGCTTTTGGGGATTGTTCAAAGTGCACCAATTACAATGGGTATCACCGTCACCTACATGTTCCATAGCTATTTTAGTTCTCTGCCAAGATCTAAGTACTTTTTTTTTTGTTGTCTTTTTCTTTGATTTTCACTCTGGTGTCTGCCGGCAAACATCTTTTTCTTTTTTATTTACTGTTACTACGTTTGTTCTTCAGTACGGGATTTGGTAATTTATTAGTATCTTAAAACCCCAGAGAATTCTTCGCGTCTCATTCTCCTGGACGGATTCTAGTTTGTACAAATACCATCTAGCAGTATGGTCCGATTTGATTTTCTGGGATGATTCGCAGTGGATCATCTTCCCCACTCCGTCGTGTCTAAACTTGTGATCTTTTTGTGGAAGTTTGTTGCATTCGCTTATTATGTGATTAATCATTTCGTATCTATCAACATATAACCAACACTCGCCATTCTGTTACGTTTTATCCATCTTCATTTAATATAGTTTATTCGTATTGCCTTATTTCGTGCTGTGTTTTTATTCATTTATCTATTTATATTTTATTCTTTCCGAATTTTTCATTCCAGCGTTAGCTTATGGTCTTTAACATGAGTTAAAATTACAGTAAGTATCTTCAAGACTCCAAAAGCCTTATCGGTATACTGGCCGATCTTTGTAAAACCAAAGAATACAAAAATGGAGGCTAATATTTTGACTGTGCCAGGGAACTATAAATGTTATGCAACATGAAGGAGACAGTGATACCAATTATAACTGATGCACTCGGAACACTCCCCGAAAGCTTTGTAAGCTGATTGAGAAATTTGGTGATTAGAAAACGAATCAAGGCTATCCAGACTAAAGCATTACCAAAATTGGCCAGAAGCCAGAGGAGAGTGCTGGTGACTTGATGAGACTTGCAATCACTCGAACTTCAAGGAAAAGACCATTAGCTAACGCTGGCGTGAAAAACTCACAATGAATAATCTAACAACAATGATATTTTTCTGAAGAACAGAATCGATAAGAGAAACTTGTGATTTACTCAAAATTGATCTGCACATCCTCAAAGAGAACAAAACGAGACGGAAGAAATGTAGTTATGATGTGGATTAACTAAAAAATGCCGATGATATGATCTGCTAAGTTGTACCTGGAACTGTCAGAAAATATGCATATTATCCGATGAATTCATTAAGTTCATCCCAGGAGGCATGAAAACTGATCAGTTGAATTGACCACAGGAGGAAAAACTTTTGCTATGTTCCAAATACCGAGAGGTATCTTCCAAGAAGATATGCTTTAATCGTTACTATTTATTATAGCGATAACGCTACTTTGACGGAATTGAAACAAAACGGAAGGGGTCGGACTACCAAATCCAGTAGTAATCAGAACGTTTGGAGAAAAAAAAAAACTTACAAGTACTTGGGGATATTGGATGCTGACACCATCAGTCTACAGGAAATGAAAGAAAAAAATTCAAAAATAGTATCTCAGAAGAATCAGAAAATTACTAGAGACAAAACTCTATAGCAGGAACCGTGTCAAAAAAAAAAAAAAAAAAAAAAAGGAAAAGGCAGCTGTTTCGAAACAGCTGTCCAGCGTTTCCGAAAGATATTTCATCTAAATTGTATATATAAGTATGTTTGAATAAATGAAAAAGACAAATGTTGTTTACATAATTTTATTCAGATCCTTTCACGTTTTCTGACAAGTGTTTTGGTTTTAGTTTAGCGTTCGATTTCATCAGCATCTCAGTTTAATCCATAATACGTAATTTTTGCAAACCCTTGAGGATAACCTAAGAAAGGTCTGAAAAACTCTCGGGACAATTTCGGTAAATTTAACTATCTACTCGAACCTAAAACAAAAACACTTGTCAAGAAACTGAAAGAATCCTAATAAAATTTAATCAAACGATATGCTGGGATCGATACCAGGCTGACTCAAACGCCAATCCAAGATTCTACCACTCAACCACGAGGAAACCAGCGTAAGCGAAGGAATTTTAAATGCTTATGTATCACATTTGTTTTTGTTTTACATATAACTGCTTAACGGCTGATGAGAGCTCAATTCATTCGAACAGCCTTGCCTTACGCTAGTGGTGACCATTACTTCCTTCTCATCAAGCTTTTCTATCCAAGTATATATATATATATATACTTGGATAGAAAAGCTTGATGAGAAGATTTCTTCAAAACCGCGCATATAATACTTACTTGCCAGCTAGAATTTTCTCTAAGCTTTTTTTTTTTAAGTCTAAGTAATACAACTCGACAGCCGTACTGGCACGTTTATAGCTTGAAAGAAAAAATAAAGTGGACATTCTTCCAAGAAATGAAATTGTATGAGTGATATACTTAGCAAAAATCAGAACTTAGTCTTTAATGTTTTTCATTTTAAGATTCAAGAATTTACATCAAAATCTTCCCCAACTATACATCTTATACAGAGTTCAACAGAAAAGTAAGAGGCAACAATCGCTTTATCTGATCAATGGCTTGACATTTCCCCTTAGACTTGAATCGTGTGGATGTTTTTATGATTCTAAATTCCATCGATGATAAATATTTTGAATTTTATAAAAGTTTGAAATTTGAAGCAGACAACTTAAAAATCAAGCAAAATATTATTTCTATTAAAAAGTAGTTTAAGAAGAATCATCACTGTTATGGATTGAAAATTCTATCCAAAACAATATCATTCCAAAATAACAAAAAATAAGCATGTAAATCTCTCTGTGAAGCGATTACAGACTAATCATTCTTTTAAAAAAAGCAAAAAAAACAAAAAAACAAACACAAACATTCCAGCAGCAAAAGCACTTTTTTCTCCGGTCTAAGTTATAATCGTAACGGAACGTATCTAAGAAAAATGATGATATGTTAGCTAGGTGGATCTTATCGAAGTTCACTTGCACAACACCAGTGGCAGATAAAAATGTGAGAGTTATTTCTGGTGCACCCTTTATAATGAAATAACGATATCTATCCGTGTATATAGTAGTGTGTAGGGCTTCCCAAAGATTTTGCCTGATAGAGCCCTTGTAACCAAATATAATTTACGTTTACTCTTGAAGGAATAAACTGATTATTGAATGACAAAACATGACTAATTTATGAGTGCTTGGTACAATTTACATGAGAAAGGAATAACTTCACTCTAAATGCAAACGCACATTTGGTTAATGAATTATTTTTTTCATTGGAATAATGGATTGGGTTGAGTTGATTTTTTAAAAATATTTTCGGTTTCAAAATTTAGATCTTTAATAAAATATAGAAAACTTATTATGGATGGAATATTTAATCATATTATAACACCCACACCAACAAATCCCTGGCAATATTGAAACTAGCATTGGAAGCGGAGATCCGGATCTCTGGGGTCAGAGAGAGAGAGAGAGAGAGAGAGAGAGACTTTTCGTTAACAATGATTTCATCTCAGTTTTATTCATCAAAATCAGTTACTATCGCTTATAGTTAAAACTTCCGGCGTTGTATAGTAATTCTAATTCTTCATTTCTCTTTCTTTTTCAATCTATTGCTTTATTAAATAACTTATTAAGTAATCTTCTATTTTTCTAAAAATATCCCATAGTCTATTTAAAAAGAGACGCTTTGGAATTGAGGACTTCCGGAAAATTATTCATTCATGATTGTTTTTATGTGTTTTCATCTGTGAAAATATAATTATTTACCTCATTTCGACTTAAAAGAGATTTGGATCTTTTTTTAATCAGCGCCAGAAGTTTTATTCCATTAAATGACACGTATGGTTTGATATGCATTGTATGTTTTATGGCATATCGATTCTTCTGGGGTACACGTATGTTGTGAATGTGTCATATTTGAACGAATAATCATCCCTAGTGCCAATCACACCTCATCAACCATTTGGCTAAGTTTACTATATCTGACATTTAGACAAGAGGATTCAGTCATTTTTGTTCTTCAAAGTAGTTTTTTAATGCTACCGAGTGAAATCACGCTATCCTTTTAATTGCTTGCTTTGATTTTATAGCATTTCAACCAATGTAGGTCATTTGATGCCAAATTCCATTTATACATATACATTAAATATACATTATTTGGTTGGTGAGGTTTAATGACATCTCAAAAATTGTAGGTTATTTAACACCAAAATTTATTTCTAAATATATATTGAATATATATGATTTGGTTTGGTTGGGTCTTATGGCATATCAGCTTTTGTTGGTCATTTAATGCCAAATTCTTTATATACATATATATATAATGCATATAATTTTGTTTGGTTTGGTTTTATGGCATATAAAAATTGTAAGTTATTTAAAACATATGAGTATATATTTGATATATTTGATTGGGTTTGATTGGGTTTTGAGGCATAACAGCCATTAGAGGCCATTTAATATAAAACCCTCTTTATGAACAAATATCAAATACGTATGATTTTGTTAGATTGGGTTTTATGGCATGTCAACCATCGAAGGTTTTTTTAATGCAAAATCCTCTTTATACATTTGTATTAAATGTATATGATTTTGGTTTGGTCTGGTTTTATGGTATATCAAACATTGTAAGTTATTTAATACCAAATTTTCTTAAAACATAAATATTAAATTCTATATATTAATGAAATAAGCTCTTATTAGTTCATTCGACTGTTACTTGGAAAATAATCTCATGGTCAAAAATAGGTTCGCAAAAACCAATCAAATTTGACGTTTTATGCAAAACTTTATTAGGCATCATGACCAAAGAAATTATGATTTCGTTAAGTAACTTTAAATGTAAACCTGTTCACGACTTTTGCAAAATGTTTTTGACATATTTTAACGTGCATCTAAAACAAACACCATCTATACATTGAAGCTCAATATCTCTCTGCAAACTATATTCAATTGGAAAATATAATCACAGTTGTCATAAAAATAAATAAAAAATCCGTTTCTTCACCAGCAGATGTTGTTTATTTATGATAACCTTAAAACCAGCCATAATTTAAATATTAGTTCACTTTGACGATTATACTTTTGAATGTATTGGTGGCTAGAAAAGAAAGAACAATTATATTCTTGTACATTATGTAATAACTGGTTATTATTTGGCAATCTATCTTGAATTTTTTCATAATTTTGACTGAAATAAAAGGACCTTCCATACATTCTAGGAAGCACACATTGTTATTTAACAATAACAATTCAAAATTCTCTTTTAAATCTAAAATATCTTGGTGTGCATTGACATTGCATTTTTCCAATTTCTAAAATTCATTTTTATATTATATTAAAAGATTAAAGAATGGATCTACATATTAAAAAAAGATTTAACCATAAAACAATCAAACTTTTTTAATCACATAAATGAATTAAAATCTCTAAAAAATTGATTTCTTTCTATTGTTTTTTCTTCACAATTCAACAATGATAAGAATACTATCTTTTATTCAAGTCTAATTGTATCAAAGATAGGAAGTGTAATTTTACACATAACATTAGAGGTACCTATCGGTCCAATTATACGATTAAAAAATTTAGCAAAATTTGAAAATTATTGAGAGGATTTTTTTCTTTAAATTGAAAAACCGATAAAATTAAATATTTTTAATTGTTTTGTAATTGGCAGTAGGGATCCTGAAAAAATCACACTTCCTGTAAGGGACTTCTGGGAATTTTTCCTCTATTTGAGTTTATTTTCTTTTTTTTTTCTAATCGCTACAAGAGTGGCCTGAATAGTAAGCATGTTGAATTTTGTATTACATTTTTGGCTGTTAAGTCCGAAATGTAACAGCCGAAAATATAGTTTCCAAAATTTATCTTATTTTATTTGTTTTGGTTAGAAATATTCAAAGAGAGAATTGAAATATGTTAATTCAACGTAAATGCGAATATTTTTTTCTAATTGAATATAGTTTGCAGAAAAATATTGAGCTTTAAAGAATATATGGTGCTTGTTTTAGATGCAGGTTAAAATGAATTAATAGGGTAAAAACATTTCGCAAATTCCTTATGATTTACACAGATCTCATCTAGTATATATGATCTTGTTTGGTTGGGTATTATGGCATATCAACCATTGTAGCCCAACTAATCTTTACACACACACACACACACACACACATATATATATATATATATATATATACACACACACACACACACACACACATATATATATATATATATATATATATATATATATATATATATATATTGTAACAGTGTTGGTAATAACTTTGTGGGTTTATGGCAAACTAAACGCGATATAAGTTGGAGAGTGCTTAATATCTGAGATAGAGGTATTATATAATAACAATAATAATAATAATAAGCAATTATATATGTTTTCATATATATTTAATAGCATGGAAGCTTGTCTGTGAACTCATGTTTTATGACCTTTCATAAAAACGACAATCATCAGGCAGAGAACAAAAGATAGTGAAGAAATTGAAAAAATCAAAATTATAGTCAAAAACGTTAGAATTGTGTACAACTCTTTATGTGTGTGTGTGTGTGTGTGTGTGTGTGTGTGTGTGTGTGTGTGTTGGTTATATTGGCGTATTATTGTGTGTGGACGTATGAGTTATGTTTAGTATGTGTGCGTATGAAAATACATGCGCCACGCAATAAATTTGTTGTTGTCTCCTGGATGTATGCGACGCGATGTGTAGACAAGTTTAACATAGATTGACCTAGAAAAATCTATTTATTTGTTTCTTTATATATTCGTGTGTGTGTGTGTGTGTGTGTGGTGGTGATGATTTTAACTAAGGAACAGAATATTGTATTTCGAAGAAATTAAAGTTTTAATTTGTAAGCATAATAAGTGTGTGTAGTATGGTGGGCCAGAATCGCAATAAATATCATGGTGATAAGATATGTTATATTGTAATACACTATGGGGTATTATGTAGGCGCCTCTGGTTGTGTAATGGTTAGCAAGCTCGGCTAGCAAACCTACACGAGTGAGTTCGAGTCTCATTGGGTGCCCCTTTCATATGGCCTTGTGCCACATCTAAGCAAAAAAGCTTAGTAAATTTCCACTGTGGGGTATTATGCTATATTAATCTATGCTGGAATATGATTTGTGTTAGAATGCAATAATAATTTGTGTTAGTTTGATGTATTAATGATATATTTCAAATACATTATTTTAATCCATGATTGTATTTACTTAAGGAATATATTCTGTTAAGACGGAGCAATAATTGTTTTTATTAGATATGTCGTTTTTTTTATGTGCCTAGGTGTGATTGGTAATGATTTTAACTAACCAGCAAATTATCATCATTGCATGATTATGGAAATGAATGTATGATATGACGTGTAACCATGATCATATTTACCAACCCCTCCGCTCGGGCAGGATATGACACAAGGTCAATTTTTTAGCGAAGTTTAACGGGTTTTAATTCAGAGTTTTCCTTCTCCTAGACTAGTTGCCTCACCAAGGCTGAAGAACCTAGTCTGCCCTACTATTTATCCATAGCTGGAGGGAGAATATTTGAATTCATACTTTTCCCAACGGTATTAGTGCTATGTGAAATGCAATCAGTTTCGTCCAGGATTTAAACTCGTATCGCCGTGTTCATTTCCTACGACGATAACCATTAAACCACAGGCACCTCCATGATAGTAACCATGATAGGTCTAGAACTTAAGGGTAATAGGTGGGGAGTTATGTTGGGTTACCATTTGGGATCTTTGCTGTGTAAATGTTGTGTTACGTATACGTTATTGTAATATATGATGAGATGTGCAAGGGGGACATGTTAAATATACTGTGTACAGACCTATTTCTAACACTTAGGAAAACATCGCTAACATAATATTAACAGGTTATTGAAGTGCATGAAGATGGATACAAATATTTAATGGAGGAAAGCGGTACTTACGGTGCGTCGGGTGTGTTGTGGGATCATTTATGGGGAGATTTTTAGAAGTGGAGGTGGTATAGGTCAGAAAGATGGGTTATATATATGGGTCGAATTATGAGAGTAGATGTTGGTTCTCATGTCTGCATTTGGATAGAATTTCTGATTTGTTGTTTAGCTGGGTGATATGTGGGTTATAATTACTAGTTTGTAGTGGAGGCAAAAAAGGCATTTTACGTCTTGCTGTAGGCGGGTACTAGTTTTAGTATTTCCCTGGTGATGGTGGGTGAGATGTTTATGTCTCTTAGGCGCATTATGTGTGTCGATAAAGAAGTGTTAGTTAAATAATTTCTTTTGATGAAGGAAACTGTGGTTTGGTATACTTTGTTTTACGGTACCCTCGGTTGCACCGTTGTTTTGCTTGACTGAGCTGTTGGTTTTTACAGTGGTTCTGTACTCTATTTTTTTCTGTACGTAGCTGCTAAGTAGGGGGGCATGTGTCTTTATCCCTACCGTTGCATTATTTGTTGGAGTGTGTGGTGCTAAGGATTGATTCGTTTTTTTGTTGTTGTGGCTTTCTATGATTTGATACATGTTACTTGTGCAACTATAGCTGACCTTTATATCTTATATGTTGAAGATTTCAGCCAGGGGGCTATGATTGGGGAAGTTCTTGCTTATTAGATGTCGTAAGTCCCGATCAATGTTTGATGTTACGCATTTGTTGGAAGGTGGGTTGAACTAAGTTATATTTCTATTTCTGAGTTTTGGCTTGCTATTTGGTGGTGGCATGTATTCTAGTGTTTGACTATAGCTGGTGTTTTTAGTGCGTTCTCGTATATATGTTTGCATTTGTTGAAAATGCCGATCTTGGAAGAATTGTCGGATAGTCTGCAGGTAATTGATTTTGTTATTTATTTGATAATTGAGGGTGGGTGGTTTGAAGAAGTGTATGTAGAGATGGGTGTATCGTTTTCTTTTTTTATATGGTTCGAATATGCCTTTCCAAAGAAATTTACTATTTTTAGATTTGTGTACATAGTAATTTTAAATCCCAGCAATTTTTGTGGGTTGGATATCCTTTTTCTGTAGCTATTAATGTTAGGTCAGTTTGGGTTTCTAACGATGATTAGACCATCGTCTCTATATAGTCCCATATCGGTGCTTCTGATTATGTTTGATAGTTGGGAAAGTATCAGGGCACCGACCAGCATGTACACCTCCGCGCCATCAAAGCTACCGAGGGTTAGGTGGAACAATTGGTTATTAAGATTTCGTTCATGGTTTTTTGTCGTGGACGAGTAGTGATTTCCGTGTAAACACATTTTGTTGCAAAATATTTAAACGAGCCCGAGTTCATTCTACACTCAGTTAAAAGGAAAAATCTATTTCTATCAAAAAAACCTAATTCAATTCACTCTTAATAATCCATTTGTATACATTTAGATGGATATACATAGGATTTGTAAGTGAGTAGTTTGCAGTTATTTTCATTTTAAAATGAGTTAGAACTAATTTGTTTCCACACAAGTATTGCTATTATTTCTACCGAGTTAAGGGGTTTCAATTATTGCTCTCATACTCCAATTCTATCCAATATCAATCATATTTGCTAATAGGAAAGTGGTTTCAAGAATTGTTATTTAACACTAATTTTTTTTTTCAAAGTTAGTCATTCATTTATATACATTCAAGTGGTTGCAGGTATTTCCATATTATACCAATATTTCAATATAATCACACAGTTAAAGAATTTCAATAATTGTTTACCGATAATTCTATTCATTACTCATTTGTTAGGACACAGTTATATGGTACTAAGTATTGTTATGTATCGATATTTACCCAACCCCTCCGCTAGGGCAGGATATGACACAAGGTCAATTTTTACCAGGTTTGAATTCAGAGTTTTCCTTCTGCTAGACTAGTTGCCTTACCAAGGCTGAAGGACCAAGTCTGCCCTACTATTTACCCATACCTGGAAGGAGAATAATTGGATTCATACCTTTCCCAAGGGTATTAGTGCTACGTAAAATGCAATTAGCCTGGTCCAGGATTTGAACTCGTGTCGCCGAGTCCATTTCCTACGACGATAACCATTACACCACGGGCAAGTATTGTTATGTATCCCCAACAATTCAATAAAACATCGGTTAT
Organism: Sepioteuthis lessoniana; assembly: GCA_963585895.1. Lineage (NCBI taxonomy): Eukaryota > Metazoa > Mollusca > Cephalopoda > Myopsida > Loliginidae > Sepioteuthis > Sepioteuthis lessoniana. Next base: position 48,590,845 of record OY757928.1, on the reverse strand, counting down.
TTTTTTACAAACAGTTAAAAGGTCAAACCCTCGAGTCGCACTTGGTTGCAGTCGGCTAACTAAATGTATGAACTTGAAAAAGCTAGAAAAATAAACTCAACTGTTTCAGAATGTTTGGGACATTTTTCGTTCATCCAGTAATATTCATTTCAAGACTTCGTTTCAAGATCAAACACATCCCTATTCACCACCTAATTACTAGTCTTCATCACATCAATAGTGGTCATCACATGACTAGTGGTCATCAGACCTAATTAACTATTCTGCTTTATGTAAGATATCTACCAACTTGTTTACACGATCCAGCGATTTTTGTTTTCCTGAAAACCACTTTCAGAAGCTCAGAACTAGACGTTTAAGCATCGTCTAGAATAATAATTCTAGATACATATTCATCAGCAGTCTCGATTTTTATTTTATCAGCATTTTTCGACCAAACATAGAATTGTGCAAGTAAAAAGCTTTCCTTTCTGAACATCGTTTCCGACGTGTTTCGACCAATGGAAACTCACGAGTATTAGTGAGTTTATTTACAAAGTGAGTATTATAAAAGAGTAAATCAGTCATTATTTATTCCTATCTTTTTAAATTCAGCTTCAGCGTAGTCCTAGTAGCTTAATGCTTAACGTGCTGAGCTGCGACATCGTTGCAAACGAGTTCAGATTCTAGTCTCCCTATCACATTCACTTTCGGCAAAATGACCTTTGGTAAAAGTAAGTCATTTCTTATCCCCTTAGTAATGATTTAAATAGTACCATTACCGTTCTTCTACAAAGAAAGTAAAAGTAAGACCTATCTTAGAATTCATTTTTTCATTTATTGCGGACTTTTTGTCCTCATCTTGGTACTTTTTGTGTTGTTTCTTCTTTACTACGTTTCGGCCAAATTTTAACTCTGGTGATTAACCGCGACCTCGGATAGGAATGCTGAGTCTTGTAACCGTATCCCCAGTAATTTCTGCCTTCCATAGTTGTTGTCTATCGCAGTATGGAAGGCAGTAATTACTGGGGATACGGTTACAAGACTCAGCATTCTTATTCAAGGTCGCGGTTAATCACCTGAAGAAGGCCAGAGGTGAAATTTGGCCAAAAAGTAGTGAAGAAGAAAAAACACAAAAACTACTAAGATGAGGACAAAAAGTCCGCAATAAATAAAAAATGAATTCTCAGATTAAGAAGCCTTATCTCAAAATAATTCCAATTAAAGACAAAGATATTTCTTATCCCCTTAATAATAAGTTATATAGTACCATTACTGTTTTTCTACAAAGAAAATAAAAGTAAGACATTTCTTATCCCTTTAGTATAGTACCATTACTGTTCTTCTACAAGAATGCCTTTGATGATAAATAACCCCCACGCAGGTTGATATGCTGTAAAACAAATAACCAAAGCAAATCAAATACAACAAGTTTCGACATTCTTTGAACCTATAGACTTCTAGAGGTACTATGGATTAATTTTTTTTGTATAAAAAACCTCTAATTACTTTTTAACACATTACTAGATACCAGAATTTATTAATATATTTATGCATAACCCCGACAAACATTAACGTGTCTCTTTGAACATTGAACGTTATTTATTTCTGTATTTCAAGCTGGAGGAAATCGTATTTGTTTTACGATGCTAGTTGAATATATAAATCTATATGAAATATTTTGATTCCATAAAAATAAATTTCTTCTTGTAAACAGACGAAGTTAAAAGGGCTGGAAACAGGATTTCTTTGAGCCCATATGCTGAAGGGTTTACTAAAACTAAAACTAAAATCAATAAAAGCTTTGAGAAAAAATTTTAAAAAATAAAACAAAAATAACCAAAACAACAAAAGCAAAAAGCAAAAAAAAAATTACATACAATGAAATATACTTCCTATTTGTATCTGATACGAATGAAGCGCCGCGCGATAAGTTTGACCTCATATTCTATCGTGTATTGATAAGGGGTAAATCCAAACTCAGTCAACATATACTTCCTATTCTTAAGGGCCCAGTCGGCTAGGGCTGCAGAATACACCAACCGCATCTCTGCTGTGGGCTAAGCCTCCCTCAACGAGTGTCCTTGATATGACACTAAACAATCTGACAGTGAAGCTCCAGTAGTTCTGGAGCTTTGGGGAATGTTGAATATCCTTTTAGTGCCATCGACCCTAGGTTCACTTTGACCCGGCGTGGTTGCACCTGATAGGGTCCTATCTATGGTTCAGACAGAACTAAACTGAGTACTTTTGCTAATAGAACTGTTTATTTGTACAAATAGAAATGTTCCGTTGACTGTTTTTAGTCACATCTACAGAAGCCACCCTAATAGATGAGCAGCAGTAGTTACCTGATCGAACTATTCGCTCCCGGTTGTTGAACCATAGGGTTAAAAATAAGAAAGAAAATCTTGACAGCAACTACACAAGAATACTGCAGGCAAAATTGAACAAGTCATGAAGGCAGAACCAACAAAGCAGCAGCTGTACGGACACATACTAACCATCACGAAAACTATCAAAGTTAGACGAACCAAACAGAGAGGACAAGTACGTAAGCAGTAAGAACGAACTCCTAAGTGATGTACCCCAGTGGACCCCTTTACATGGACAAGCAAAGACAGGACAACCAGCTAGAACCTACATACAGCAGCTCTGTTCTGATTCGGGATGTAGCTATCAAGACCTGCCGGAAGTAACAGACGATAGAGAAGGGTGGCGAGAGAGGGTCAGGAATATCCGTGCTGATGGCACGATGTGATGATGATGATGATGATGATGATGTAGAAAAATTGGTTTAATATTAGATAACCTACAATGGTTGATATGCCATTAAACCAAATTATACGAAACCAATCCTATTCCTAGAAGTTGCATACTAGCTAACATATTGAACTGTGACATCAAAACGGTTTCGATCTCCAGTTGTACTTTTACTTTCACTTTCGTGCTAATACACAAGAGAAAACTATAAACTCCATTATCTACCACCACCTAGGGATTCAATAGTACCACTAAAATCCTTTAACCAGGATCGCGTTCGCATTAGATAACTCACAAACGTTAATATGCAATAAAAACAAAGACAAGTCAAAACTATTCATAAGAGTAGTTTATCGTGTACCTTGTATATCCCGTCCTTCAGCTATTGATGTAGTTTATAACCTTACAGAAGTGTAATGGGTAACAAGCTTTGTTGATTATTCTCTAATAATCCATAGATAACACTGTATGAAAATGCTACTGGAATATATATATATATATATATATATATATATATATATATATATATATATATATATATAAGCAGTCGAAAGAAGGATGTGTTGATGGTGTGTAGTACTTTTCTTTGACGTGATACTTTTGATCTAAGACTTCCGAACCAAGTTACCTAGTGGTGTGAGAAACGCAAGGAAATATTACCTACTCATGAAATTGACAGCAAGGTTTTCTGCTAACTCTTGCTCATATATATCATGGATTTTAGTTTCTGGTATTGGTTTATTCTTTAGTGGCAGGGGTTGAAGAGACAATCACTCAAATAAGAAATAAGTTAATCAGGTAATGTTCATTGCCCAGTTCTTTCTACTTTCACAAACTCTGAACGGTGAAAGAATAAAACAACGAAAATTCCTAACACAAAAAGTCAATTTACGTTTTTGTTTTCTCCTTCCCAGCAAATAAATTGGCTTCACTGAAGTAGCAGACTCAGAGACTACGCTACACACTGTTTAATGTTTCGCAATCTATCCCAGGCAATTCTTAAAGAATTTGTTTCTTTCTGGAGGGTTCATATTTCTGGCCTTTTACCAAACTAAAGGAGGTGTCCTTGTGGTGTAATGGTTAAAGCAATGGACTGCAGAATCGTAGTGAGTTCGAAGTCAAGTCGCGCCATTATGTTTACTTTCGGACAAATACCATTCGGAAATGTATAAACCCCCTTATCCTTCCAGGGGCTGTCCTCGTGGTGTAATGGTTAAACCGATGGACTGCGGAATCGTAGTAAGCGAGTTCGTACTCCAGTCGCGCTATTACCTTCACTTTCGGGCAAATACCCTTGGGAAAGGTATAAACCCCCTTATCCTCCCAGCTATGGGTTAAATAGTACCACTACAGTTCTTCTAGGAGAATGGCTTTGGCATTAAATAACCTACACAGTTTGATATGCCATTAAAACAAAGAAACCAAACCAAATCATTATCCTTCCAGCTATGAGTTGAATAATAACTCTACATTTCTTCTCGAAGGATGGCTTAGGCATTAAATAACCAACAATGGTTAATATGTCGTTAGTCAAAGAAACTAAAGTGAACGACTGTTCTTTTTTTATGATTCAATGTGAACTTGTCTACATAAATTCACCAATTTTATTCTATTTGCTATTAGATTTCTCTAAAAAAATTTTGTCTACCAATATATCTTATCAACATCAATTATATACGGATATACTTTTCCTTCTCAATATTTTTACGTCTCACGATAGTTTAAAGTTCAAACCTTATGACATAATTCAATTCTTTGATATTAAATTTAAACATAGAGATAACTTTCGATATGTACTGATCTGCGCCGTCATACATATTTTATTATCCTCTACATCCTCAAGTCGTTCTGTTGAGATATATTTTCAGTATGAGACAAGAACATGTCTAGGGTAATTATTTGTGCTAAGTATAAAGGTTACTGCTCTGGTACAATCCTATATTTCGCTGCAAGCTTCTGATTAAAAAGTATCATGAAATGACATTGACATTTCAAGATTCAGCTTAGACGAGGTTGCAAGTGAGATACGATCACTCCATTGTTAAGTTGATTGGCAATTAGAACGTCTTCATTTGAATTTAAAAAAAAACAATCAGTCCCGATAATATCATATGCAGCGCTAAGAATATGTTAAATGAGGTGTCCTGGGAATGACACGAAACTGCATATGGTTGTAAGGCTCAAGTAACCCTTCACTGCCATTACTCCCAGGTCCACTCTAACACAGGGTGGTAGTGACTGATAGTAACTCATCTGTTTGTCAAATAGATACATCCATTTAAAACAGATGCATAGTAGATAAGAGCGTGTGAGAAAAAATATTAAGAAATCTAAATATCATCGTACTGTGAATGCGGTTCCCAAACATCTGGTCTTGATATAAGACTAGACGGGTTGAAATGCCCTTAAGATCAATCATCTAATCATTGAACATCACTTAACACTTATTTGTTAAGTATAAAGTAATCTTAGACGGGTTGACATACCTTTAAAATCAATCAACCAATCAAGCAAGCAGGTAATCAGACTTAATAAATTCTGCTTAGACATCGTTTATGCAGATCCAAATAATTTTACTTGCTGAGGTTCGAACTGAAACGTTCCCAATGTTATATTCGGTCATTGTTATTTATGTGAAGAAGATTGGAATTAAGTGTATTGACAATGGTCGAGATTCTGTGGACCAGTAAACATATTTGGATTAAAATAATTGCGTAGCCGTGCGGTCGTCTCGAATAACATTGGCGGTCATGAAGAGACAAAGTAGAGATAAAGAGATGAAAAGATGCTAGAGGACCGGAAGAAAAAACCAGGAAAGAAAAATATCAGATACTTGGTCGTAGGGAAACCACATTCACTTTATTAGCAACGTTATAACTTCCCACCGGAATGGTCCTAAAAACAGAAAGACATCAAGTCGTATTTTTAAGTCGATAAACAAAGTATCAGTTCGTTGACAAATTGTGTCCTACCTATTGAGGGGTATCGCTTAACCCCGAATTTCGACTCGGGTGTTGTTGCTCGCTTGTTACTAAAAAACTGACAAGTTTTAAAAAAACCTTCAGGTCTCAAGGTTTGAATTTTTTTTATCAATCACACAACTGAGTCCCAATACCACTGGTGGTTTTTGGCTACCCCTTTTTACAATTCCTTAATTTTTCGCGATATATCTCGTATCCCACTATGCTAATGTGTGGCATTAAGTCATTTTAACGTGAGGACCTGGGCGCAGAGCCATAGCCCAGACACGCTCGGTGGTTCCAAAAATGTCTTGGGCCTCGTTGGCAGTCTCCTAAATGCAAGGGAATAAATCAATCTCTGCCAAAGGAAATAAGAACCTGGGGGACGAGTCCATTAGGCCCAAGTAGTGTAAGTCTTAGTCAAATGGCATGAATGCTGGGCTTCCCAGACATCTCTGTCAGTCGGCCTTGAACAACGAACCACTAAGACACACCAATCGAACCATGCCGTGGCAGCCAGAACAACACCGTAGCCGAATTCAGTGTCAGGCTGGCTTTCCGTTTACCACGGGTCTCATAGAAGATGAAAAAACAATATAAGTTATTTACTGGACGGCAAACGTTGCCATAAATAATGTTAGAAAACCGGAATGGTCATTTTTTTCTATAGCACAATCAAATCTCTCGATTAAAAAGAAGCTACCGTCATCCTAACACCAACCCTACCATACAAGTTTTTTCTGGCATATAAGTCGATCTCAAGATTTTTTGTTAAAACTTCTGGGTAAGTTGATCACCTGATTTATGGCTTGTTCCCCAAATATATCGTAAGCTACAGTGATGTTTCTTGTATTATTAGCAGTTAGTGAATCAGCTATTGAAAATGGCACGTGATGCAGCGCTAATAAAATATTTAATTTGTACAATAGTTTTATCAAATTATATCAATCTCTGGGTTAATTTGTTGAATCTGTTCAACAAACACGTTTAAGTTTTAAATATATGTAGGAGTCTACTTGAGTTTCTGTTAACAGTGTATGTAGTTTGATAGTAGTATAATTACACAAGTTGAACATTTTGTTAAAGGTGTGGATTTTTGCCCTGTCGTATAAGAGGACTCGTTGTTTACCTAATAATTTTTCTGGCTGAATTCTATGACTTTTACGCCACAAATTACACAAATTCTTGCTGAAACCCTTTTCTTAAATGGTCTCGACTTCACTGCTGGAGAAGCAAGTGTTATGAAATAGCCGATGGATTTCAGTTCATGCCTATGAGTTTAGTTAGGCTGAGAACCTTTCGGCTAAGCACATGGGTTGGTTGGGTGTAAGATTGAAGCAGGTGTTAACGCGGGTGCGCGCGAGCGGATGGAGGTGTCACTCAGATGTCATAACAGTCCGAGACAATACTGGGTGACAAGGTGCGGGTGACGTCACACACCGGAAGCACGCGGAAGTTTGTGTGAGAATTTGAAGAAAATAAGAGTCGGGTTTTAGACACCAAACGAGAAGGATCGATTTAGGAGCTCGCAGGTGCGAGGCGAACTTGTGCCCTATGGGGGGCCGCTCGAGTTGGGGGCCAAATGAATAAGACAGCATAGAAGATTGTGTCTCTCCTCCTTACGTCGAAACCTTTAACTCAAAGTTAATAAAAAGGTTTCGTACCTGAACAAGAAGTAGTTACGTGTTTTTGAGATTCCTGTTCTTTATATGTTCTATAGTAATGAACATTACATGTCTATTTCGCACATGGCCATATTCGTGTATATGGCTACGCAACACAAGGACGAGCTCATAAGTGATGTACTCCTATGAACCCCCACATATGGCCAAGCAAAAGCAGGACGACCAGTACGAATTTACATACAGCAGCTATGTGAGGACACAGGATGTAACCCTGAAGACCTGCCAGAGGCAATGAATGATAGGGAGAAGTGACGAGAGAGGGTCAGGGATATCCGTGCTGGTGGCACGACATGATGATGATGATGATGATGTAAAAGATAAAAATGTTTTGGACTATTTTAGGCCGTTAATAGAAAAACATTAAGATGGACTGCTCATACGTCTCCAAAATACTGATACGAAATGGCTTTAGTATCAACCTAAAACATCCTAAGAAAACCGCTTTGAAATAGAATGAATAGATAAGGGTTGATACATAATTATCTTGATAAATACGAATATAAATTAACATTAACATACTGAAGCCTATTTTGTAGCATACAAGGCCCACTTTCAGCATAAGTGTTCCAAGTATAGATTTTTCTATTTGATGTTTACGATAGAAATGTCATAAAATAGTCAGGTAAAAAAAACAAACAAAAACACATGGATATCAAAAACAATCTTCATTCAATGAGTGGATGCGTTGCCAGCGTGTTATTGTTGTTTTTGTAGCTTATCAACCCTTTTAAAATCTATTTAAAATACTTTGAAAAAAGTGAATAAGATTTAAGTTCGAAATTAGTAAAGAAAAAATAATTTTACAATTCGGTCTATTACTTTTGTTTATCTATCTATCTATGTAGAGAGAGAGAGAGAGAGAGAGAGAGAGAGAGAGAGATTGTGTGTGTTTTCGAGACGTAGTGTCTAATATGCAACATTATACTAAGCGATTTCGAACTCAAGTCAGACTAATAAATTTACTTTTAAACCAATACATCTTGACAAAGGTGTGAATTCCCTATTTCTTCATTTAGGTTAGATAGGGCGAATACTCTCCTTCCACATATATGATTATGGCATTAAACAGCCACGAAGCATGATATACCATTAAACATGGAAACCATAGCACACCACACCAAACCAAACCAAACCAAATATATATATATATATATATATATATATATATATATATATATATATATATATATATATATATTCTTTAAGAAAAAGACAACGAAACCGGTCACATAGGATTATAAATTTATTTCAATCCGGTTACGCATTTTTGAAATTTCCAAAAACACGAAAAAAAATTAACAGGACTTCTTCAGATCTTTTTGATAATTTTTGAAATTACTCCCAACTCCGGTTTAACTGGACCAAGAATACTATATATATATATATATATATATATATATATATATATATATATATATATATATATATATATATATGTGTGTGTGTGTGTGTGGAACGTTTTTAACCGTATTTCCTGTAATGAGATATGAACACATATACTTACTTTTATAATCCCAAATTTTGGAATTGAAACAGTCACGAAACAACCTCTTCTTTGTTTAAAGTCGAACACTATGGTTAACAAAAACTATATGCTTTTTGGTTTTTACAAAATTTTACATGTCGATTTATTTTGCCCGACACCCCCCTCCCACACACACACACACACACCACGACAAACAACCACACACCAATTCAAAGGGATAGACAGACTAACAGAGAGACAGACAGACAGACACACACGCTCGTGCGCACACGCACACACAACCGTGAGCGCGTATGCTCGAGATACTGTTTTCTACTCTCTGTCTAACAGCATGATAATCCAACGAAAAAGAGCTCAGTGAAGTACATTTTGCCTGAAAATAATACGATTCCTTGCAAGTGCGCCTAGCGGGAACGCATACAAGAGAACAAAGATCAAAGTTGCAGATCGATCGTTATTTTGTTCGGATGATTTTCTGTTCGGTAACAATCAAAACATATTTTCGATTCATGTTGTCCAAAATATGCCCTTAAAGAAGACACAAACCGTTCAGCCGACACGCTCACAAAGAAAAATAAAAGATAAATATGTGTATGTTGGCAAAAAGAAGGACAGTTAAATGGTCGCAAAGCCAGTTAGACAGAAATTCTGTGAGAGAAAGACTGATATATGACTTCTACAATAACAATTCATTAGAGCGTGATCAATTTATAATCGTCGATTTCAAATTGCATTTGAAGCAGATATATTCCACTTTACTTTGTACACTTGTTTGTATTTTACCAAACCTTCGGGTAGTAATTTACGAAGCTCTTTTGCTTCGATGTGGCACAAGGACGAATGAAAGGGGCGCATAACTCATTTGTGTAGGTTTGATGCGACACAATGTCAGTTTTTGAGCCTAGAAGAAATAGTTTTACATCTAGATCAGTTGTCCTACCAAAACTAAAGAGTACATAATCGACAGAACGACAACATAATTCACGCCTTTCTCAAGTGTTTTAAGAAGAATGAAGTGACACTTGAACCACCTCGTCTATGATTCAAAACTGATTGATGGTTTATTTATTTAACTTAACTGCATACTAATACACCTGGGCGTTCTGTACCTTGTGATAAAATAACTGCGTTCAAGGAACGTTCATATTTACATTTTATCTGAAGTTGCTTCTAAATAGATTCATCGGATAACTCTCTCTCTCTCTCTCTCTCTCTCTCTCTCTCTCACACTATATATATATATATATATATATATATATATATTACAACAGTATATGGTTTCTCTATCTCATTTGGTGGGTTTTATGGCTGACCAAATGCGGTAAAATTTGGAGAGTACTCAATATCTATGATAGAGCTTTTATATAATAATAAACAGATATATATTCGTTTATATGTATGTTTAATAGCATCCATGCTATTATATATATATATATATATATATATATATATAAATGTATATATATATATATATATAAATGTATATATATATATGTACATTTATGTATATATATATATATATATAAACGAATATTTATTTACTTATTTCATATTATTTTTTTACTCCTTTAGAGTTTTCACATCAGTGTTAGCTGATGGTTTTTCACTGGAGTTTGAGTGACAGCAAGTCTCCTCAAGTCTCCAGGACTCGTCTCAGGATTCTAGCCGTTCTTAGCAATGCTGTCGTTTGGATCGACTCTACCCGTCCGCCAACTTTCAAGTCGTCCATGCCTTTTAATAATCATTTAGTTATTGTGCCTAACGCATCAATCACAATTGGTACAATCGTTACTTTCATGTTCTACTGCTTTTTCAATTCTCTAGCAAGGTCGAGGTACTTATCCTTCTTTTCACTTTCCTTCAGATTTATTCTGTGGTCCACCGGGACAGCCAAGTCGACAATTTTGCACATTCTCGTTTTTTTGTTGATTATTATGAGGTCTGGACTTCTGGCCGGGATTAATTGATCCGTTTGTATGTTAAAGTCCCATAGGAGTTTATGCGAGTCATTTTCTAGGACAGGTGCCGGGTTGTGCATATACCATTTGTTTGTATGCTCGAATTGAAATTTCCTGCACATTTCCCAGTGGATCACCTTGCCGACCCAGTCGTGTCTCGCCTTATACTCCTTCTGTGCTAATTTGCTGCATTCGCTTATTATGTAATTGATCGTTTCGTCTCAGTCACTGCATGGCCTACATTTACTGTTTTGTTACATCTTATCTATTCTCGCTTTGATATGACTGGTTCTTATATTATTATTATTATTATCATTATATCGCATACGATCTTTGATCTGTGAAGAGGTGCTCGAAAGCTTTGATAGATAGATTAACAGATATGAATACTCAGTAAGAGTGAGCAAGCTATATATATATATATATATATATAGAGAGAGAGAGAGAGAGAAAGAGAGATTAAACGGCTAGTATTAAAATTGCGAGTTTTTAAAAGTTAATTGCTATCTGTGTCATGCATTTTCTTCCAACATATTTTCTATCCATTTTTTTCTTTCCTGGATGTATTTACCGAATTCTTCAACCACAAAGTCAATGTTTAAACAAAGTCAAACGGATTTAAATTCAGATGTTTCCCATTCAACTTGGGCTCTAGAATAAACCGACATCTTCTCTGCAACAAGTGTCCTGGATATGAAACTAAAAAATCTGATGGTGAGGTTCCACTAATGCTGGAGATTACCCCCTTTATCGCTCCCAGGTCCACTCGGGCCTGGAATGGTAACACCTGAGAGGGTCCTATATAAGCGGCAAACAATTAAACTGTTTTTGACACTTAAACTGTGTGAGTAAAAGTAAAGTTGGTGACCGTAGTTGAGGGTGACCCGAAGGCTCTCTTTTCAATAGCTACTACGCCAAGGTGTATGGGAGGGCGCTACTCATTTTCCAGTGTTGACCAAGGAGGCATCAAGTACTACTTTTTGAGTCTTTGGTATGACTCAACCTGGGATTGAAACCCGGTCTCCTTGCTTAACACTCAGTATTATAAGGTGCAGATCAAGAGTAAAGTGGAACAATCCGGGGAAAGGAGTTGCGCTCTCTCCTACACCTTGGTGTAGTTGCTATTGAAAAAGGAGCTTTCGAGTCACTGTTGACAACAGTCGCCAACTTTACTTACTTAAACTGTGTATTTATGTTAGACTGAATTGTTTGAAATACAACTATTTATATGTATAAAAATGGTTTTGGCATTAAATAACCTACTACGATTGAAGTGCAATAAAACCAAAGCAAAACCAAAACCGAGCTTAAATACATATGATTCCAATATGACCGATTACCGTGCTAAGGCTAAAGAACCCACTTTGTCCTATTATTTACGTAAAGCTAATATAGAAATGGAATAGATGTATTTATAGCTTTCCCATGTGCATTAGAACGAATTGAAACGCAAATATTGTCCAGGATTTGAACTTAATTCGTGGAGTCCATTTCCTAAGACGATAACGGTTTATAATCTTTTGTTCGCCTTGTTTCTTCTTTTCGAACACAAAATCTTTTTTGGGGGTTGTTTTTTTTTTAAATTCTTTTCATGATTTCATGTTAACGTTTTCTACATCTTTCATTTGCTTTCTTCCTTCCACCAAATTCTTCAACATGCTTTTTTATTCTCTTTTTCAATTCATTTCTATTAAACCCCAACTCTCTCTTCTCTTTTCACTATTCCTCTTCCTCTGTCCCTCACTATTCTTATATCTCTCCTGATTCCATCCCTAGCCCCTCTGACTATACAATTTTATTGGCACGCAATCAGGAATCTTTAGAACCTGTCAGAATTCCTATTAAATCGTGCGACTTGAATGAAATAGCCAGAGGTTATCGGGGTCCATTTTTTTCCATTTAATTCAAAACAGTCTCTCTTCACGTAAGTCTCGTTGTGCTTCCTGACGAAAAATTTGAGGTACTGTATCCAGATGACGAAAAAAAGAAACATAAAAATATGTATAAAAAGTAAGAAAAAGTCAAGATTGACGATCGATATCTTGAACAAAATAATCTGAAATCTCTTTGATCTGTAAAGAGGTGCTCGAAAGCTTTGACTGTGTACATCGTTTGTTGAAGTCAGATAGGACAGTGCAATTGAAAAGAATAAATAAATAAAAAAAATAGAAGATTTTACTGTCTTTATTTTCAAGTGTAACTCAATTTACCATCATAAAGGTTTGCCGACAGACGGCACGGGTTGCTTTGACTCTTTTTCTCTCTCTCTATCCATCCCTATCCGCCTTCACTCTCTGTGAATCCTCAAGACTGCTTCCCGTGTTCGCGCAGAGGTTTTGCTGGTCACCATAGGCTAGTGTATCTATGTGTAGAAGACCATCATCATCATCATCATCATCATCATGTCGCGCTGGTAGCACGGATATCCCTGATCCTCTCTCGCCACTCCTCCCTATCGTTCATCGCCCTAGGCAGGTCTTCAGGACAACATCCCGTATCCTCACATAGCTGCTGAATGTATGTTCGTGCTGGTCGTCCTACCTTCGCACGGCCATGTGTGGGGGTCCATAAGAGTACATCCCTTATGAGTTCGTCCGTGCTTCTCCAGCAGTGTCCTGCATGTCTGGTTCGTCTAACTTGAATAGTTTTCGTGATAGGAAACAGGTGGCCGTACAGTTGGTGTCTTGTGGGGTGTTGCCGCCAGGACTTGTTCAAGATTGCACGCAGCATTCTTGTGTAATTGCCGTCTAGCTTCTTCTCGAGCCGTTTTGTTAGAGACCATGTAGTGCACCCATATAGCAGTATCGATGTGACCGCTGCTTGGAAGAAACTGCGTTTCATTTTAGTAGAGTGCTGCTCCCAGCATTTATTCAAAATACCTGGAAGTAACCTAGTATTGTTCCATAGGTATTTACCTCCAAACGTTTCGTCAGTAGAACAATTCACATTCCTTGGTAGCAATATCTCATCTATATAAAGTGATATCAACAAACGCATAATTAAAGCATGGGCTACTATTGAGAGGTTAACGACCAGATTGAAGTCTGATCTCTGAAATAAAATAAGAAAAGTGTTCTTCCAAATTGTAAGCATGACTGTACTATTGTATAGTTGCACCAGTTGGATACAGTTTTTAATACAAGATTAGAAGACGTGCCTATTTATCCTACGTAAATGACTATATATTACATAGTCGGCATGAAAATAATAGATCATAATTATATTTTACCTAATCCTGATTGAATCTTGTCACTGTTATGTTTAGATTATATTTTCAGAAGTGAAGTAATTCAGTATAAAAGTGCTGTTCTCAAGAATAAGGATTACCTTCCTTTATTATTCTATGGCCTATTTATAATATTAAAAATCGATCAAATTGAATGAGATTTTTCTTTTACCTCCAGTATATAATGGCAAAAACAGCTGAATACGCTGACTGCATCAATGCAGCGAGGTAAGATCCCCCCCAAAGGGTGTCCTGATATGACACTAAACAATTTGATAGTGAAGCTCCATTAATGCTAGAGCTTTGGGGAATTCCAAGTACCTCTTTATTTTCATTTCTCCCAGGTCTACCCTGGCCCGGAGTAGTAGCACCTGATAGGGTTCTATCTAGGGGTCAAATAGAACTAAACTATTGTTTGAGATTAACTGTTTTCATTTTTAACTCTGTGCAAACAAAAAAGCGTGTACTTATGCTAAACTGAATTGTTTGAAATATAACTGTTTTTACATTTAACTGTGTGTAAACAAAAGACTGTATTAATGCTAAACTGAATTATTTCAAATTAACTGAAGTCATTTAACTGCGTGTAACAAAGATCGAGCTCCAGCTTGTTTAAAAATGTTATCTTCAAAATGTGCTTACAAATCGTATATTTAATCTAAGAATAAAATGAATTGGGCATTAAATGACCAATAATGACTTATATGCCATAAAACCAAATCAAACCAATCCAGTATACAAATAACCCACAAATATATCCTCTCGCAATGTCCCGTACCCCTATGACACCAGAATGAAATAAAACAAGTCTGTCCTCGTGGTGTAATGGTTAAAGCGTTGGACTGCGGAATCATAGTACGCGAGTTCGTACTCCAGTCGCGCTATGACATTCACTTTCGGGCAAATACCCCTGGGAAAGGTATGAACCCCCTTATCCTCCCAGCTATGGGTTAAATAGCACCACTACTGTTCTTCTAGGAGAATGGCTTTGGCATTAAATAACCTAAAAAGAGTTGATATGCCATTAAACAAAGAAACCAAACCAAACCAACCTATTCTCGGGGTATAATTTTTTTTACCATTCCCAAAGGTTATTTGTCCGAAAGTGAATGTGATAGCGTGATTGAAGTTCAATCTCGCTTACTACGATGTGAGAGTCTAGAACATTACCCACGGCCTAAAGCGGACTCCCTATGAAACTTTGGATTCAGTTGAAAGATTTTTTAAAAACCTTTGGACGTTTTCTTACAAAAATTATTTTAGGGAGTTGCAATACATATATGACTTTATTGGTCTTTTATTTATTTTTTATTCTAAGTATTACTACTCGTAATAGCAATAGTAATGATTGTGGTGACGGTGTTAATGGTGATAGCAATAGGAAAAACGTTCTGTTTTGATTTGTTGATTTGTGAAAAAATATATGTATACTTGTTTCTGTATATTTTTGATGAATGCGGTAAGTAAAATCAGTCTTTCTAAAATAAAAAAAACAAACTTTGGTTAAGAATTGCACAAAAATACTTCACAGAAGCCATGTGATCGAATTTCTATGCAAGCATAATTAGCCCTTCCCTAAATATAAATAAATAAAATCTATTAAGAAACTAGAAAGACTCATAAATTAACTAGAAGTCGTTTATCTTCTGAACTATTGACGCTGAGATTCAAATGGAAAAGTGGCGGATGTGACAACTATTGAAAAATAGATCACTGTAAGAAATCAGAAAGAAAAAGTTGCAGCCTTTATTAAAATAACCTAAGATTTAACCACCCAAACTGATTATATTGCCCAGTCGGCTGGGGCAGTAGAATACACCGGTTGCACCGCTGCAGAGGGGTAAGACCCCCCAAAGAGTGTCGTGGATAGGAAACTAAACAGTCTGATGGTGAGGTCCCAGTTATGATGTGGCCTTGGGGAATACGGAGTACCCCTTCATTGCCATTGCTCCCAGGTCCATTCTGGCCCGACGTGGTAGCACTTGATAAGGCCCTATCTATGGGTTAAATAGAACTAACGACTAAACTGAATATCTTGAAATAGAAATGTTTTTTGACAATTGAACCGTGCTTACTTTTGAACTGTGTGCTTGTGCTAAACTGAATTGTTTGAAATAGGACTCTTTTTTGACATTGAAACTGTATTTACACTAAACTAAATTGTTTAACAAAGAACTGTTCTGACATGTAACTGTGTAAGCAAAATCTGCACTTTTACTAAACTGAATTAGCTGAAGTAGAATTGCTTGACTAAACTGAATAGTTTGAAATAGAAATGTTTTTTCACTATTAAACTGTACTTATATTTAAACTGCGTGCTTATGCTAAACTAAATTATTTGAAATATAACTTTTTTTGACACTGGAGCTTTACTTACACTTAACTGAATTGTTAAAACTGCTTGAATAGTTTAAAATAGAAATGTTTTTGCCAATTAAACTGTGTACCCATGCTAAACTGAATTGTTTTAAACAGAACTGATTATTTGCATAAAAATGACTTTGGTGTTAAATAACCTACAAAGGTTGATATGCCATAAAACCCAACAAACCAAACCAAACCATCTGATTATAATAAAAGTAGTTTGAAGTATACTAAGTTAAAATTCACAGATTTTTAACACACACACACACACACACACACATATATATATATATATATATATATATATATATATAGAGAGAGAGAGAGAGAGAGAGAGCGACAATAGTTAAACTGAGGGTTAATTGCTGAAGTGAAGAATAAAATCAATCCAGAGTGATAAGAAAGAATGCTGAACTTACAAAAGTAAATTAAAGTTGGCGACCGTAGTCGAGGGCAACCAGAAGGTTTCCTTTTCAATAATTACTACATCGATATTTAGGGGAGGGCGCTACTCCTTTCCCTGGATTGCTCCACTTTACCCTCAATACGTACCTTATATTACTGGTGTTAAGCAAGGAGGTATCAAGTACCATTTTTAAAGTCTTTGGTATGAAGCGACCTGGAATTGAACTCAGGTCTCCCGGACCACTGGCGAACAATCTACCCACTAGGCCAATGAGCCGGTAAACTTACAAATCTTAATTTCTGTTGTGATATTCGGGAAAAAGTATAAATGACAAAGTATAGAATTGGATCCTGAGTAACCAGTGGAAAAAACTGATTTCTGAGGGATTATCTTGGGAATTTCTCGCAGATATTTCGCTGGAGAACAGGCTAACATTCTAGGGAAAACTAACGACCAATACCTTACAAAATAACGCTAAGCACAGCTTTATATATTTGACTATATAATCAATATAAGAATTGGATAAACGACACTTTCAACAGTGAGAGATACTCTGCTTTTGAACGGATGTCTTCCACGGTAACTGTCAGAAACTAATTTGATACTTCCCAGTAGAAATCTGAAAGACATTCTCAGAATGAGTTCCGGCCCATATTGACGCAGCAACCGAGTGCATTCTAATCAGATCAACATCCAAACATATTGTTCCATGGGAGGCAATAGGAATTTGAGAAAAAAGGGGTGGCTTGAAAAAAGCAACCTAATTTAATAAAAGAAAACTAACAAATTCCAATGCCCTAAAATTTAAGAAAATCCAGACAGGATTAACTTACATATAACAAAAAAAGAGGATACAGAGAAGGTTAAATCAATAGAATCAGTAATTATGAGCTGCTTGAGAGTAAAAATAAAAGCTGCCAGCCAAGAAAACAGACTACAAAGTTTAAAAGGGCATTTCAAGAATCTGCTTGGAAATATTCTTAAAGTTACTGATAATCCTACTAAAAATATTAGTAGCCTACTCGACATCAGGATTGGAGGAAAAACTTAACTTTAAACTAAATAATTTCAAAAGCGGGAAAGATACAAGCAGCTGCAAAACACCTTGTAAATTATGGAAGACAAGGAAATTTGATGACACACTTATATTATGCAACGCTATCTACAAACAAAACACCATGGAGAAAGGCTGTACCCTCCCTTTTCTCACAGAAAAATATACAACAACAGAATAACTTAGGTTAAATACATAAACTCAGAAATTATATGAAAAAATAAACAATCACAATGGCAAACAGTGAATGAAAGGAAAAGCGTCTCAAGTGAAAAATTAAAGCAAAGACTTCAGAATCGGAAAGAACATTTTAATAAACTGATTCGAAAACCTACTGAATTCCCAGATAGCCCTACTAAAGAAATTATAAATAGCCAAGTAGACATCAAACTTGGACAATTTATGGAGGAAGAACTTGACTTAGTTCTGGAAAAAAAACGCAGAAAAGCTCCAGGGGATAGACAAGACATCTGTGAATCAGTGACAAGAAAATTTGACAGTTTTCCGTTCTGCAACTCTGTATGTAAAGAAAATACCATAGAGAATTAGATAAAAGGCTGCACCCTCCCTATCTCTCGGAAAGGTGACCTCTGAATCACAAAGAACTACAATGGCGTAAAACAGTTATAACGGCTAAGGTTTATAATGCTCTGATTATTAACCGCATCAAACCAGCAAAAAGATAAAATACTAAGGGAAAAATCAGCACGGTTTTTAGTTTGATTTTATGGCATACCAAACATTGTTGGCTATTTAATTCCATGTCGGTTTATTCATATATGATAGATATATGATTTATAAACCTAAGTCAGCGAAGTTGAATAATTCCAAGGTCACTAACAATTGAATTAATCTTCAAACGTTTGTTTACACACAGTTAAACGATTACAGAGATCTATTTCAAATAATTCAATTTTACATGAGTCGAAGTTAACTAGTTCCAAGTAATGCTATAAATCACCAAAAATTAAATTAAACACCAGCTATTTACTTACACACAGTTAAATGATCAGACAGTTCTCTTTTAAACAATTCAATTTTGCATGAGTTATTTATTTGCACGCAATTCTATTTGACCCATAAATCTGGATCTTTCAGATGATATCACTCCAGGTCAGAGAGGGCCTAGAATCAATGAAAAGATACACCGAATTTCCTAAGGTTACAGCATTACGTGAGCCTCACTATCAGATATTTAGTGCCATATCTAGGATACTCTTTGGGGTGGGGCCCTTGTCCATTGGAAGAGATGAAGACGGTGTATTTTACAGCCCCAGAGGTCAAGGCCCAGAATGATTTTAGAGAAATTGATCCATAAATTCATTGATTTTTACTATCTGTTGAATCATCGATGGAATGCGTTTCAAACATCTCAAGATAATACTATTGTTCGTAGATTTCTACTTGGCGTTTGATTCCATGCACAAAATGAAGTCGGAACAAAACCTACTAGCATAGGGTCTTCCCAAAGAAACTGCTACAGCAATAATGATGCTTTACAAAACCACTAAATCAATGGTTCACTCGGCTGATGGTGATTCAGATTACTTTGGCATTATTGAAAGAGTTTTGCAAAGAGATACATTAACACCACATATTTTTATGTTGTACTAAGACTACATATATTGAACATCGATAGATCTAATAAAAACAAATGACTTAATATAAAGGATATAAAGGATGACGCAGACGTTATTTCGCCGAAACTATGACTGACGTAGACTACAGACATGATATCACGCTTCTCTTAAATACACCAGACCAAGAAGAATCGCTGCTACATATCCAAGAGCAAGCACCAGGTAGCATTGGCATGTACGTGGAAGTAAATAAAACTGTGTTCTTCTGTTTCAAATGAGAAGCAGTCATTTCAATTTTTAGTGGTAGACCTTTAAAAGAGGGCAGCAATATTTCATCTACTGAAAGTAAGGTTAACATACTTCAGTTGAAGGCATGGACCCCTATTGACTAGTTATCGATCATATAAAAGTCTAATCTCTCCAGTAATATAAAACGGAATTTATTCAAAGATGTAGTGAGAGTACGACGCACCACATGGACGCTAATAAAACGCATGAAAAAAAAGCATGACGGAAACAACTCAAGAATACTTCGTGCTGTTTGGAACAAATCCTGGAAGGAACATCCCATAAACAGCAGCTATATGGACACTTACCTCCCATCCCCGAATCCACATAATAAGGCAAATTAGACGTACGCAGCACTGCGAGAGAAGTAAGAACGAACTAATTAGTGACATTTATCCATGGACCCCAACACAGGGACCCTTCAGTGATGGTTGACCAGCAAGTAATTTCTAGTAATATATATATATATATATATATATATATATATAGTAATTACTTACTCAGTTTGGACAAAGGATATTATATGGAAGACATGTCGGTGGCGATGGTCAAAAGAAAGGAATAGAGAGAGAGAGAGAGAGAGAGAGAGAGGAGAGAGGGTAAAAAAATCTGTGCTGTCAGCACGATTTTATGATGATAATAATGAGTTCGTACATTTTGCTATGGGAGATATTAGGGGCAAAATATACAAAATAATTGATATATAAATTCTCCAGCGAATTGGCTATCGCATCTTATTTTTCTTTAATTCTTTCGGATATTTATCCCTATGTTCATTGACTTACTTAAAAAAAAACATTAAAATTATTTCTATATAGACAACCTGTATTTGGAATGCTTGGATTTGTATGATTTGATTTTCATTTCATTCTTAATCTAAAGAATTCCTTATAAACTGTGACAACCTTTATATTTTACTCAATAAACATCTTTATAAGCCATAGATATCTCGCAAAATAATGATTTTTTTTTTTTATTGAATATGATGAAAGTAGCGTAAACGTTTCGAAAGGTTATGGAACTCATTGTTGAAATGATGGCCGTACAAATAAGAAGAAGAAGAAGAAGAAGAAGAATAAATAACAAAATAAGTCAAATAAACTAATTATTTTTATGAAATAAGAAAACCATACAAAGCGGCATTTTGGAGACCAGAAATGGCAATACGGATATCTTGTTACGAAAGGCTTCACAAACAGATCTTTCCGATCCATTCCCATGCACTTATACACAGGACGGTAGCATTTATATAAGCACTCAAATAAGCTATATATATATATATATATATATATATATATATATATATTAGATTAGATTAGTGCAGATGAACACACAACGCCAATGGGATCATCGAACCGTTTGGATTGATGATAAAAAGCGATAAAGAGTTATGAAAAAGCGTTGATACTGTCTACGCTATATATATATATATATATATATATATATATATATATATATATATATATCGTGAAGAAAGGCATAATATTTTGGATAGATAGAGTCAACTTAGAAGGTGGATATATATATATATATATATAGTCATCCACAGACAGAATATTTCGTTGTATCTCAATTCTTCAATGTGGTTAGACACTTTAATCTGGGATCGAAACGTGCCAAAATTTACCTTAGATTCATTTACGTACTTATCGGCCTAACGTAAATTTAGGCGGGTTTCGATGGCTATTTGAAGCCTCCAACGCGTCTACCCACACTGAAGAGTTGTGATACAGCAAAACAGTCTCTCTGCGGATGACTATATATATATATATATATATATATATATATACTTATTTACGATCATTAGACATTGTTTATCTATAAATAAAAAATATATATATATATATATATGGACGCAGTATAACGCATTGTTTAACCACATAATTTGACTAAATGTTTAACGGTTTCATGTTCATCTGATAATACAAAATACTGTATAATTACACTTATCATGAGATAGATATAGATGGAAACCCAAAAAATATTAAACCGAAAAGGTAAATCCGAAAAATCTATTGTACTAGAGAATAACTTAACATTTTTCAGCATATTTCATAATATTCCATACATTTCATAGAGCTATCTATCTATCTATCTATCTATCTACTGGTGTTCTAATCTGCTCAGTAGCAACCGTTTCCCAAGAATTGGAATTTCGTTTCGTTGATTTTATTGTTCTATAAACTTTTTGGATTTTTCTTTACTATTACTCCATTTTCCTTTTAAACATTTCCGTTTCTGTTGTTTTTGTTTTTACAATTATATCGGGTTTGTTGGGTAATTTAATACCAAAGTCATCATGGTAGGAGAACAGTAGGGTCTCTTTTTACACATAGATAAGAGATAATCGGGTTCATCACTTACCCAATTTTCTTAGTCCGAAAGTCAACGTAATAGCTTGACTTCGGTTTGAAATCGCTTACAGCTTTAGCGACCAGCACGTTAGCCACTACGCCACGGG
This sequence comes from Sepioteuthis lessoniana, assembly GCA_963585895.1. Taxonomy (NCBI): domain Eukaryota; kingdom Metazoa; phylum Mollusca; class Cephalopoda; order Myopsida; family Loliginidae; genus Sepioteuthis; species Sepioteuthis lessoniana. The sequence continues at coordinate 48,568,635 of OY757928.1, read as the reverse complement.
GTCTTTCTTCTTTGTGTTAAAAGTTTTAATTTCTTTTAACAGATGGTTTATTACTTTTTTGACATTCTATATAAATACCAACTGACTTTTCTGAACATATTATGTTTACATAAAGAGAAAAATAGGTGCGCAAGAGGCGTAAGTTTAAGAAAAGGAACAGAAGAATAAACTTGTCTAAGTGGCTAATGTGCAAGACTACGATGTCGTAGTCAGTAAGTTCGAACGCCAGTCACGCTATTACGTTCACTTTCAAACTCATATTCTTGAGAAAGGTTTAAATTCCTGTATCCCCCATAGTTTGGGTTATATTGTATCTGAATTGCCCTTCTATGATGCTGACTTGGATTTGGGTAACCCATGAAGGCTGTTAGGCCATAAATCAATGAACTAACCAAACCAATTAGCATAAAATCGGACAAGTTTAGGGAAACATGATATAAACACAGGAAATTCGTGACGAAGAGCCTTTGAATACTGAATTTCAGACAAACATGTCATGGATTCATTGTGTTTACACGTTACAGGCTTACCAAAGTCGTTCATGCCAAGAAAGGCCATCAAAACAGAAGATATTTAACAAAACACTGATTACATATTGTTTCTTTCACAAAATGTAGAAGAAAAGTTGAAGAAACAAACAGGTATTGAACAAACACGCATTTCGGTGGGGGGGTGTCCCTTACCATTGTGGCTAACGCGTTGGACTGCGACATCGTAGTAAATTAGACAAAAATTCAGGAGCCCTAACTAATACGGTCATTTTTGGACTAATAATATAGGGAAAGTCTCGTATCCCTAGATGTAGGTTAAATAGTACCACAACTGTGTTTCTACAAGGATCGCTAAGGCATTTAATAACCCATGAGTGTTTGATATGCCATTAAAAACTAAGAAACTAAATTAGACCATCAGGCATTTCATTTTTTATCACACTCATTAATGTGTTAATAATTTAAAATATAGGCCGTCCTCATCCGTAATTTTCTAAACTGCGTTTAATTGTGAAATGGAATCTCCCGGTAAAACTTGAGAAAATTATCAAAACTTCTAAAGAGTGGATTATAAAAAGATAAAACCAAATATAAAAAATATGCATACATTTATCTGGCAGGACCCCAGGAATCGATTGCCAAAAATCAAATGTTTTTAAAACATATGTCAAATTCGGTGAATCTCATCTTTCTATAAAATAATCTACACTTCCACTCAGTGGTGTTGCAACTATTACATGATAGAAATTTATGGCGGTGCCCGTGGTGTAATGGCTATCGTCGTAGGAAATGGACACGACGACACGAGTTCAAATCCTGGACGAGACTGATTGCATTTCACATAGCACTAATACACTTGGGAAAGGTATGAATCCAATTATTCTCCCTCCAGCTATGAGTAAATAGTAGGACAGCCAATGTTCTTCAGCCTTGGTGAGGCAACTAGTCTAGGAGAAGGAAAACTCTGAATTGAAACCTGTTAAACTCCGCTTAAAAGTTGACCTTGTGTTATATCCTGTCAAAGCGGAGGGGTTGGTAAATATGATTACATGATAGAAATTCCTTAAAGTGTTTTTTTGTCGTACGTTTTAAGGTAAACAAAATAAATAGTACCGAAAAATTACGAGGGAATCTACCTCATCTATATATACGGTCACCTCCGGGCCTACGTCTTCCCAAGACGTAAACCCGGAGGTGACCGTGTCCTCTGTACTTTCAAAACACATTAAGTTATGTGGTCGCGTATTTCACCATGAATACTTAATTTGTGATTGCTTATGTGTGATGTGGACCGGTGGCCCAGTGGTGGAGTTTCGGCTTCTGCGTTCTGTGGTTGTTGGTTCGATCTCCAGTGTTAGAGATCACGGTATGTACTGGTGATAAGACATAATAAGTTCGAAATAGCTGTTCAGTGTTCTCTATGGATTTTCTAGTCATGTTAAATAAAATATATATACGTATTGGAATAGCTTAAAATAGAGCCTACATTGAAAGTTCTAAAAAACCGGACATTTTTTTTCAGTACGACTCATCAGAGAAATACCTTGAAAAGCAAGCAAAAGACCGAAGTCAATCAAGGTAGTTTACGTCAAAGTGAGCGGGGGAGGTTGCTTTTACTCATCTTTCAAGACCAATAATATTTTCTTTTTATTCACTTTTCATTTTTTCTTTTTTTTTTTTTTTCCTCTAATGACAATGACATTGCTTTTTTTCTCTCTCTATTTCTAGCTTATCAAGGTGTTTCTATGACTAGACCTGACAGAAAAAAAGCCGTTTTTTAAACTTACAATGTAAGCTCTACACACAAACACATATATATATATATAAATGTATATATATATATATATATATATATATATATATATATATATATTATGAAGTATTCGTATCTAATACAAATAATCCTCGCATAGTTGAATGTTTTAAAATATTCCTATCTAATTCTATTAATATTAAGATTTTAAATAGCTATTTATATCTAATTAACGTCATTTTTTTGAGTACCGTGATATGATTTCAAATAACTAACAATAATCCATAGTAAAAAATAATAACATCAAGTAACTGTTCTTAATACGAATAATTTGCTGTTATATAGCTTCAAATTCTCTTTTCGGATCCGAATAATTTTCAAACCCATCTATTTGCCACATTGATGGAACCATAAGATATATTACCACTCCCAGTCTGAGTGTATATTGAAATAATAGCAAAAAGGGATTCTCGACACATTCAGATTTCTAGAACTGGAGACTCACCGACATATAGTTTAGTGTCGTATCCAGGACAATCCTTTTTAGGAGTCTTACCTCTTTAAAGGGCTTTCCGTCGAAGCGCCGTTGATATCGAGACAGAAAGATATATATATATATATATATATATATAAGAGAGAGAGAGAGAGAGAGAGAGAGAGAGAGAGAGAGAGAGAGAGAGAGAGAGAGAGAGATGTTGAGTACAGAGATTCTGGAAGTTTTGTGAAAAGGTAAAGAAAAGAATATGAAAGATTGGAGTCAAAAATTTTCTGCTGTCATTACGAGTCTCGAACGGCAAATGCTAAAAGCCCTTCCCATAATCAAAAATGACCTAAAACTGCAGCCTTCCATCTTTTAAAAAAAGGAATAAATTTAGAAAAAATGATCGGGCTATGTTTAAGAATCTAATTATTGTTGTTGATCAGCTTCCGCAGCTCCATTACAATAATCAGCTGTCGTCTACGTGACAATATAATTTACCGAATTCATTTTTCAGCTCTATTTTAAAAGTTAATGTATTGTTAGCAATCATTAGTGAATATTGCTTTCATTTAGATTGTAATAATTTTGTTTCATTTTCTTAATTACCGTCTAGACGTGTCCTGTGTTAAACTGATCACCATTAAAATTGAGTCATTAAGATAAAAAAAATGGTTTAATAATTAAAATTCGATGATCAAAGAAATAAAAGATGCAATTACTAGACACTGGTCAGCCGTGCAAAATTTCAAATAATAATAATAATAATAATGATAATAATAATAATATTGCGTAACGTACAACATATAATCAAAGGTTGGTGTTTTTCATGAACAGTTGCTCTCCCTGAGAGAGCATGTTCTGTGCAGTAGAGGTTTTGCAGGTTCATTTGTTTAGAGCCCTCTCTGTCTTTCACTGCTCATACTCTCAGCCAGTCACTGAAGATGTGCTCCTGTGTTCTTCAAACACAGCGGGCATTTTGATGCCTCAGCTAACTCTATGCTCGTAGATATGATAGACTTGGAAGCACATTTCACACTGTCGAGATGATGTGGTTTGTCTTTCCAAAGCTCAAACTTAGTTTCTTTGTTCTCAAAAGCTTTCTCCTATTTTGTTTCTCCATTCTCAACACCTTGGATGTTCTTGTCTCCACTCTCCTTTGATGTATGTTCTTTCCTCTGGTCAAGTTTCAATCTCTTACATAATTTCCAGTGGAATACTTTAGAATAGTTCCGTCTTGTTTTGTATTGTAACAATTTAGTTCTTCTTCTTCTTCTTCTTCTTCTTCTTCTTCTTCTTCTTCTTCTTCTTCTTCTTCTTCTTCTTCTACAAGCATTAGCTGGTGGTCTTTCACTGTAGTCTGAGTATCAGAAAGTCTCCTATGGTCTCCAGGACTCTTCTCAGTATTCAAGCCGATCCCTGCAATGCTGTTGTCTGTATAGTTTCAATTCTCTCGCTAATTTTCTCTTCCGACAGTCCATTCTCCAGGTTTTTGGGGACCGTTCCGAGGGCACCAACAACAGATAGATTGATATTTATGTTCCACAATTTTTCACATTTCTAGCAAGACTCAAATATCTAGACATCTTTAGGTTTTCTTTAATTTTCATCCTGTGGTCTGCCGGAACGGCAAAAGCAACAAGACAGTAAAATCGCTCTTCTTTTTAATGAACCCTCGGTCTGGCAAGATTTAGGTGATCTAATTACATCCAAAAGTTCCAAGAATTGTATGGGTCTCCTTCACTCTCACTCATTCTGGTTTGCGCATATACCATTTGTTAGAATGGTCAAAATTCAATGCCTTGCATAATTCTCAGAGGATTATCTTTCCCATCAAGTCGTGACTAGTCTTTTACTCATTTTGTGCTAGTTTGCTACATCCGCTTCTGATGTGATTGATAGTTTAATCTTTATCTCCATGTAATGTGGACTTGCTAATCTATTGTCAATATCAATTTTCTCTTTGATTTAATTGGTCCTGATGGCGTTGTTTTTTTTCCTGCTATTAGAAGAACTTTATGTTCTCTTATGAGATTTCCCTTTCATAGCACTGCCCAAGTCTACCCTGTTCGTTGTTTGAGATATCCATATATTCTTTTTTGGCTCCAAATTCGTTTCCTAGTTTTTGTTATTTTTCTATCTGTTTCTTTTTTTTTGGGGGGGTTGTTCTTGACAATTCTGTTACACGCTGCTTTGAGTTGGCTTTCTTTGTTCTCTTTAATGTCATGCTCGAGCCCCCAATCTTGACTGGTCTTCTTCCTTTTTTTCTCGATACATATAGACCGTCGCTGTTATTTGGGGGATATAAGTTCATGTGCTTAGTAATCAATTTCCTGATCATATGATCGATTTGTCTGAATTACCCCCTAGACTATTTTAAGCTGGGGTATGCCTTTGTGTTTATCCCTTTGATGAGATTTCTATTACAAAGTTCTTTATTCTTAGATTCAATTTTCATATTGCTTCTTTTATTTCTGGTTGATTGATGGTATCTGCTTTTAATATAACGAAGTACTTGTAGTTTTCCTTCTCTCCACTCCTGATTCATTCTTGATTCGGCAGTTCTATTCCTTCCTTTGTTTGTTTTTCCTCACTTTTCATTTTAAACACTGCACATTTTTCTCTGCCAAATTTCATTCCTGACTGTATATTCTTATTGTTTAAATCAAACTCAATAATTCTTTTCCATTTTTTCTCAGTAGCTTGATATCGTCCATGTATAAAGGATGATTAATACTTTCTTGCGATTAGGAAAATTTGTAGCCCGTGATGTTGCTGTTGTTATTGTTGTTGCTATTGTTGTTGTTTTTGTTGTTGTTGTTGTTTTTCTTCTTCTTCTTCTTTAATATTATTTTTATTGTTTTACTCTTTAGAGAGGTTTTCATACCAGCATTAGCTGATTCTTTCTCACCAGAGTTTGAGTGACAACAAGTCTCCAAGCGTCTCCATGACTCTTCATCGTATTCTGGCCAATGTTAATAATGCTTTGTTCTAAGTTTACCAATTACAATTGATATCACCGTCACCTTCATTTTCCAGAGTTATTAGTTCTCTAGCAAGGTCTAGATATTATCAATATCATTATTATTGTTTTATTATTTGAAAGTTTCAACTGATGTCTTTTTACTAAGTCTTTTCTGACCCACGGACTTTTTTAAGCATTTTAATCCATTTAAGTAATGTTTCCGTCTGAGTGATTCTTCTTCTAATATCTTATTTATCCAGGTTCTTGGTGACTGTTTTTAGAGCTGTAAGTTTGCTATCATTCTTACCGTCTTGTAACACAGTCTTTTCTGCTCTCTTGCCAGATTAGTTGTCTATCGCTTTCTTTTATTTCAGCTTTTCTTCCTACTTTTGATTTCCAGCTATTGTTATTCTGTTCATCCTTTTTTGTATTGTTTCTGGTATTATTATTATTATTATTTCCTCCTTTAGAGTTTTTCCCATCAGTGTTAGCTGATGGTTTTTCACTGGAGTTTGAGTGACAGCAAGTCTCCTCAAGTCTCCATGACTCGTCTCAAGATTCTGGCCGTTCTTAGCAATGCTGTCGTTCGGATAGTCTCCACCTGTCCGCCAACTTCCAAGTCCTCCAGGCCCTTTGATAATCCTTTAGTTACTTTGCCTAACGCACCAATCACAATTGGCACAATCGTTACTTTCATGTTCCACAGCTTTTTTATTTATCTAGCATGGTCGAGGTACTTATCCTTCTTTTCACTTTCCTTCAGATTTATTCTGTGGTCCACCGGGACAGCCAAGTCGACAATTTTGGACATTCTCGTTTTTTTGTTGATTATTATGAGGTCTGGACTTCTGGCCGGGATTAAGTGATCCGTTTGTATGTTAAAGTCCCATAGGAATTTATGCGAGTCATTTTCTAGGAGAGGTGCTGGGTTGTGTATATACCATTTGTTTGTATGGTCGAAATGAAATTTCCTGCACATTTCCCAGTGGATAACCTTGCCAGCCCAGTCGTGTCTCGCCTTATGCTCCTTCTATGCTAATTTGCTGCATTCACTTATTATGTGATTGATCGTTTCGTCTCTGTCACCGCATAGCGTACATTTACTGTTTTGTTGCGTCTTATCTATTCTCGATGTGATATGATTGGTTCTTATGGCATTGTCCTGTGCTGCTATTAGGAGGGATTCCGTTTCTCTCTTAAGGTTTCCTTTTCTTAGCCAGGTCCAGGTTTTCTGGAGTGAGATGTTGTTTATTACACGTTTAAAGCGGCCATAGATTTGTTTTTCTTCCCATTTTTCCGTAGTTGTTGTCATGTTGTCCGTATCGTTTCTGATGGTTGTAATTAGTCCTCTGTTGTTGTTGTTGTTGTTGTTGTTATCATTATTATTGTTGCTGTTATTATCGTTACTGCGGTTGATATTGATGTTGTTATAAAATGAATCTAAATATGAAACGGCGCATTCTGGGACCACTGCTGAGATAGAAAATACTTATAATGAATGTAATATCATACATTTAGAGAACTGATAAATAAACCAAAAGTTTGTTTGCATGTGACATGATGATAAGAATTAAAAAGAAAAATATCATTAAATATTTTTACGGTATTTTTACAGTATAAATGGGGGGAGAGTATCTTTTTTTGTTAAGTATTTTTGTTGTATTACATTAATACACTACAGTCTCTGAGACCCTGCTTTTGTTCGGTCTGATAACTAAGTTTACACCTCGTGTCCATCGCTTTTTAAATAAGAAGCGCCGATTTTATATAGATTGCTTGTTCTCACCTCTTTCTTCTTCAGAGGTTATCATGTGTCTCTCTCCCTCCTCTTTTGCCTTCAACGGTAAAAAAAAAAAATTCTGCCGTCTTCTCTTTGCTGATATCTCTACCATTTAAATTGTCCCCTCAGAGTAGTTTTGCTTCTTTTGTCAATAATCAATTTTGTTCTGGAATGAAATTGTAGTCATTAAGCATTGTGCCAATAGAAATGTCTAGTATAGTTTGGACAAAGGCTTTAATAGATTCAACTTTGAATAGTGACAAACAATGGATGTATTTCCCAAAGGTTTCTGGATGTTCTGTCTATACTCCATAGGTCTATTTACTCTAATCTCACATAAACCAGTTTGAAATAATCTATGATAAAATCTATGATATTTATCTGGACGAATTATTTATGATAGCACGAGTATTTTCTTATATAAATATGTCCGTAATCTAAAGGAAAAAGCCAGTATTCACATTATAAAGTTTTTTATTCGGTGTTATAACAACTTCGATTTAAAAAAAAATTGGGTAATGAAAAAAATATATAAATAAATATCTTAGAATTTTTACCAAACAAATTGAAATCGGAACCTGCAATAAACTTTATTAAATTGATGTTATACTGCAGTTTACTTTATTGTTGTTACTTGATCCCAAGGAGAATTTAAAAAAAAACGATTATCGTCGTTTTGTTTTCAACTACCGTGCTTATTACTGTTTATGATTTCATAAAAGATTAAGGTTCTTTATACCTGGGTAATGCTTTTTAAACGAATAGTACACATTGTACAGTGTGTTGTGAATATGGATTATCTCCTCTTTGATAATCCAAGCTATAAAAGCTGTACATTTCCGCTTGTCAAGTAGACGTGTAGTAAGATTCTTAATTGAATAAAAGATTACAAGATAGAATCTCTTGACCTGTTTTCATTACACAGTGGCTAATTTTTAACCTTACTTCGAACGCTAGTCACGCGATTACGTTCATTTTCTGAAAATATTCGGTGTTTCAATATACATGGTTACATATGTTGTCTCAATAGACTTGGGACTCATGTGGCTGCTAATAACTCTACTTATACAGGGTGTCTCAATATACACAGGAACCCATGAGTTGGGTTCTTTTGCTTCAGATATGAAAATAGTATACCATAACAACTATTAATCCTCGATGACAATGCCTCGAACAAGAGAGAAAAATATTTTTTTTCTGTCATTACTTATTTGGAGACAAAATTATTCAAAACTGTCCCAAAATAGATGCAAACCATAAATATAATAATTATTATTTTATTGAGACAAGAACCTCAAAAAAAGATTCCATGTCCTGAAAGCTAATGCAATAACAATTAAAAATCAAACATTCATTATATGTCTCTTGTTCAAAGGATGATTTTTCCGGGACGTTTTCCAAATGACCGCCATTGCACTTGTCTCTGTAATAAATCGTTATCATATTAATGGGTTGCATTTATTTTGAGACACACTGTACTCTGGGGAAGGTTTACACACCATTATAGGCCTCAGCTATAGGGGAGTTTTGGTTTGGTTTAGTATCTTTGATTAATAGCATGTCAACCATCGTTGGTTATATAATGTCAGAGGCCTATTAACAGAAAAAAAAAACAGTTATGGTACTTTTTAACCAATAACTTAGGTGGGGTAAATATTTTAAATCTTAATAATATTAATCCAAAAGTGGACGTAAATGAGTGACCAGAATTCGGGCTCGGTTACTACTATATCAATGTTCAGCAAATTATCCCCTACAAAATGGAGGCTCCCTCGGCTATATTTTAAATATAACCACTACTGTTCTTCTGTAAGTATGGCTTGCAATTAAATAACTAATGATGTTGGAAAGAAAGTAACTAGACCGTATTTTTAAAAACTTCCAAAGTCTTTTCACATTATCTTCTGTGGGCTTTAACCCCTAATGAGGTGGCGCTGAAAATGTTAAGTTTTAGGTCTGGATCCTAACGACTCCTAAGAATTTAAAGAAGAGACACGCTTAGCTTAATGGCTATTGACGTACAAATTTGAATGCACAAACCCAGATCAAACCCTAGACGAAGTTCTTTGCGTTTCATTTTGCGCTAAGACTCTTGACCGATAGGAACTGATTGTATCAGCTCAATGTGTTGGGGTGTATATCTTCTCCCTTAGCTATAGCCCACTGGGTTATTTAGCGTTGTTTAGGCAACCAATCAAGGAGAAGGTATCTCTGATTTCAAACTGGCAGTACTCTGCTTAAAAAATGTACATGTCCTGCCTATGGTAAAGATGTTAAGGAAATGCATATTTTAAAATCTAACTAAATCGAAAAACCCTGTTTTTACATTTTAAGTTAGAAGTGAACAGGATTTTTTTACATTCCAAAACTATGAGGATAGATAGAAGAAAAAAAATTTTTTTCAACACCTTCAATGAATCAAACATCTTTGAAAAGGAAGTAACATGTGTTGGTATTTGCTGATTTTGTGCGAAGTTGATGTTATAAAAGTGATATGAAATAAAATCTGTTTATATCAACAGAGAAGAGATAATAAACGATAAACTTAAGAGGAATTCAATTACAAACTAGGGTTGGAATTTCACAAGTTTAAAATTTTTAAAAAGCCAGTGTATCTACATATATCGATACAATCACAAAGATCTATGGACACACACACACACACACACACACACACGCACACGTGTATATTAGTAGAGATAGATATGAACGTATTTTTATGCATTTCTACATATACTGAACTAAATCTATTTTTTTTATATTGTCAATTGGTGCACTAACCTATCTAAGCTCTCTTACAAAGCCTTATAAACACACTTATCATATCTCTCTCTTTCTCTTATTGCTTTTGTGAACGCAAGTGCTTTGCCTACCCAAATTCTGTTTCTGTCACACAGATTATTACCAATGATAGATCCCCGCAGTGCAGAGGATAACATACTAGACTGTGATATCGTAATAAACGAGTTCAAACTCTACTCGTGCTTAAACGTTCATTTTGATACTAGTAGCATTGCGAAAATTATAAAATCCTTTATCTCTTATGTAGTACCATTACTTTTCTTCTGCAAGGGTGACTGTGCTTTAAATAACCAATGAAAGTTGATATGCCGTTAAACGAAGAGAACCAAACCAAAGTATTAAAAGCATGCAAATAAAAAAAAAATTAGTTATTATATATCTATTATAGTCTCTTAATAATTTGGGACTAAACTGAGCCGTTCGTATGTTTGGGTTTTATGGAATATCAATCTTTGTAGGTCATTTCATGCCAAATCCTTTATTTTACAAATAAACAGTTCTTTTTCAAGAATTTAGTTAAGCATAAGTACACTGTTTATTCGTCAAAAATATTTTTATTTCAAGCTATTCAGTTTCGTCAAACACTTCAAATTCAAACAATTCAGTTTAGTATAAGTATAGTTTTTATTTAAACACAGTTAAATTGCAAACAATTCTATTCAGCGTAAGTATAGTTTCAACGTCAAAAAGAGTTCCATTTAACTCAGTTCAGCTTAGAATACAAAATCAGTTCCATTTCAAACAATTCAGTTTAGCATGAGTATGTAATTTAAATGTCCAAAAAGATTTACTACGTGCAATCCAGTTCAGCATAAGTACGCAGTTTAGTTCTATTTCAGTGGACCTGGCAACAATGTCAATGAAGGGGTACTTCGCATTTCCGAAACCCCCTATATTACTGGAACCTCACCATCACATTGTTTAGTATCATATCCAGGACACACGTTGAGTGGGGTCTTATCCTTCAGCAGAGATACAGTCATTGTATTCTACAGTCCTAACCGACTGGGTCACTCGTTGGGGAAATTTTACTCCGATGCAGATATGCAGTCGGTGTATTCTACAGCAACCAGCCGACTGGGCAATAACCACACTTGATTGATTGATTGATTGAGTTGACCTTGTGTGAAGAAATATGTTTATATATTCAAATTCTCAAGGTTTGGTGGGTAACGGTTAAATAGACATAGTGATCAGGAAATAAACTTAGTGAGCCGAGTTAAATTCCTAGATGACGCTGTTTGCATTCAATAGAGCGCTAATACCCGTGTGAGAGCTAATGCATCCACCTTCTCTCTCCAGCTATGGATAAATAGTTGGGCGGTCTAGGCTACTTAACCTTGGTTAGGCAACTAGTATAGGAGAAAAAAAACTTGAATGCAAATCTGTTAAACTCCGCTAAAAATTAACTTTAAGTCGAATCCTGCAAGTGTGCAGGGGTTATATATATATATATATATATATATATATATATATATATATATGTGTGTGTGTGTGTGTGTGTGTGTGTGTGTTCAAACAACTGGAATACAGTCATACCTTTAACTCATGGACATTACTTATAAATAGAAACCTATGAATCTGAGTTAATATCTCAGATTGGTTGATGGTTTTTAAATGTACATCAAACCGTCGTAAGTTATTTAATACGAAGAGATTGTTGAAATGCATGCATTGTGCATTTACATTTTTGGGGTAGTTGTTTCTTAAGATATTATTTATTGCACACAATTATATTATATCTAATAAGTATTCCACCCAGACAGAAACCATACACACCAAGTCATATGGTTTCAAATATTCCAATATAGAACAAATTTATACACATTTATTTAGTTTCAGTGACTACTTCTGTTTAATAATCTATTACGTACACTTTCTGACTAATACCCTTTGGAAAAGCTAGAACCCCTTTATTCTCCAACTGTGTATTAAATAGTACTATTACTGTACTTCTACAAGGAAGGCTTTCACATACAAAAACACATTGATATTGATATGCTATTTAAAAAAGTAATCAAGCCAAACAACATTGATCCGAAATAGTCATTTGTTTTTGCAGTTATGTGGTTTCAAGTAAATAATAGGGATAACATCTACGCTTAGTTTTTTGGCAGTTGTTTTTTGCGCACAATTATATGAATTCAAGTAAGTATTTCTATTAGATGGAAATAATTTACATGTATTTGTATACTTTCAAATACTCCAATATAAAACTAATTTATACGCAGTTATGCAGTTTCAAGCAAGTACTCCAAGACATTGGGTTAATGAGTAGAGTGTTTGCCAATGGTCCGGGAGAAGGGGGTTCAATCCCACGTCGAGTCATAACAAAGACTCAAAAATTAGTACTTGATGCTGCCTTGTTTAATACTCAGCATTATAAGGTAAGTATCAAGGGTAAAGTGGAGCACTCCAGGGAATGGCGAACGCGCTCCCCTACACCTTGGTGTTGCAGCTAGTAAAAAATCACCGTCGACAAAAGTCACCAACTTTACGATATCTTTCTGACAAATATTATTTGGAAAGGAATGTACTCTGTTATCCACTAACCACTTAATAAATAGTACCATTAATGATATTCTGCTAAGATGGCTTTGATATAAAATAACACATGGATATTGATTGCTGTTTAACAAAGAAATAAAACCAAACAAAACTATTCAATTATTTTCATTTGTTTGGACAGTTATATAGTTGTGACTTATGGCCTATCAAACAGAGGAGATTTAAAGCCAAATCATTTTTATACATATTAAACATATATGATTTGTAAACCCATTTTGTTGCTAACATTTTTAACCTAGCGTGACCTCTTACGCAGTTAAAAGGTTTCAAGTATTTCAGTCAAACACAAATAATTCTATGTCTTATTTATCATTTGTTAGCGTACATTTAAATGAACTCACATATATGATTTGTCAGTGAATAATTTGTAGGTGATTTCCTTTTTAAATGAGTTAGAACTAACTTGTTAGAATCCAAGTATTGCTATCGTTTCTACTCAGTTAAATGGTTTCAATTATTGCTATCTAACACTAATAATTCTATATAGCATTAATCATTTGTTCACAGACAGTGAAGTGGTTCCAAGTATTTCTATCTTACACTTATTATTCTATTCAACTCTATCCATCCATGTGAACACTGTCAAGCAGTTCCAAGCATTCCTATGTTATACTAATATTTCAGTTTAAGTACGTTGTAAACGAGTTTCAACATTTGCTTAACAGCACTAATAATTCTATTGAATATTACCCATTCGTTTGCACACAGTTTAATTGTATTGCTATGTATCACCAACTATCCAATTAAACACCAGTTATTTGTTAACACAGTTAAATGATCAAACAGTTCTATTCCTAACATTTCAATTTAGTGTAAATCATTTTTTGCGCACAGTTTAAATCCCAAAAGTTCTATTTTACCCATAGATAGGAACCTATCAGGTGCTATCAGTCCCGGTCAAAGCTCCAAGCTTAACTTCAAACTGCTAATTGCCATATCCTGGACACTCGTTAGGGTGTAGTCTTATTTCTCTGCAGAGATGCAGTCAGTGCATTCTACAGCCCGAGTCGATTGGGCTGACAGTTATATCGTTTCAAGTAGATAATAAGTTAACAATAATAAGTAAAAGTAAGTAAAGTTGGCGACTGTAGTCGAGGATGACCAGAAGGCTCCCTTTTCAATAGCTACTACATCGAGGTGTAGGGGAGGGCGATACTCCTTTTCCTGGATTGTTCCACTTTACCCTTTATAAGTACCTTATATTGCTGAGTGTTAAACAAAGAGGTATCAAGTACCATTTTTAAAGTCTTTGATATGACGCAACCTGGAATTGAACCCAAGTCTGCCGGACCATTGGCGAATATTCTACAGTAACTATTCTAAATAATTATAATTTCTTTTGAATACGAATACTCTAACTTACCCATAGATGGGACCCTAACTCGAGTTGACACTCCAGGTAAGACAGAGAGAGAGAGAGAAAGAGAGAGAGAGAGAAAGAAAGAGCGAGAGAAATGAAGCTTAATCATTAATATAATGTTATACCCAATACAGTATATATAGTGGAAAGGGATATTATTTAATTCCCACTGACAGGTTTACGAACTGTACAATCAATATGCAACATTCTTTAATATATCTAAGTGGAGACGTGTAAATAGACATGTATTTAAAACATACGTGTCTTAAAAATCCTTCCGACTAAAAAGGAGTAATAACTTATCTCACATTTTCTTAGAAGCTAACGTGTAGATCAGGCATATTAAAATCTCATGAAGGGAAACAGATTAGACCATACCAACCTTTTTCGCCAAGGAAGGTCACGTTTAGACGGCAATGTTGTTTTAATGAAATTCAATATATCTGCTAAAATGCCACGCGTCACGTTTGATTTACGCAAGCTCATCGAAACGATAAATTCAGTTTTCTTCTTTTTCATCTTCTTTGTCTTCTACTTCTATTTTACTTTCATTTTTATTTCACTTTCATTGATTGGCTCTCGACTTTTGTTATTATCTCCAAAATAAAATTCTTTCAATATTCCGAGGAGGGGAAAGCACGTGCGTTCTTATCAGCTATGAAAGAAATAAATCTGAAGGGGCTGTGGTTGCAGAGAAGTAAATTTGCCAAATACGTCTAATGTAAAAAGATATTTAAACGACGTAAAATGAATCTTTAAAGGGTATTATATGAGTAACATATTTGTAAAGATTATAAAAAAAAATGTCTCTTTATTTGCACGAACAGATATCCTTGTTTCTTAATTAATATAGTACATTTAAGAACAAGGATTTCTGAATGGATCACAGTGTTGGTAGAATAGAACAGCAGGTACCAATGCTCTATATTACTGATATTTCCGAGTAAGCCAATGTTCTATACATCCTACTCATTACAGGAGATGATAAATCGAGTGAAGAGAAAGTCGGATTGCCGAATTAAATCTATCTTCTGATTTTCAATTCAGCATCTTTTTACTCCAAAAATAGAGTGTCCTGTTATGACATTAACCTGCATTTGGTAATGAAGCGTCCGCTGTGGAACTCTGGGGTGTGAAAATTACCCCAACATTGGTATGAATCCTAAATCACCCAGTCGGCAGGGCTTAGAATACATACGCCGATTGAATCTCCTAAAGTGGGGGTAACTTCCACACTAAGAAAAGGTGTATTGGGTATGAAGTTAATATGATCGGGTTGTGAGAATCCAGTTCTAAGTCACAACTCATGTTTCACGTCCTTCACAATACATATTACTATTTGGTAACCCATCAAATGAAAGATCAATTTCATCGTTGGTTAAATCTAATGCGGAATATGGTTGGTATAAACACACACACACACACACACACACACACATATATATATATATATATATATATATATATATATATATATATATATATATATATATATTTCAATTGTTGTAGTTCTAAAGAGTGAATAAAAAAATATTTTAAAATAGGTTGTTCCACGAAGAGATCTTTATTTTTTGATTTTATTTATTGATTCATTTCATTTTTGTTTAATAAATAAACAAATAAATTCAAAAAATAAAAATCTTTAGTGGACCTACCAGTTTATATATATATATATATATATATATATATATATATATATATATATATATATATATATATCATCATCATCATCATGTCGTGCTGGTAGCACGGATATCCCTGACCCTCTCTCGCCTCTCCTCCCTATCGTTCATCGCCCTAGGCAGGTCTTCAGGACAACCTCCCGTATCCTCACATAGCTGCTGAATGTATGTTCGTGCTGGTCGTCCTGCCTTCGCACGGCCATGTGTGGGGTTCCATAAGAGTACATCACTTATGACTTCGTCCCTGCTTCTCCAGAAGTGTCCTGCATGTCTGGTTCGTCTAACTTGAATAGTTTTCGTGATAGGAGGCAGGTGGCCGTACAGTTGGTGTCTTGTGCGGTGTTGCCGCCAGGACTTGTTCAAGATTGCTCGCAGCATTCTTGTGTAATTGCCGTCTAGCTTCTTCTCCAGCCGTTTTGTTAGAGTCCCTGTTGTGCACCCATATAGCAGTATCAATGTGACAGCTACCTGGAAGAAACTGCGTTTCATTTTATCGGTTAGGTCTGATTTCCATATAATCGATAGCCTATTGATAGCTGTCTATGCTTTCATTAACATCGTGTCGATGCCCTTTTCGGTTGATGAGACGCTGCTTCCGAGGTAAGTGAATTTGTCTATATATATATATTACAATTTGATGCAGACTCAAACTCGGTTAAGTCATCATAATAAATTTATTTCGGCGGAGAATATTACTATGCTCTCCGTCTCGTCAGATGACTATTTACATGCTTCTCACTCTTCGCAGAGTAGCAAATATGGAGTTACAGTTCGTATTCAGAAGATAAAATAAAGGAATTAAAGAAATAAAAAAAGTAAAAAAAAAACAAACTTAGAAAATAAAGATAAAAATAAAGAATAAAAAAAAAATACAAGTAAGCATAAAAGAAGAATAAAGGGGGAAATCAAATTACAAAATTATTTCATTCATAGGCGTGTACTTAAATTTTCAAGTCCAATGGTGCCATCACATTCAAACAAGTGTATTGTTTATAAATAGAAACCTAAGAATCCAAGTCAATTAATGTGTTTGATTGACTGATGATTTTAACGATATATCAAACTCTGATGAATTATTTCTTTTTTACAGGTTATGGAAACGCATTCATTGTACAATTATATTTTTGCCCAGTTATTCGGGGCTATAGAATACACTGACTGCATTTCGTATTTCGTGGAGGCGTATGAATCCCCCCCACGAGCGTCCTGCTATGACACTAAATAGTCTGATGGTGAGGTTTCAGTAATGCTGGAGCCTTAGGGACTACAGAGTAATCCTTCATTGCAATCACTCCCGGGCCTACTCTCGCCAAGAGTGGTAGCGTCCTATCTATAGGTAAAATAGAACTAAACTGTGTACTTATGCTAAATTGAATCGTAGGAAATAGAACTGTTTTTGCCGTTTGAAACGGTATACTTATGGTAAACTGAATTGTTTGAAATAGAACCATTACGTATACATACCTGAAATTTTTTAAATAGAACTGTTTTTTGACATTGAAACATTGACTCATGATAAATTGAATTGTTTGAAATAGAACTGTTTGTTTGTTTGGTTGATTGGTTGGGTTTTATGGCATATCAACTTTAGTAGGTTATTTAATGCCATATCTATTTTTATACATATAATCAGTTCTATGTCAAACAATTCAGTTTCGGATGAGTGCACAGTTTAATTGTCAAAAAGCATTTCTATTTCAGGTTTTTCAGTTTAGTCAAACAGATCTAATTCAAACAATTCAGTTTAGCATGTGTATGCAGTTTAGTTCTTTTTAACCCATACATAGGGCCTTATCAGGTGCTACCACACCGGGCCAGAGTGGACCTGGGAGCAATGGCAATGAAGAGGTACTCCGCATTCCCCAAATCCCAGCATCACTGGAACCTCACCATCAAATTGTTTAGTGTCATATCCAGGACAATCAGGGGGCGGGGGTCTTACTCCTCTTCAGACGTGCATTTGGTGTATTCTACAGCTCCAGCCAACTGAACAAATGTTAATATGTAGAAAGATAACCGACAGTGGTTAATGTGCAATAAAACCAAACCAAACCAAAACAATTATATTTACATGTTCGTGTAGTTGTTTCTTAAGATATTTTGTCACATAATAATATGAAATCAGGCAAGTATTCCTATCTGGTTGAATTTAGTGATTTCTCGTGAATTGTTGCTTTCAGCGTAATATAGAGCGTTTCTTTAATGACCAAATAAGAAAAATAAATAGATTTTTGACGATTGAAAATTTTCATTTCAAAAGCTATGTGCCCTAAAACATTAGAATAATAATTACCATTTCTTTTTATTCAGTACAGTATTTAAAAAAATTTTTTTTCAGTTATTCAAACATATATTTGAAATAACAATTACTATTTAAGTTATTGAAAAGATTTTAGAAATAGTGAAGTAAATAGATACAAATGGTAATTGTTATTTAAAAGACAAATTATGATCACTGAAAATCATCATCATCATCATCATATCGTGCTGGCAGCACGGATATCCCTGACCCTCTCTCGCCACTCCTCCCTATCGTTCATCGCCCTAGGTAGGTCTTCAGGACAACAACCTGTATCCTCACATAGCTGCTGAATGTACGTTCGTGCTGGTCGTCCTGCTTTTGCGCGGCCGTGTGTGGGGATCCATAAGAGTACATCTCTTATGAGTTCATCTCTGCTTCTCCAGCAATGTCCTGCATGTCTGGTTCGCCTTACTTGAATAGTTTTCGTGATAGGGGGCAGGTGGCCGTACAGTTGGTGTCTTGTGGGGTGTTGCTGCCAGGACTTGTTCAGGATTGCACGCAGCATTCTTGTGTAATTGCCATCTAGTTTCTTCTCCAGCCGTTTTGTTAGCGTCCATGTAGTGCATCCATATAGCAGTATCGATGTGACCGCTGCCTGGAAGAAACTGCGTTTCATTTTAACCGATCACTGAAAATAATTATAGTTTATCCATCATTCTGCAATAACATTTTAGAAAATGAGGTTGTATGTCCTGAAAAGAAACTAATCGATGTGCACTAGAACAATTATAATTGTATGCTATTATTAAACTTAAGATTACTCAACTAAAAATTTTTCCTTGAAAATTGGTCTTCACGTCTTCCTTTGGCAAAATTTCTGAGGGAAGTTATAATATAGACAATAAATTGAGGTGAGTTTTTCTATGAACCCGCGTCTGACTTTTAATTTTCCTGATATAAACGACCTTATCATCGTCATCTCTTTAAATCGTCTTTCTCTTTTCGTCCACGTTAACTGTAATCGAAAAACCCGGACCACTACAAAACCAGATGTACCTAAAAACACAATCTACATATAGAAGGTTGCTGAATACTTTTAAAGATTTTTTTTTTATCCTATAATCACCTGAGTTTAGATTGTGTTGTACTTAATGAGGTATATACTTAAACCTAGTCATGGTTGAGCAAACAGTTTTAGAGAAAGACAGATCCTCGGGATCAAGATATCGAGTCCCCTAAGATTTTCATGTTCAGCCTTATTCTCTCCATCAGGCAACCCTTAAGGTGACATTAATGCTTGCGAACGACCTTCAGTGTTGGCAACTTACCGGTTTTTCATTTGGCTTTCCCATGATTTTGTAGAAAAAAAAAGCTGATATTTATATTCTCAGAAGACAGATGGAAGCGATAATGACACAATATACAAACCTTGTGTCGGAATGGTTCGTCCCAGTTGTAATTTACCGTCAGTTTGGTGCTAGCAAGAATTTTTAATCCTTTCCTTCTCTTTAGATTCTGATTTTAGCATTAATGTATCAATTGTTTTACTAACACTGAATAAACGGAAAGGAAAAACGAGACAAAATTATAGGAATATTTAAGACATTTAATGGATTCATATATAAAGACATATAACAAATATTACAATTACAAGCAACGTATCAATCAAAAGATGAATTAGATATATAGTTTCTAAAACAGAAAGAAAGGAGATACAAATAATTATGGTTTTCTTGATTAGGCGAAATAAAGTACCCCGCCAAAACTGGAGACGGAGATCGGTATTTTGTCCAAAGAACTGAAATTTAAAAAAAAAAGTCATCTCCATTTTGTTCCGGGGACGAAGACTAAAAATTTGAAAGTTGTTGACCGTTCAAAGAAAGAACTCAAAAAGAGAAGAAAAAATGTTAAATTCTCACGTGGCCAACAGAAACGTGATCAACGCAGACACGTGACACGTGTCGTAGTAAGTCACGCCTCCAATCCAAGAAACGATAATTATTTTCGTTTCCCCGCTCTACCAAAATGATTTATCTAAGTTTACTTAGTATTTTGGTACATTTCTATGCATTTACTTTTTAAACTTTGTAGTTATCCATCATCATCGTCATCATCATCATGTCGTGCTGGTAGCACGAATATCCCTGACCCTCTCTCGACACTTTTCCCTATCGTTCATCGCCTCAGGCAGGTCTTCTGGACTACATCCCGTATCCTCCCATAGTTGCTGAATGTATGTTCGTGCTGGTCGTCCTGCTTTTGCACGGCCATGTGTGGGGGTCCATAAGAGTACATCACTTATGACTTCGTCTCTGCTTCTCCAGTAGTGTCCTGCATGTCTGGTTCGTCTAACTTGAATAGTTTTCGTGAAAGGAGGCTGGTGGCCGTACAGTTGGTGTCTTGTGGGGTGTTGCCGCCAGGACTCGTTCAAGATTGCTCGCAGCATTCTTGTGTAATTGCCGTCTAGTTTCTTCTTCTTCAGCCGTTTTGTTAGAGTCCCTGTAGTTCATCCATATAGCAGTATCGATGCAACCACTGCCTGGAAGAAACTGCGTTTCATTTTATTGGTTAGGTCTGATTTCCATATAATCGATAGCCTATTGATAGCTGTCCATGCTTTAGTTAACCTCGTGTCGATAAAAAAAAAAAATCAGAGACAACGGCTTCAAGCTGACAAAGAAAAGAAGCAGAAGATACCCCGCAAAAACAATTACCGACGCCGACTACGCCGATGACATAGCGATACTGGCAAATACACCCAACCAAGCCGAAACACTACAGCATAGTTTGGAACGAGCAGCCACAGGCATAGGCCTCTATGTCAATGCACATAAAATGGAATATATGTGCTATAATCAAACGGGTGACATCTCCACTCTAGACGGAACCCCTCTTAAACTAGTTGACAAATTCACTTACCTAGGAAGCAGCGTCGCATCAACCGAAAAGGACATCGACACGAGGTTAACGAAAGTAGTTATCTATAGCGTTGTAAAAATAACAGAAAATGTAAAGATTTCATGTTGTTTCTGTATGTAAAAAAAAAATTCAGATGAAGAATATGTCAGGTCCTTAGATTGCTTTAAAGAGAGAGTCACAAAGTTAGATATGTAATAGTAAAGGATAAATGTTTTAAAAATGAAATTATGATGAAAATAGAAGAAAAACTTATATGGAAGTAGACACATTTTATAATTGAAAGTTTACTTTTGGTTTCGTTTCTTTGTTTAATGGCATATCAACTCTTTTTAGGTTATTTAATGCCAAAGCCATTCTCATAGAAGAACAGTAGTGGTACTATTTAATCCATAGCTGGGAGGATAAGGGGGTTCATACCTTTCCCAAAACTGGAGACGGAGATCGGTATTTTGTCCAAAGAACTGAAATTTAAAAAAAAAATCATCTCCATTTTGTTCCGCGGGCGAAGACTAAAAATTTGAAAGTGAACGTAATAGCGCGACTGGAGTATGAACTCGCCTACTACGATCCCGCAGCCCATCGTTTTAACCTTTACACCCCCTGAAAGTTTACGTAAGTCATATATACTTCAACTAAAATACATAATTCCGGTTGATATTCTTTTGGTTTAGTTTCTTTGTTTAATGTCATATCTGTATTCATGTTTATTTTAAGCCATATTGACAGTGATAAAAGAACTAATATCTTTCTCAACGATATTAGTCTGAAAGTCCACTTAATAGCGTGGCTGGAGTTCGAACTCACTTTTTTCGATGTTGCCATCTAGCACGTTTGACACTACACCACAGACACCCCTAATTCATCTAAATGTTTGGCATCATCATCATCATCATCATGTCGTGCGGCTAGCATGGATATCCCTGACCCTCTCTCTCCACGTCTCCCTATCGCCTCTGGCAGGTCTTCAGGGTTACATCAGATATCATCACATAGCTGGTGTATGTATGTTCGAGCTTGTCGTCCTGCTTTTGATTGGCCATATGTGGGGGTCCACAGGATCACATCACTTACGAGCTCGTCCTTGCTTCTCCAGCAGTGTCCGGCATGCCTGGTTCGACTAGCTTGGATAGTTTTCGGGATAGGTGGTATGTGACCGTATAGTTGGTGCCTTGTGGGGCGTTGCTGCCAGTACTTGTTCAATAAGCAAATGTAAGCACTATAAAAAAAATCTCACCAGTTTTTCCTACAAACTTGCCAAGGTTTATGTCGAGATCTCGGTGTAGATCTTTTGTCTATCTAGAGAAACAAAAGTAATATTAACATAATTAAAAGAAAACGTGGTCTAATTACTTTTTGATGTTTACAGATTATATGGTCAATATTAACGATACATAATGTGAGATTTTTGCTCTCCACATATTCTATTCTGTCAACTTACCGATCGAAGAAAGGTCAATAGAAGAAATGTCAGAAAGCTTCCAAAATAGATACTGAATTACTGTAGGAACGATAACATCTAGAAACAGAGAATGCATTGTATATTATCAAACAGAATTTTCGAAGCGTGACATCAACTGAGATTTACGTAGTGTTCAGTAGAGCTGAAGAATATTCCTGCAAAGTTACCCAGGGTCACAGCCACTTGAACAACGCTAACTTTTAAATATAACTGGCTGGAATTCATGCTTCAAGACTCAATAATTCGGTTCCAATGTGGCACAGGATTATGGATTCCGTATATTCTGAATGATATTTCGTGTATTTGATCATCGAACATTCGTAGCGCTGAGAAAAAAAAATTAAAGGTAGAAAAAAACTGTATAAATCACTTGGCTATTTCATACACACTAACGCCTCGAAATAAGTACAACCCTTACAACTGTTATTCGACTCAAAGTTAAAAGTTAAACTAAAGACACAGGTAATTTATATTGTTAATATAACATTATATAGGTTGGTAGAAAATTCACATATTGTTTTATAGTGGGAACCACGTTTGGATAAAAATGTAACCAAAAAGTTTCTTTTAAGTCGATATCAATTCTTGTTTTTAAAAACCCCTTTGAACTAATGGTGGAATTTCATCATCATCACTATCATCATTATCATAATCAGGGCATGCTGATTGTACTGATTTCCTTGACTATCTCTCACCATTCATCTGCATCTGGTAACATTCTTAGTAGGTCCTCTACGCAGCATCCAGTGTTCATACAGAACTGATGTATAAACAGTTTTATGGGTATACCAATACAGATGTGTCCATATGCAGAATTCAACTGGAAAACGTCGCTAATCAGTTTGTCTCTTTTTCTACAAACATTGCCTTACATAACTCATTTGTCTTATTGGAATGATTAGTATGATAGGAGTTAAGTGGCCGTACAGATATTGTTTTATTGGGTACTGTTTTTCAGGATTTGTTCAGAAGAGCACGCAACAGCGTAAGTATTTCCACACTAGCTTTTCTTATAAGCGTTTTATTAAAGTCCATAGAGAGCAACCGCATAGTAGTACTTAAATTGTTAGAATCATGAAGAATTCCCATTTTATTTTTTCAGTGAGGACAGTTTTTCCCATGATAAATAGCTTGTCAATTGTAGTCCATGTCTTTTTATTTTGTATATTGCCATCACTTTTCGTAGATGATATATTAATGCCGAGGTGTTCAAACTGGTTTATCAATTTCAAATGCCATTTAATATGTAGCAGGCTCTATATTAAATGAAACATACGACCTGTGTTTTATCTGAGTTCGCGTTGAGGACAATGTCTCTTAATTATCACTCAAATCAAATAGTGTATATATTTTACAAAAGAATTAAATTTTTAGAACGGTAAGTGACCTTTTCGCCACTCTGTACAAAAAAACCGCATACAATTAGGAATTGTTTATTTATAAATTCTACACTATTGCAAATCAATAATTAAGATTATGAATATGTAGCTGTCCAAAAATAATTACACCCCGAGTGATTTTGCTGCCAGAATTTCAGCGTGATAGGGCCCAGCGGTTAGAGTGTTCGCCAATGGCCCGGGAGACCTGGGTTCAATCCCAGGTCGAGTCATACCAAAGACTTTAAAAATGGAACTTGATACGACCTTGCTTAACACTCAGCATTATAAGGTACGGTTCAAGGGTAAAGTGGAGCAATCCAGGGAATGGAGTAGCGCCCTCCCCTACACCTTGGTGTAGTAGCTATCGAAAAGGGAGCCTTCGGGTCACCCTCGACTATGGTCGCTAACTAACTTTGATTGCATTGTACTCAAACTGAATACCCTACATATTTATATTTTTAGTTTTAGAGTATCAAAATTGCCAAAATTGTTTATAACTTAACTTAATAATATCTGTTTTAATTGTATAATGTTAATCTGTAAATAATGCAATCGTCACTTCTATCATCATCATCATCATCATCTTGTCCTGCCATCGGCACGGATATCCCTGACCCTTTCTCGCCACCTCTCCCTATCGTTCATCGCTTCCGGCAGGTCCTCAGGGCTATACCCCGTATCCTCACAGAGCTACTGTATGTAGGTTCTAGTTGGTCGCCCTTCTTTTACTCGGTCATGTGACAGGGTCCATAGTAGTACATCACTTATGAGCTCGTCCCTACTTCCTCAGTAGTGTCCTGCATGTCTGGTTCGTCTAATTTGTATAGTTTTGGTGATGGGTGGTAGGTGGCTGTACAGCTGCTGCTTTGTAGAGTGTTGCCTCCAGGACCTGTTATTAATTCGTAAGTTAAGGTTTATTAAAAAAAATTCCAATGCTTTGTTTGGTTTAATTACTTTGTTTAATGGCACTAGAACCTTTCTGGGATATTAAATACCATGGCAATAATCACAGAACAGTAGCTGTATGAGATAACTAGTTAATACTTTTCAGCTTAGTCGGCTACAGCTGGAGAATATACCAACTGCATTTGTGACGAGGTGTAATACCCCCATCATCGAGCAACCCCGTAGGCTTGGGCTTTAGAATACACGGAATGGATCTTTGCAGAGGACTAACCTCGCCAAAGAGTGTCCTAGATATGACTCTAAACTATCTTATTTTTACGCTCCAGTTTTGAAATTTTGGAGATGTAGAGTATACCTTCATTGCCATCATTCCCAGGTTCACTCCGACCCGGAGTGTCAGTACCTGATTGGGTAAAACAATTTAAATATTTAACTGTGTGCAAACAAATGACTGGTGTTAAATTGAATGATTAGTATTACAAAGCTATGCTTAAAAACATTTAACTAATATAACTATTGTTGTTAGATCGCAATATTAGGAACCTTTTAAGTGTGTGCAAACAAAGGATTATTGCTAAAAAAAATGGTTCATGTTGCATAGGAATAATGGAAACCATTTAACTGAGTGCGAAAATTAAATCATTTCTACTAAATTCAAACTTAAGTTAAATAAAACATGAACCATATACAAACACAAACAAAAACAAACATATATATATATACATATATATATATATATAGAGAGAGAGAGAGACATAAACATAAGTAATTAAAAAAAAATTCAAACTACAAACACTAGTAAATTAAAATCTTATTTAATACCCATAAACTAGACCTTATGCCAATGTTCTCAGACGAAAGAAAAAACTTAAAACACTCACGCACATACACAGACACATGTGTACATATTAAGAAAAATGGAGAAAGAACTACCAATAAATTTAAAACTACAAAATTCCCACTGATACACACTTACACACTCAAAAAAAAGCCGTTAGTGAAACCCAATACCACTCCAACGTCAAAACACACACACACACACACAACTATAAACATATCAAATATCAAAGATGGGGAAAGCAGACCAAAGTAAACACACTCCAGGAAAGAGGAACAACGACTCCTATATAAACCAGTTTGACCGACCAAAGGTCATTTATACTGGAAACAAGAGTGCGTTCAAGTCTCATTGAGTACCCCATTAAAAAGGCCTTGTGCTACACATGTTCTCTGACAAAAGTAACAAGCTGGAAACATTCATATATATATATAACACCTATGTAAGAACAAAATAAATAAATCCAAAAAATACAAATCTCTTCGTGGACCTTCCTATTTTAAAATCTGCTAAATTCTAATAATCAAAGCCGTGAGGAAATTAGACGTGTAATGTGAACAATACTTGAAACCGTTTCCCTTTGGGCAAATAACCGATTACCATTAAATGGGATTATTAGTGCTATATATCAATTCTTGAAAACATTTTACAGTGAAAATACAGTATTTGGGTGCAAACAAATTCGCTTTAAATCACTAAAAAAAATAGATTATCAAAAAAAATTCGCTTATATATCTCATGCATAACCATTTAACTTTATGCAAACAAATGATTGGAGTTAAAGTGGCCCATTTCGCTGGGGCTGTAGAATACACCGACTGCATCTCTACAGTGGGTAAGACTCCCCAACGAGTGTCCTAAATATATAACACTAAGCAATCTGATGATGAGGTTCCAGGTATGCTGGAGCTTTGGGAAGTGCGGAGTACCCTTGCATTACCATCGCCTTCAGATTCACTCTCGTCCTGAGTGGTAGCACCTGATATAGTCTTGTTTATGGTTTGAATAGAACTAAAGTGTATAATTATGCTAAAAAAATGTTTGAAATAGAATTGTCCCTATGTATAAAAATGGATTAGGCATTAAATAACCTACAATAGTTGATATACATCCAAACGAAACCAAACAAAAATTGACGTTAATATATATATATATATATATATAATTGTATATGTATTATATATAAATATATATATTTATAATTGTATACGTATTATCTATCTATCTATATATAATTGTATAAGTATTATATATGTATATATATATACGTATTATATATATATATATATATATATATATATATATATATATATATATATAATACGTATATATATATACATATATAATACTTATACAATTATATATAGATAGATAGATAATACGTATACAATTATAAATATATATATTTATATATAATACATATACAATATATATATATATATATATATATATATATATATATATATATGTGTGTGTGTGTGTATAAGAGGATTTTGGTATTAAAGTAACTGACAAAGGTTGATATGCCATAAAAGCCAACCAACCAATTAACAATTATACCTTTCGCAAGGGTATAAGTCCGAAAGTAAAAGCGAAACTGTAGTTCAAACTCGCTTAGTACAATGCTGTCTAGCACCTTAGCCACTACACCAAAAAAATCTACCCGTATCGCTTGTTATATAATAGAAATCATGGATTGAACTCACAACCATTTTCTATTTAAAATAAGATTAAAGTACGAAGTAACAGATAACGAATGAGACTTTTTGGGAAATATATAAAAAAAAGAACTATCTTGCAAAACACTTAATCTAAATTAATTCACCCAAAATATTTTATATCTATTTCAAATCATAACTGTCTAAAAAAAGGGTGGATCGATATCTAATAATCGTGTGAGAAATTGTGGGACCCAATTTGGAAGAATACTTGAGATGTCGTCTGGACTTTTGTCGCCACTATTTTCAGCGTAGTTTAATTAAAGGCAAATATTGGAGAAGAGCCATGTGAATTACTTATGGTAAAAAAAAAAACTATTTTCAGAGCTCCTATCTATCTACCTATCTATGTTTGTGTGTGTGCTTGTATTTTAATTCGATCAAAATATATGCTAATTTTTACTTGGTGTTTCGAAGATAGTTATATTTATTCAGCTAAAATGAGTCGTACATGATACGATGCAGGGCACATGAATGTTATCATCCGCACTAAAGTACAAATGATTTCCTCCATCGCCAAACCAGCACTCTGAAATTATAACATAAGTTTCCGTCTGCAACAAATATATTTACCCATGCTTAGAATAAGCTGACTGCGCTGTGCACCCCCCACAACCCCAGGAAAAGACGAGTGTCTTTATCATCGCATTCACTTGCATCCCATGGTGTGGTTCCAGATCTAGCTTACTTGTATTCCTTTAATGTTGTTACTCAACGTCCATTTTGACTTGGAATAGTCGTTCAAATAAAAGAAATATTCCAATATTTCAAACTGTTACTTTGATTTTGTATTTGTTGCCCACGTCTAACATTTGTATGAGCTTCACATGCACAGAAATTAAGACAAAAATTGGAATTACTTTTTTCTAATTTTATTAAAAATGAAAATATCTTCTTACTAGAAAAAATGTTCAGAAATAGTTCTTTTTTTTCTAGATGGGGCTTAGAAAATTTTGAACGAGACTCTTTAATAGTGTTTTGCTTGGTTTCTTTTTGTAATGCCCGTGGTGTAATGGTTATCGTCGTAGGAAACGGACACGGTGACACGAGTTCAAATCTTGGATGAGACTGATTGCGTTTCACATAGCACTAATACCCTTGGGAAAGGTATGAATCCAATTATTCTCCCTCCAGGTATGGGTAAATAGTAGGGCAGACTGAGTTCTTTAGCCTTGGTAAGGCAAGTAGTCTAGGAGAAGGAATACTCTGATTTAAAACCTGTTAAACTCCGCTTAAAATGACCTTGTGTCATATCCTGTCCGAGTGGAGAGGTTGGGTAAATATGGTTACGGTGTATCAATATTTTGGGTTATTTACTGCGATAATCATCCTTGAAGAATTACAGCGGCAGTACTGTTTAATCCATAGCTTGGAGTATCAGGGAAACTCATACATTTCGCAAGAAGGAAGTACAATACCACAGTCGAGCGCGTTAGCCACGATTCCATAAGAATTTTCTCTTTTCGAGATCTTTTTGAAAATTATTAGCACTGGATGGTAAAATAGGAAAACATTAACCGTGTGCTGAGAAATTATAATAATGATTAGTAAATATAATTATTAATTTTTGGAGGACTTGAAACCATTTAACTGGAAACAAATGATTTGTATTATAAATTGTTACCTGAAGCTCTAGTGTTTACTAAGCATAATAATAATTAGTTATTTCAAACCATATAAAGCCTGATGATTCAAATTGTTTGTAACACATAGCAATACTTAGAACCATTTAACAGAGTGCAAACGAATGAACAATTTTGAATAGAATCATAATGATCATCATCATGCCGTGCCGCTAGCACGGATATACTTGGCCCTCTCTCGCCACTTCTCCCTATCGTTAATGGCGTCTGGCAGGTCTTCTGGGTTATATCCCGTATCCTCACATAGCTGCTGAATGTATGTTCGAGCTTGTCGTCCTGCTTTTGCCCAGCCATACGTGGGGGTCCATAGGAGTACATCACTTATGAGCTCGTCCCTGCTTCTGCAGCAGTGCCCTGCATGTCTGGTTCGTCTAACCTCGATAGTTTTCGTGATGGGAGACAGGTGGCCGTATAGTTGGTGCTTTGTGCGGTGTTGCCGCCAGGACTTTTTCAATATTGCTCGCAGCATTCTTGTTTAATTGCCGTCTAGCTTCTTTTCCAGCCGTTTAATTAGCGTCCAAGTAGTACATCCATACCACAGTATCGATACGATCGCTGCCTGGAAGAAACTGCGTTTCATTTTATCGATCAGGTCTGAGAATAGTTGGTATTAAATAGCAATACATGCAACCACTTAACTGAGTGCAAACAAATGAATAATATAGAAAAGAATTATAAGTGTTACTTAGCAATAATTAAAATAATTTAACTGTGGAAAAACAATATCAATACTAAAGTGCACACAAATTAGTTCTAACTCATTTAAAAATGAAATTACCGACAAACTAATCTCTTACATATCATGTATATATATATATATATATATATATATATATATATATATATATATATATATATATAACTAAATGTGTGCAAAAATGACTGATGTTAAATTGTTACTGTGAGATAGCAGTACTTGAAACAAACAATCAATGATAAATAGAATTATTCATATTAGATAGCATTACTTGAAACCATTTAATGGTCAGCTAAAAAAAAAAAATTGAGCCCAGGCTCGTTTTAAAATGTTCTCAACTAAATGTATTTACAAATCATATATATATATATATGAAGGGTATTTGACATTAAATTATAAACAATGCTTGATATGACACAAAAACTAAACGAACCAAATATTCTAACTTAGAGCTATTTCTACAGAGGTTGATATGCCATTAAATAAAGAAACCTTGGAGCTATTTCTTTGCTCTGTTCAAAATTTGACTATTTTTTTCCATTAAGATCTACGTTAATTTTTTCAACTTCCACCTAATTTTCCACCTAATTCGGAACGGCAGATGAAAAAGACTAAATTAGTCGCGGTTTAATGGTAAATGTACTGCAACTGTAGAATATCACTAGTGGTTTCGAATCTTGCTGGGTATTGTCTCCGATTCATCAATGTTATTCGGGCCATTATTTTAAAATAATTTTCTATATGAGTAATTTAGAAAATAAGAATAATCTCATCATCTAACAATAAATATTGTTGTAAATATAATTCATCAATCCCCGGTGCTTGTGTAATTTTCCATAGCTAATATTTGACAAGTAACCTCTCTAGAAAAGACAAAAGCAACAACAAAAAAGAAAAAAAAAAAAACAAGTCTGTTTTTCAAAACAAATATCTTTCTCCCAGGTTAGGGGCTTGTCTCAGTAGTTACTAGAATCTTTGATGTTAACTACTCAATGTCTAGAGAGCGGAAAACATCACTCACACGCAGGTGCGCGCGCACAAACACACACACACACACACACACACGCACACAAGAGCAATGTTAACATTGATCGGCTTGAATCTTTTTTGTCAGATGTCGTATTATAAAATGTTCCACAAATATTATATAAATCATCATCATCATCATCATATCGTGCTGGTAGCGCGGATATCCCTGACCCTCTCTCGCCACTCCTCCCTATCGTTTATCGTCCTAGGTAGGTCTTCAGGACAACACCCTGTATCCTCACATAGCTGCTGAATGTACGTTCGAGCTGGTCGCCCTGCTTTTGCGCGGCCATGTGTGGGGATCCATAAGATACATCTCTTATGAGTTCATCTCTGCTTCTCCAGCAGTGTCCTGCATAGTCAAAATGTTACTGGTCACTTAGAAAACAGGGAGTGAGATTTTTATAAGATTTAATTATTAATATTTTATTAATCGGGATAAAAATCTACTCGTAAGTCCGTTTGCTTTCTAAGCTGATTTTTATGAGTCCAAGTCAGATTATTTTTGTTGGGGGGGTAGCATTATTCTAAACTATGTTAGGAAAATTCATCTAATTTAACATTTCATGATTTGAAGATAAAACAAATCTGTAAGATTTTGGGAGTTAATGAAATCATTCATGATGATTCGACTCAGAACATTGAGTCCAACCAAAGTCAAAAGCATGAATTGTTCAGAGATAATTTTATAACTTCAAAATAGATGGGCTTGAGAGAATACATGTTCGCTCTGTGCTCAAGAAAGTCTTATATCAGGAGTTGCCATATATATATATATATATATATATATATATATTGATCATAGTGAAGTCTGACCTATCTGATTAAAAAAAATACAATTTCTTCTCAGCAGCAATTGTGTCAATTCTACTAAACAGCAGCACCACATAAGCGCTTACAAAGCGTATTGAGAAAAAGCTCTAATTGAATTGCACAAGAATTCTACAAGCTATATTGAACAAAACCCTGAAGCAACATCCCACGAAACAGCAGCTGAACGGCCATGAACCTTTTGTCTCTAAAACTATTCAAATAAGACGGACAAAGCATATTAGCTACAGTTGGTGAAGCAAGAACAAACTCAAAAAGGTGACGATCTTCTATAGAACCCTCACACAGATTTGATAGATTTGGTCGACTTACAAGAACTCACATACAAGAGCATGGAAAGAACACAGTATGCGGTATAGAAGATGGATGATAGGGAAGAACAGCCAGTGGGAGAGTTAGGGAAATCCGTGAAAGTGACGTGGCCTGATGATGAGGATGATGATGATATACTTATAGCGTATAAAGTTATTGTTTATAATAGTTTGTTTAAAGATGACGGGACTTTTCTTTTTCTGATTTTATGTTTTTTCTCTTGCTAATTTCTTTGTATCTGGGTCCCAACGAATAGAACCTTTGCCCGAGGTTCTGCCCCCAAACACTGTCGACCGAATCAATTGATTGTCTTCTCTTTTATAACTATTTTGTAATGTTTTCTTGGGTAAGATATTTATTTTGTTGGAAGATTTTTTGTTATTGTTGGGAGCGCTTTCATGAGGATTGTAGTTGATCATCATCGTCATTATCATGTCGTGTCGTCGGCACGGATATCCTTGACCCTCTCTCACCACTTCTCCCTATCGTTCATCGTCTCTCGCTGGTCTTCAGGGCTACATCCCGTATCCTCTCATAGCTGCTGTATGTATGTTCTAGCGGGTCGTCATGCTTTTGCTAGGCCATATGTGGGGGTGCATAGGAGTACATCACTTATGAGCTTGTCCCTGCTTTTCTAGCAATATCCTGCATGTCTGGTTCGTCTAACTTGGATAGTTTTCGTGATGGGAGGCAGGTGGCCGTATAGTTCGTGCATGTTTGATATATCAATATCAGAGTTGAATGTTATTTATTTCTCTATTTGAATGTTATATCATTTCATTTTTGTGTACTTTTTTTTTATCCTGATGGCTTCATTAATAAATACATCATTGACAAAGTTCAATATTAATATTGGGGGTGTTCGTGTAGTTCAATAGTTAAAGCGCTTGACTACGAAATCGTAACAAGTAAATTCAAATTTCACTCGTGCTATTACATTCATTTGCGGGCAAATACTATTGGAAAAGGCATGAACACCATTATCCTCCCAGCCATAGGTTAAAATGTATCACAACTTTTCTTCTAGAAGGATGTCTTTAGCATTGGCATTAAATAACCTATGGAGGTTGATATGCCATTAAACAAATAAACCAAACCAAACTAAGATCATTATTAGAATCCCTTCTTCTATCAATTGGACCATTATACAAAATACAAAAGGGAATAACAAAAAAGCAAGAGAAAAAACGAAAGACCATTAAAAAAAGTAGGTTCTGTAGTTTTTAAACAAATTTGTATACATAATGGATAATCATCATCATCATATCGCGCTGTCATCACGGAGTTCCTAATCATTTATTGTGTCTGGCAGATTTTCTAGGATGCATCATTTTTCATCACAGGGATGATGTATGTAAGTCTTTGCTGATCGGCCATAAACTATCACGTCCATGTGTTGGAGTCTATCAGAGAACGTTACTTATGAGTTTGTCCTTGCTTCTCTAACTGTCAAGGGAAGTGTTTGTTTATATTTCCACAATAGATAGCCAAACCATTTGAAGAAGATCTACAATATTTGATCTATGTATTTAATGGTCTCTTGAGTTCTGTTAAATTAACCTCAAAATCTTCCAATCAGCATAAATCAGATTGGTTGGACTGCGTCGATAAACAAAAGAAAAAGAGACGCCGTATTGAATAGTATGAGGTTATTAAAACGACTGACGATGATCTTTTAGAATAAAAACTAATGCCAAAATCCGTCATAACCATAAAATTTTAGCGTAAGATTACTTGAACTTATATTGAGTTTAGTTCTCGTTAGGTAATCAATTGTTAAAGAAAATCCATGTTGCTTCCGGATATATTAATTATCCATAACTTATATCTAAATTCCTTTAAATAAAAAAATTATATATTTTACTAAATACATACTCTCATTTAGTGAATCATTGCTAATAATAGTAATGTGTAGTTCTTCAACGTAAAAATATTAACTAATTTTGCCATGTCAGCTGGGGTAGGGGCTGTAGAATACACCGGCAGCTTTTCTGCCGAGGAGTAAGACCCCCTCCCGAAAAGTGTCCTTGATATGACACTAAACAATCTGATAGTGAGGTTTCAGTAATATGGAGCTTTGAGGAATGCAGAGTGCACTAATATTGCCATCGCTCCCAGGGACACTCCGGAGAGTTATCACCTGATAGTGTCCTGTTTATGGGTTAAACAGAACTAAACTCTGTACTTATGCTAAACTGAATTGCTTGAAATAGGACTGTTTCGACATTTAAACAGCGTATTTATGCTGAACTGATCTGTTTGAAATGGAATTGTTTTTGTCTGCTGAACTGGATTGTTTGAAATATAACTGTTTTTGACATTGAAACAGTAGTTATGCTAAACTGACATTTAACTGAGTGTAAACAAAAACTATACTTATACTAAACTGAATTGTTCGAATTTGAACTGTTGGAATAAACTAAATAGCTTGAAATAGAAGTCTTTTTAAAAAACAGTGTAATTATGCTAAATGGAATTGTTTTATATTAAATTGTCTATTTGTATGAAAATGGATTTGGTAATGAATAACCTGAAAAGTTTTATTTGCCATAAAACCCAAGCAGGCAAATATTAACTATTTAGCTAGCTGCAAAATACCCACACATTTCTAAACATGACATACCCACAAATGAAAGATTAGGTCTTCGTCTCAACATTTTGTTGTTGATATGTCACAGGAAAATTCGTCCACACAAAACAGAAAATGTGTGGAACATAGACTAAGACATCAGGGAATGACAACAAGAAAGTCAGTTAGAGTTTGATATTCCACCAAACAGCTACAAGTAAACCCATTCAAAAGAAAAAAAAAATAGCTCAACAAATTTACCACCACACTAAAAGGTGCTGGTGTCTGGGACAAAAGGGAAACTAACACTTCAAAGAGGAAAAAAGAGTTGAGTTGTCTACCGGTTGGATGTGACATCAGAATGTGACTTGGCGACAAAATAAATCTGCCCACGTTTTCTTTATTTCAGACAATCCTGGTTCTTCTTCCTGTTGATATAAAATTAAAAGCAAAGAAAAAAACAACAACAACAAAAAACACTAGCAATCTCAACAGTAAGATTATTGCAAAGTTAGAATTCTCAATGCAGACAATACACAAAGTGTTTAAATAAGTAAATCACTTGTTAATTTCTTTTTCAATTACAGTAAAACACTATTTGTTTTATATTGGTAAAAGAAGTTATGTAGACTTATTGTATATATTACTTCTGCGTATGTCATCATCTTTTTCAGTAGATGAGATACTGCTGCCGGAATATATGAAATGGTCTACTTATTTAAGAGGTTTATCATATAAGATTGCTCCATCTTGTTTAAAGCATGAAATCTTTTTTTATCTGAGTTCGTATACAGATCATTGTTTCTTACAGCCTATTTTCGGCTGTGCAGTCGTGATTCCTTTTGAGAATGTATATATGCAAGAAGAAATAGATCATCAGCATAGTCTGCACCAGTAATAACTTCTGGGTATAATCTGCTTATTGTTGTTTGAGTTTTGGAAAATACAATAAAGATAACGACAATACTCTGAAAACCCTAAATGATAAAAATCTACTAATTGCGTTTTAAGGTGTGGACTGCAAGTAAAAGCGAAACTATCATATCGAAAAATGACGTCTACGATGTGAATAAAACTGGAATTCTTCCAAGCTCTACGCATGTGATTCCTAGTGTATGATTGCACCACTTTGGATCTAGCAGATTTATTTAATGAAACGCTTTGGGAAAAAGCTAGACGATAATTACTCGATGATGCTGCATGCACTTTTGAAGAAATTTCACAAGCGATACCCTTAAAAAACAACTGAAAAGCCTCTAAACTCATCTTACAAATGATACAATTATTACTTAGAAGAGATAATGAGCACAGCAGGAGAAATAAGAATGAACTCATTAGCGACATTTTACTATGGGCTCCTACACATGAAAACGTAAGTGTTGGTGAATTAGCAAAAATGTACGTTCATCAACTCAGTGTGGAAACTCGATGCTGCCTAGAGAACTTACTAAGAGCGATGGCCGATTGGAGTGGATGATGTGAGAAGGAGGGAGTATATGTGCTATCAACACGCCTTAATGATGATGATGATGAAGATTATTTTTATTTAGTGTTTACAAGCTATACAAAAAATAAATTTACTAAAAAAACCTCATGTCAGTTACATTTAAAAAACTGTAGAACTTTATTTATTTTATATAGGTAAACAAAGTTATGTAGAATTATAATTCACAAATCTCGGAAAACGTCATTGTCTGTAGTAACCTTGGAAAACATATTGTGATCTTGAAGAATGAAGAAGCTGTTGGTGTATTGCAAATATTCAATAATCGATGCTATGTCAGTCACACAAGGAAAAGAAATGACTTTACAAAATTGAAATGTCCTGGCATTCTCCAAGACTGAATATGAACGTCTGGTTCAATAACATGCTGAAATAAGTAGAAATTTACCAAGCTTTTTGCTTTGCTATGGCACAAGGCCAATGGGGCATCAAACCAGAATCGAACTTACTCATGAATGTTTTCTAGACTAGCTTGCTAACCATTACATTACTCGAGGTGCCCTACATGCTGAGACAAGTACAGCAGCAAAAAATGAGAGGGAGAGAGAGAGAGAGAGAGAGAGAAGGGTCATATGAGTTTTTCAATAAGCAAAAAACAAGAGAAGCGCCGATTAAAAGCAATTGAAAGTCTCAAATAAGTCATAATCTTAAAAACATACTTAATTTAGCATCAGTTTTGATAGGGTATCCAGTGAAAAACGGACTCAGTCAATATTGGTTCGCTTGCCCAACACTTTAACTATTACTGTGTCTTCATACGGTGAGCATACTTTTACTTTTATATTTTTATATAGCACCATTATGGCTGCGACGGTTCACATAATTAGTCAAATTGTGAACTCGTTTAGTTCCCTCTCAAATTGGTTAAGAAATAACTTTATTTTCTAAGTTTGAATATATATATATATATATATATATATATATATATATATTACGGGTATTGCTTTAATACAATTTCCGTAATAATGTGCTGTTTTTTCGGGCTTTTAATTATACACAGCTTCAGAGATAGACATAAAAACAGTAATCCTATTTACCACCCCCTCCGCTCGGGCAGGATATGATACAAGGTCAAGTTTTAAGCGGAGTTTAACAGGTTTCAATTCAGAGTTTTCCTTCTCCTAGACTAGTTGCCTCAGTAAGGCTGAAGAACATAGTCTGTCCTACTATTTACCCATATCTGGAGGGAGAATAATTAGATTCATACCTTTCCCAAAGGTATTAGTGCTATGTGAAATGCA
Organism: Sepioteuthis lessoniana; assembly: GCA_963585895.1. Lineage (NCBI taxonomy): Eukaryota > Metazoa > Mollusca > Cephalopoda > Myopsida > Loliginidae > Sepioteuthis > Sepioteuthis lessoniana. The sequence goes on along the minus strand of OY757928.1, from coordinate 48,531,469 downwards.
ATCAGTCTCGTCCAGGATTTGAACTCGTGTCGCCGTGTCCATTTTCTTACGACGATAACCATTACACCACGGGACATAAGTAGTAATAGATCCACGTACACATACACAGAGAGAGAGAGAGAGAGAGAGAGAGAGAGAGAGAGAGAGAGAGAGAGAGAGAGAGAGATGCAGACACATACGAATTCAGTTTTGACTTCAACTTTTTACCTCTTGTTGACTTGTTTTCTAAGTTTAAATAATCCAGTCTGCCCGATTATTTATCGATATGTTTAAACATAGACGGTTATAGGCATGTCCTAAATTATTGACGTGAAGAGAAACGTAAACAGCCCCGTCCCAAATTTTAACTCGTATCACCGAGTCCATTTCCTTCGAAAATAAGAATCACTCTGAGCACGCCAACAAAACGTAGACGCGTATTCGTTGCAGTTTAAGCGATTATCTACAATTTCCGATTTTATTCACTTTTAGACATTAGCGAATTATGAGTGTGCAGCACCTAAATTCAATTAAATTGTCGTCATATCATTCTAATATTGAGTCTGAAGGAAAATTGGGTTTAAGGCTTTTAATCTTTATGTCTGGTCATAGGGGGACATTCAGCATCCCTCCTGTTGCAATAGTCAAGGTTAAAATAAGACAGAAAATAAAATTAAAAACGTAAATAAAAAGAGAAAGTAACTCCACGCAGTTGATAATGTTAGTGAAAGCAATATAGAGAATAAAACAAAATATTGACGGCTGATATTTCCTACGGAAGTCGAAATAGCTCTGCTCAATTCACTTCCGGAAGAGGAAATCTGAAGCTAGCTTAAAAATGTTAAAAGTTCAACCAAGCAAATTATTTGAGTCGTTAGCGATGAAAGAATTAAAGATTAATTCCATTTCCAAATTAATAAGCATATAAAACAGGAAGATCTAACAATATTTGCTGATTTTACCGTTCATAATCGTTTCCTTTATCATTCATTGATTGCTTTGCAAATAGTTTTCAAAATAATATTTCAGTTTTTTCTTCTTTCATTTCCTATACTTTTTCGTGATAATTTTGTAGCTTCTTTTTCCATTACTTCTTTTTTTAGTCATACTTTTCACTAGATGTCTTTCATTTTCATTTGGTATTGCAACTATCAATTACTATTAGATTTTTCATAGGTAGTTTATATGGGGTTTATGGCATATCAGCCATTGTATGTATCTGTTAGTCCTTCTGAGCGTGAAGGATGGGACGGAAGTTGATTTTTTAAGCGCATTTTAAAAAGGTTTCAATTTTGAATTTTCAGTCTTGACCAGTGGCTATACCAAGATGAATGTGCCCAAACTGCCCTTCAATTTATCTGGAGCTGAACGTTTGGCTTAGTCTAGTTTTATGGCATATCAACCATTGCAGGTTATTTAATGTCAAATCCTCTTTATACGTATTTATTAAATAAATTTGTATATATGTTATTTCTAAACACATTTTGTCGATAAGATTCTTAAATAAACCTGAGTACTTTTTAGCTCATAGACAAATGTTTTCAGTTATTGCTATATAACAGTCAAAATTAAGCATGTCAT
>OY757928.1:48484909-48527409 GCA_963585895.1 Sepioteuthis lessoniana | reverse complement strand
TCTCCTACTAAAGTTTCACCTTAACGGATCATCAGGAAGTCTCATACTGGAATGAGACTTCCTGATGATCCGTTAAGGGGAAACTTTAGTAGGAGATTCCCGACTCGCGATTTAAGTTAATTTTAGAATTGGCTCCACTCGTGTGGAGCACTCTTGTAACTGTAGCATTGCAGCGTTTACGGTGGGTTTTAGTTTTCTTTTGACCAACTGACTGCATATCTCTTGATTGTTTCAACTGGTGTGACGGGGTTTGCCTTTTCTTTGTTTTTTCCTATGATATTTTTTTCTTTTTTCCCCCCGGGTAGTGATTGGAGATATTTTATCTCATGTTCCTGACGGTTTTTTTAAAAATTTTTCTGGTAACCGTGGATGCTGGTAGATATTAGATCAGTAAATATATATATATATATATACACATACACATATATTTACACACACACACACACACACACACACACACACACACACACACACACACACACACACATATATATATATATATATATATATATATATATATATATATATATATCAAGTTTAGGAAACTGTTGTTTCCCCTTTTAATCTAGCTTTGTTATGTCAATTATTAAGTCCAAAGTGTAAATACTGTGATTGTGAAATTTCAGCAATTTAATGAAATTCAAGATAACAGGAAATATATGGGTAACGAGCATTAACTTTGATATTGGCGATACGTAATGGCTTTATTTAATTGTAAAATTTCTGTAAAGATAAGCCTTTCAATTGAATTAGAATTTTATGATGGTCAAATTCCATATTTTGATAAAAATCAAAAATAACAGGAAATACATTTGTACCAATCTTTATTTTGTCATTGCAGAGTAAAATTTCTGTTAATTGTAAAATACCCGTTAATTAGCAGAGACTCGTTTGAATTGAAATATTGAGATTGCTTAATTTCTTCATTTCAATAAAACTCAATATGCTGACAAATACATTTGTGGCAATCATAATTTTTGAGCGTGGAGAAACAGAAATGATGTATTATTTAATTGTTTCCAATAAATGAAAATATGTGATTCTCATTTTCCAATATTTAATGAAATTCAAAATTACATGAATAATTTTTATGCATTTCAGAAATTAATGATGCTAAAATGACATTTTTTTTTAATTTGAAAATCTCTTTAAAAAACTGTCTTTACATTTATTTTTATATTGTGTTAGCATGATTTCAAACATGCATTGTTATTCAAGATTACCTGAACTAAGTTTGAGACGGATTCTTGGTCAATAAAATGATTTTTTTTTATCCACTACAGTAATCTATGTGGTAGCTGTTTGAACCCCTCAGAAAAATCCGTACAGGCACTATTTTATGAGTAAAGTATATATCGTCATTAGGATTGTTCTTGGAATTCATTTGGTGTTGCCATGTTATTCTTATTGAATGTCGTCAAGTTTCGTATTAGTAACGTGTAAATAAACAAAGCTGCATTGCACAGATATTTATCAAATAATAAGTATTATTTACCTTGACTCATGTAACGAAAATCTAAGTACGTTTGTGATAAAAGCCGAAATAAGAAAGGTTATTAATACTGTTCAACATATTTGACACAATGTAAATCCACTATATATATATATATATATATATATATATATATATATATATATATATATATATATATATATATATATATATATATCTGTGTCTCTGTGTCTGTGTCTGTGTCTTTGTGTGTGTGAGCGCGTGTGTGTGTGTCCAAAAATATATGCCCGTTTTCAATGTTTATTAATAAAATGTCAATTAATGTTCCTATATATATTATAATTCAAATTGAAGAAGACAAATATAATGTAGAAGAATTCTAAGTTATTGCAAATCTTGGTACTAATAGCCGTTCTGGTCAAGACGTTGCTGACAACAGGAACCAATGAAATTGCATACCTCATGAATCACTTCATTTCATATTGGGACACATACCCTTACAGCTCATCGATCGTTGTAGATTTTGCGCGATAATCTTTATCGCTTGTGTCCAGAGGCATTGTGTACACGGTGGTTGGAGGAAGGTATCCAGAGCTGCCTTTTCGCCGAATCTATCAGTCGTGCAGATTTTCATTACAAAAGAGGAAGTACCAAGCCATTATGAAAATAAAGATCCCCCGCATCAACAAAAACACCCACAAAGATTCTCAAGACAAAATCCCATTGGAAGTGCGAAAAAAAGCTTGCATTTCTGTCAAAAAATATTTTTTGATGTCAAACAGAAGAGATAAGTTCCGTATACTGTAACTAATTTTTATTACATATATATATATATATATATATGTGTGTGTGTGTGTGTGTGTGTGTGTGTGTGTGTGAGAGAGAGAGAGAGAGAGAGAGAGAGAGAGAGAGAGAGAGAGAGAGAGAGAGAGAGAGAGAGAGAGAGAGAGTAGTTCAAAACGTTCTCAGCTTGAGCCAGATAGAAGACTCATACTTGAACATTTTTGTTGTGATTATATACAACTACCTACTTTTTATGACACTAGAAAACCGTAATTTAGATTTGTCTTAATTTCTATGTAGGTGAGGCTCAACCAAAGTTGAGAAGAGTACGACAAAATTAATTTCTCATTGAGGCTGGGGGTTTTCTGAACATGTATCGTATATATATATATATATATATATATGTATATATATATATATATATATATGTGTGTGTGTGTGTGTGTGTGTGTGTGTATTAGTAAGGTATGAGGTTTAATCAGACAGATATAGAGAATAAATAAAATGGAGAAAAAATATATATAAGGGCTTCAGCCTGAAGTGATATGCAACCACATTTGTCTCGCGTTGTAAAATAGCGGAAGATTCTATTTCATATTATAACACAACACATTACAAAGACCAGGATTCTATAAAATTTCGCCTTACTTAGGCAAAATTAATTTGAAGGATTTCAACTCACACGAACATCGATAATCAAATATACATTTCCATATCTCTTTTTTCACGCTTCCCTCTTTCTTTCCTTCTTTCTACCCTCTTTCCCCTTATTTCACTTTCATTCTCTACTCTCCACATATACAAACCGAATTTTATAGACGCTGTGTTTCTCCTTAACTTGCTTAGAAACCTACGTTTCATGACGTAACATTTTCGAATATTTTTCTGTATTCGTTTCAAACCACAATTTTAAATACATAATTCCCACCCTGAAGATGCCAAAAACACGTTCTACCAGAAATTTTCGTAATCTTATATCTTAAACAATCCTGTCGAAACACGTCGGTGGAACTAATTAACGTTGCACTAATTAATTAATAAATCTTTTCTAATCAGTTTATATGCATTTTTCTTTTCATTTTTTATACAACACACACACACACACACACACACACATATATATATATATATATATATAGTAACATTTTTGGGCAAAGATGAAAAATTATCGTTGCCTAATAGTATGGCAGACATGTGGATCTTTCCTGAATACTTAGTTTTAGCACTGAAACAATACATATTTTGATATATATACATATATATACTCAGATTTGTGTGTGTAAATGAGCGAGTGAGTGATTGCGTGTATGCACGTTTCGCGTGAGTTTGTTTGTATGTGTATGGACAGAGAGAGAGAGAGAGAGAGAGAGAGAGAGAGAGAGAGAGAGAGAGAGAGAGAGAGAGAGAGATAACGAACCATGTAGACACGGTTAACCACGATCGAATACAAGACAAATGTCGTCGCATATAACTGTATGCTTAAACCCTTTGGAAAAGACATATATTTATCTTTTCTGCCAAAAGAAATCATTGCAGTTACAATTTTTTCTAATGCAGTGATGGCAATGCTATCAAGACTGTAAGCAATCGTAAAAAAATTAAAGGATCCTGTGCTAAATATTGATTTGAAATAACTTCTTTCACTCACCTGTACACATTTTTGGACTGCTTCTTATCCCTTATATTTATATGAAATATTCACTGCTATAGAGTTTAGTGATAATTGATCACAGTTACTCTCCGTTTTGATGGAAATATAACTATCCTAGTTTACAAGAAAATTAACTTCTTTTATTTTTAAATGTCATGGTTAGATTTATCTATGATCGATAACGTATCTCGAGCGGCTTTTGTTTTCTTTACTATCCGCGCAATTTGGTCAGTGCGGTTACATGTAGCCATAGGATATCTATATCTAATCGATAAAAAGTGAGTCTCAATAAAGAAAAAGAGTTCGAACCTTACTTGTAACTTTTACAAAATCAAATCTACGGTTTTTCTTAGAGAACTTCTCACGTAATTAAATATTTAATAAGAAAGTCAGGCAATCATTAGAGACTCCATATTTCTGGCTTTCAGTCAAACAAAATAAAATTTCAGAAATGATTAAGCAATAAATAATTACCTCCTTTTTACGGGGCCATTGGCCTAATGAGTCATGTGTTCGCAATAGGTTCGGGAGACTAGGGTTCAATCCCCGGTCTAGTCATACCAAAAACTCCAAAAATGGTTCTTGATGCCACCTTGTATAACATTCAGCATTATAAGGTACAGATCAAGAGTAAAGTGGAGCAATCAAGGAAAAGAATAGGAACCTAGTCTACACTAAACAGTACTTTAGTTGCCATGGAAAATGAAGCCTTCGGGTTACCCTCGACTGTGGTCGCCAACTTACCTTTTTCTTTTTCGTCTGACTGGAAGACAGTAATTTTTCGAAATAAGTTACGGCATCATTTTCCCTCATTTTTCTATTTTTTTTTTTAAATTTAATTTTAATTTTATCTCAGTTTTACTCGCACATTTTTAAACTGAGCAAACGAAAACTACGTGTACATTTATCTGTCTGGAACGTCCTTGATTGCCGAGCATTTCGTTTATTTTATGCTAAACTTTCATATTGGAGGTTTTCGTAAAAAACTGAGGTCAACGTAAAATAAATACGTTAATAGAATTTTCTGGGAAAAATAAATCTCTGCATTTTCATTTACACTCAATACAATTAAAAATTGCAAAAAAGAAAAATAATACCTAAAGTTTGGTCGAACTGATGAATTTCTTCTAACCTTGAAAACGATATAACAAAACCAGTGATATATATATATATATATATATATATATATATATATATATATATATATATATATATATATAATTATTGTTATTATACAATATATATATATATATTTACTAATCTAATATCTACCAGCATTCACGGTACCAGAAAAAAAGAAAAAAAAACCGCCAGGAACAAGGGATAATAGTATCTTCAATCACCGCCCGGGGGAAAAAGAAAAGATATTTTAGGTCAAAAAGAAAGAAAAGGCCAACCTCGTCAGACCCCTTGAAAAAATCAAGGGATATGCAGTCAGTTGGTCAAAAGAAAACTAAAAGCTTCCGCGAATCCTGCAATGCTACAATCAACACGAGTGGAGCCAATTATAAAATTAACTTAAATCGCGAGTCGGAAATCTTCTACTAAAGTTTCACCTAATCGGATCATCAGGAAGTCTAATATATATATATATATATATATATATATGTGTGTGTGTGTGTGTGTGTGTGTGTGTTGTATAATTCGATATTGAATTTATGGATAAGGTTAGTACCACAATGATTAACTTCTCTACGATTTTACCATAAGCAATCATAATAACTTTATCATTTTGAGTCATTACTAGAATGAATCCTTCATGTCACGTCTCTCTCCACATGTATATGGTTACTTTCTTATTTTTTATAATGTAATACTTTTTAATAGAATTCTCATAGGAATTTGTCCTCATGTCTGCAATTAGAAGATATTTCATTCCTTTTGTGACGCAATTGCCTCTTTTTTTCGATCGTGTGAAGTATCCATTTTTGAACAGATGCCAAAGGCTTAGGCATTTTTCTCTTTATCATGCTTCATTCTCTAGTCTTTTTTCTGCTTTCTTATTTGCGAAATGCATTTTTAAAGTTATGGGCTTTCTCGGATGTTTCATTTTTTCCAAAGCTTTTTTAAACTATCAGTTTTTCTTATCTCTTGACCCCAATACAAACTTATCATCAATAACATTTAGCCCAAAAGTCTAAGTATTCTCCCATATATTTTCTAAGTTTCTTAAAATAATTATTACAATTAATTATTTCGCACACACACACACACACACAAACACACACACACACACACACAAAATTTCGGACAATTCTTTGTCTTTCATATGTGTAAATTATTTGATATCATTTCAGGAATATGGGACTTTGGTTAAAGAGCTTTTAAGTAGAATCATTTGGTGTTTGTTGGTTCAATCCTGACCACAGGTAAATAACAAAGACTAGTTACTAGCTTAACACTTCTGCTTGGAATGTGAACAATCTACTCTCGTGGATAAAAGGTTTAGTTCAAAGTTCCGAGTAAGCTCTTAAGTTCGACCGTAAACACCTGAAGGATGTATCGGTCGAAACGTCATGGATATACCAATAAAGATGAAGACAACAGTTTGAATTCCTTAAATGATAAAAATTATCACGCTTCATCACAGTGATTTATGAAAAAATAATTGAATTTTAAAATGTGCAAAAATGGAACAAATATCTAACTTACCGAATCTTGAAAAATTCGAATCATCATTAACGTTAAAAATATTTACGTAAAAAGTATATTCTTTAAAGCCTTTTTATTTATTTTTTTCTTTCTTTTCTTTTATGGTTTGTTAAATTTCAAAGACTTCCTTCCGGTTATCGTCGTAGGAAATAGAATCGGTGATCCTTTTTCTCTTTCACTTGGCGCGCATACTTCTGGGAAAGGCATGGATCCATAAATCCTCCCAAAATGTAAGAGTAAATAGTAGGTCCAACTTGGTTCTTTAGTCCTGTAACTTACTCACACACAGACATACACAGACACATATACTCACACACGTGTGTGTGTGTGTGAGTGTCTGCATGTGCGTGTGCGCACGAGCGTGTGTGTGTGTGTGTTAGTCTGTGTGTGTGTGTGTGTGTGTGTTTGCGTGAGTAAGTAACCCTCGAAGACTATGAGTTACCTTTGTAATAGCAATACAATATAGAGGGGCTAACATTATCATTTCTGTTATATCAAGAATTAGGAGGGAAAAAAATCAAAGTTTGTGCGGAATTAGATGTCTCATAATTACCTTTTGACCGCAAAAGAACTCGAAGTTACCTAATCCGTTATGAAAATTGCTTTTTGTAGTTTTGTATGTGACTTTAAAGACGAAAAAAAACTGCTTTTTAGTGAGATCTCTGTTCCCGCTATACCCTTAAAACCTTCTCGTACTTTTAAAAATTTAACTGGAATAGTGTGGTCTATGGATTGAAATGATGCAATTATTCTTAGATTTATATCTATTTTAGTGCTGGATTTAGGAATAACATCACCAGTTCGAGGATATTTGTCTGTATAAATACAGCAGCTTAAATAATTTTTTTTCACTTTCACTCTCTCTCTATATCTTTCTCTCTCTCTCTCTCCCTCTCTCTCTCTATCGCCCTCTCCATATATATATATATATATATATATATACAAGTGTGTGTGTGCGTGTGTGTATGTACTCTAAATTTCGTAAAAATGAAAAATATCACAGACAGTTCTGTTTAGATCTATCTACAGGTGGCATATCCACATTAAATATTACTTCTCTGAAACTAGTGAATAAGTTCACTTACCTAGGAATCAGTGTCTCATCAACCGCTCTGTGCCGATACAGGATGTAGCCTTGAAAACCTACCGAGAGCGATGGACGATAGAGACGGGTGGCGGTAGAGGGTCAGAGAGATCCCTGCTGGCGGCGGGACTATGATGATGATGATGATGAAATGAAAATATCTTGAAATGATATAAATTAAATGTATTGACATGTATCTTTATTAGGTTTAACCACAGCGTCGAAACGACGTCGGAATCTCCTGCAGGCTATTTCGGTAGAGTCCTTGGTTAATTTTGTAGATGCTGCTCTTATACTTGTCTTCAGTTTATCTTTTGCGTTTGATGTTGGCTTCTACGTTAAATGTGAGGCCATGTGAGGCATAACGTCATCATAACCAATGATCACCAAAAATACTCTGATATGGGCCGTGTGTTTGGGTGTCGTTAATATTGGTACATCCTGTGGGGACAGAGCAAGCTAACGGCTGTTCTGTGAATTCATCATCTTAGCCGGGAATAATTTTTTTCTGATCTAGCAAAAAGCAAAGTGTGTTCGGTTTGAAAGGATACTTGATTCTGTTGAAAATCTTTACAACGCAGTCTTTCCTCTTGACCTTTATGACAAGTGAAAAAATTTGGCCCTTGTTTAAGAAATACCAAGTGCCTTCATACTCTACTTGCTTAATTAAGACCTCAGACATTCACATTCTCATGGCTGTGAACCCGATTCATAGTTGGATACATATATGTATATAGGGTGTCCCAATATACATGGGACCCACGTGACTGCTAATAACTCTACTAATAATACTGTTGCAGTTTTTGTTTCAAATTTGAAAAGAATTTACTAAAACAACTGTTAATCCTTGATCATAATGCCTTGAACTAGAGAGGAAAGATATTTTGCGTCACAATTTAAAAAGGTGGAGCCCATTAATATGATAATGATTTATTATACAAAATCAAAAACAGATTGCCTGTTCTGGAAGTTGATACAATAACAATAAAAAAAAAGAAAACATCGATTCGATCTCTCTAGTTCAAAGGATGTATTTTTTACTGTACGTATTCCAAATGACCGCCATTGCGCTTGTCTCAGTAATAAATCATACTCATATAAATGGGTGGCATTTATTTTGAGACACCATGTATGCATGCACACACACACACACACACACACACACACACACACACACACACACACACACACACACACACACAATAACAGTTTCGAGTATTTCGATTTAACATTAATAATCGTATTCAAAATTATTCATTTATTTGCACACAATAAAATTATTCAATTTATTGTGATTTAAGACATGTTTAAAATTAAAATCAAAGTTATTTTTGAACACAGTTAAAGAGCTTCAAATATTGTAACTTATTACATATTTCTATTTGACAAGTATATGGAACACAACAGATAATTACACAACGGATTAGAGTGGACCGATGTATAATGACAATGTAAAATACTTCACCTTTCCCAAAGGTCAATGATTGGAGTCTCACTATCTGGTTAACTACATTGGATCGTTGATAATCATTTCTTGGATCTATCCAACAATTTCAGGAGTACTTTCCGAATCACAACGATCCAAGTGAGGCTTTGAAGATGCCGTATCTCCATACTCTCAATTAGACTCATGTAATTCCGTTCGAATCATCTGCACTTTGCTCAGATTGAAACCTAAACGCTCTGAAATCTTGGTGTGAAGGTAAATCAGTGCAGCATGCTGTTTGCTCACAGACATTGCCCAACAAACATGGTTTTGCGAAACAGTAGACAAAACTTTCAACAAACAAAGCCCTTTTGCAAAATTAATGATTTAAAATGGCAGCAATTTACCCATCGTAACCTATATAGATATATTCAAATATATAAACGTATGTATACAGAGAGAGTGGACATAGGTAAAATGGCAATGGAACATACTCCACATTCCCAAAAACTTCAACACTGAAATTTCACTATCAGATGACTTAGCATCATATTCAACCAGTTAGCTGGAATCTTACTCCTTTACAGAGTTCATCATCATCATGTCGTGCTGGTAGCACGGATATCCCTGACCCTCTCTTACCACGCCTCCCTATCGTTCATCGCCCTAGGCAGGTCTTCAGGACAACATCCCATATCCTCACATAGCTGTTGAATGTATGTTCGTGCTGGCCGTCCTGCTTTTGCACGGCCATGTGTGGGGGTCTATAAGAGTACATCTCTTATGAGTTCGTCCCTGCTTCTCCAGCAGTGTCCTGCATGTCTGGTTCGTCTAACTTGAATAGTTTTCGTGATAGGAGGCTGGTGGCTGTACAGTTGGTGTTTTGTGGGGTGTTGCCGCCAGGACTTGTTCAAGATTGCTCGCAGCATTCTTGTGTAATTGCCGTCTAGCTTCTTCTCCAGCCGTTTTGTTAGAGTCCATGTAGTGCACCCATATAGCAGTATCGATGTGACCACTGCCTGGAAGAAACTGCGTTTCATTTTATCGGTTAGGTCTTATTTACATATAATCGATAGCCTATTGATAGCTGTCTATGCTTTCGTTAACCTCTTGTCGATGTCCTTCCGTTTGCAGAGTTACAGTGGGAAAATTCGACAGGCCAAGCATTCTGGGTTGGCATAGTTAAATGATTTCAAGTATTGATATTTATTGTTCGTACAAAGTTGAATTATTTCAAGTATTGCTATCTAACACAAATATTTTTTGCGAATGTGAAATAGCTTTCAGCATTGCTATTAAATACTAATAATTCAATTTAATATTATTTTTTTCTTTTCGCCGAGATAAACAGTTATGATTATAGTATATGATTAAACATTCCTGTCTTGGTAAAACATAAAACCTTTTGAACGAACCCCATATTTATTAGCCCACGGTATTTTTTTCTAAATTAATGTGTTTTCCTTTGCGTCTATATTCACTTACTGGCTCAAAATAGGTTTTTACTCATGAAATTGTGCAACTTCAGAAGTGATTGAAATTTCCAAAAATTCTGGAAAAAATAAAATCGTACTAAAATGATTTAAATTGAAAAAAAAACATTTAAAACTCATTTGCATCTTGGGCTACAACAAAAATTCAGAACTCTTGCATAAATTCCCCTAAAGTTCTCATGGAATCTCTCTCTCTGTATCTCTCTCTCTTTCTCGTTCTCTCTGTCAGAGTATATATATATATATATATATATATGCTTTTGTTTTCTCGTATAATGGCATATCAAAATATTGAGTTATTTGATAACACTTCAAACTTATAAAAGGACTTTACTGCTCATATTTAACCCATATATATATATATATATATATATATATATATATATATATATATATATATATATATATCACAATATATATATATATATATATATATATATATATATTAGTATGTTTTTCAAAAACATTTTGTATTTTCTCAACTTATATCATTTTGAGAAAACTCAAATATATACCACATCATAATAATCGATAATAATGACAATATATATATATATATATATATATATATATATATATATATATATATATATACATATTTGTGCGTGTGTATGTGTGTATTTTCATATATATATATATATATATATATATATATATATTATTTTTGCATATGTGTGCATTCTACTTTTCAAGAATAAAATGTGAATATGTATGAGATTTTGATATTTTTTGTTTATCTAAAATGTTGATGTAGTTTGTAAGGGGAAATTTTAAAAAACGAAAGAAAAAAATTTCTAATATCCAACAAAGCGAAATGCAACACACAAATAGGAAAATAGTTTTAGACTAGAACTAAATTTCAAAACATTTTATTGTAACAATTGGACGATATGTATTTACTTTTTCCAGTCGAAGATGTCATATCTAGTCTGCAACTGTATATATTTGAATGTGTTTGTGTATATAAGTTGAAATTATTTCATTCTTTTCGTCACCACTATTATTATTATCATTATTATTATTATTATTATTTACTCCTTGAGAGTTTTCACATCATTTTCAGCAAATAGCTTTTCACTGAAGTTTGAGTGACAGCATGTCTCCTCAAGTCTCCAGAACTTTTCTCTGCATTCTGGCCGTTCTTAATAATGCTGTGGTTTAAATGATCTCCACTCGTCCTCCAACTTCACCGTCCTCCAGTCCCTTTATCAATCATTTAGTTACTGTACCAAAAGCATCAATTACAATTGGTTTAATTGTCACCTTCATGTTCCATAGTTTTTTCAATTCCCAGGCAAGGTCGAGGTACTTATATTTCTTTTCACATTCTTTCAGTTTTATTCTGTGGTCAGTCTGGACAGCAAAGTCCACAATTTTGCAAATTGTCTTTGTTGTTGATTATTCTAAGGTTTGGTCTTCTGGCCGAGATTAGTTGATCCGTTTGTATGCTATTGTCCCATAGGAGTTTAGGTGTGTCATTCTCTTGGGCAGCTGCTGGGTTGTGCATATACCACTTATTTGTAAGGTCAAATCTAAATTTCTTGTATATCTCCCAGTGAATCACCTTGCCCACCCAGTCGTGTCTAGTCCTATACTACTTCTCTGCTAACTACTGCATTCACTTACTTTGTAATGGATGGTTTCATCTCAGTCACCACATAACCTACATTTGCTATTCTTTTTAGTCTTACCTATTCTCGCTTTGATTTGATTGGTTCTTTTGGCGTTGTTTTGTGCTGCTATTTGGAGAGATTATTATAATAATTATTTTTTATTCCTTTAGAGTTTTTCACATCAGCGTTAGATGATGGTTTTTCACAAGAGTTTGAGTGATAGCAAGTCTCCTCAAGTCTCCAGGAATCATCTCAGTATTCTTGCCGTTCACAATAATGCTGTAGTTTGGATGGTCTCCACGTCCGCCAACTTCTAAGTCATCCAGGCCCTTTAATAATTCTTTTGTTACTGTGCCAAAAGCACCAATCCCAATTATTATTATTATTATGATTATTATTATTATTATGATTATTACTTCACTCCATTGATGTCTTTCACACCAGCCTGAACAAGTGTATATTTTTCACTGGAGTCTGAATGACTGCAAGAGTCTTCAGATATCCAGGACACATCTGAGTATAATATTTGTAGTTTGAATGGTTTCACTCCCATGTCTTAACTCAAGTTTCTCCACGTTCTTTCAAAGTATCTCGGAACTGTTCAAAGAGCTCCAACTACCACTGGTATCACCATCACCTTCATTTTCGAAGGTTTTTATTCACCTCTCTTGCATGATTCAAGTAAATTTCAATGTCTTCCCTTTTATTTTGTTTCTGTGTTCCACTAAAAGTACAAAATTCACTTGATGACATGTTCTTTTTTTTCATCCTTTTATTTATTTTTGTTAATTAACACATTAGGAGATATAGCACATGGTCAAAGACAAATCTAACATCCTTATTATCATCATTTTAGGGAAAACAGCTTTAATTTTCGATTTTCAGCTGTTAGTTTGTTTTAAAATATGAAGTATATTCACAAAGAGAGTTATGATATAGTTCAGTTTAATATTTTTGGCATTAACTAACATTTGAGTTTTATTTGCCTCAAAACAGATACAATAATTTTATATCCAAATAAATCTTTCATAAAAAAAGAAATTAAATCTCAATATATATGACAAGACCTAATCATCTGCCCAATTTGTAAAACTTTTCTAATCGGAAACGCTGCCAAATATGTTTCAAATGAGCAAAATATAAACGAAAGAAAAACCTTTAATAATAATAGCGTTTTCAAAAAATATAAGATATATAATTTGAATATTCTCGCAGCGATCAAAATCTGCAAAATCAGAACCAGAGTAGAAAAAATTTCAGCTTTTTGAGAAGTTTCATTTACAGCTGAAATTATCTACATTTAATTCATTCATTTTGTATTTCAAAATCCGTGAAAATGTTATGGGCCTCAGTTTTCTCTGACGAATTCTGGTTTATGCATATACTATTTGGCAATATGGTCAAATTTTAATCCCAGGCACATTCTTAATTGGAACATCTTCCATACAATGTCGTGGCAAGTTTTGAAAATTTTGTGGTAATTTTTTGTTTCCGCTTATTATACAATTAATTATATCGTCTTTGTCTTCACATAACACATTCTTGCTATTCTTTTGCACATAATCAATTTTCGCCTTTATATAATTGTGCTTATATCATTATGCTATGTTGTAATAAGTTCAGTTTATATATACAAGTTTCACTTTCGTTGCTGTTTCCTTCTTCTCGTGTGAAATCTTATCAGTTCGAAGTATCCATACATATATCTATTTTTCTTCTCTCTGTTTTCTAGTTAACGTCGTTTTTCAGTTGATTGTTATGTTACAACAGATTTTACTGACTGTTTTAATGATTTTTTCTTTTTCTTTTTTTTTTTTTTTTTAGTCTTTGTATTGATGCAATCAACGTAATCCTCAAATCTGGCGAGTCCTCTTCCTCCTTCTTTTCAGTACGCATAAAATCAACCAATGTCATTTCTCGAATGCAAAACCATATGCATCATCACCTATTCCTTGGTCCTTTGGTCTATTTGCCTGAGTACGTCCCATAACTATTTTAAGAATGGTCCTGTTTATCTAAGACAAACTCAACAGATGTTTATACCTTTGATGATATTTCTGCTGCGGAGCTGGTTTAGAGAAATCTTTTTTCCCCTCAACCTCTCTCTTTCTCTCTCTTTATGTATGTGTGAGTAGAGAGTTGTTTATATGTGGGTGTTTTTATGAGTTTGTATATATCTCTGAATGAATATCACACACACACACACACACACACACACACACACACACATATATATATATGTGTGTGTGAGCGTATACATATATATGTATATATTTAAGAAAACTTGATATTCTTTTATAATCAAATAAGTTGACAAATTCCAATGTTCTCCAATGGTCCGGGAGACCGGGGCTCAATCCCAGGTCACGTCATACCAACGACTTTAAATGTTGCATATTGACCTCCGACCAGGCCAAGCTATCAAATGAGAAATGCAAATGTAAATAACAGGTGCATCCAGTCAAAGAGATCAGGAGATAACCGTGACTGTCGAAAGGTTGAATTGAGTGGACGTAAAACAATGATATAACCCGGGTGAGACAGGAAGTCAAGCAGTTGGTTCAGAGCTTGAAGTCAGTATTCCAGATCGAGTGGTGGGAACCAGCTCTCAGCAGACAGGCTGGGCCCCCAGGCTCCCGGTTGAGCAGCCCAGGAGAACGAAAAAGGCGCACTGCTATAGCCGGAGGTGCTGGGGGTCAATATGTTGCAGTCTTTGTTCGGTCTCCTACTCCCCTCTCACACATAACCTTTCGTAACCCTTTCGAAACATTACGAATAAAGTGAGAGGTATATTTTTCTAAACAACTCTGCTCGCTCGTCGTTATTGCGTCGTTATGTTTCTGCATGTATATCTGTATGTATAGTTGTTTGTGACTATACAACAAAAAATGTTACTTGATACCTCCTTGCATAACACTCAGCAATATAAGTTACGTATCAAGGGTAAAGTGGAGCAATCCTGGCAAATGAGTAGCACCATCCCGTACACCTCGGTGTAGTAGCTATTGAAAAGGGAGCCTTCTGGTCGCCCTCGACTACCGTCGCCAACTTTACTTACTTTACTTCAGATAATGTCAAACGTTGACAGTATGTATAAAAAAAAGTGTATGGTCTACGTTAAGTGTTCATATTTTCATTTTGCCATTTACTCGAATTAAAAGAATGTTCATACATTAAATATCGAAAAATTAGCTATTTCTCTACATGATCATTTGACATCATTTGAACAAGAAATGGTGAAGTTATCAGACTATGAAATAATATTAAACTTACTGAAACACTATATATGTCGGTATTTGTCGTACGTCCAACCGACTGAACGAGTTGGTACAAGGACTTTTTTTGGTGGGTCTTGGGCCAGGGCCGTAGACCAGTCACACCCGATAGCTTTAAAATGCTTCGGGGATCGTCGGCATTCCTCTAAAATAGGGGGCTTCAGGCGCCAGGCAATGAACCTCACCTCTCCAAGAAGGGTTAAAGCCTGGGGGACGGCTCTCTGAGGTTTGAGGTTGCTGCCAGTTTCCTGGAATCCATGTCAGACAGTATCGATCGACTGCCACTGGAACCAAGACACACCCGACTAGATCCGTGTACCGACCAACACGGCCGACTGCAGTGCGTCCTAATAAACGGTATCGGTCGAAGTCCCAACACTCCGTATATGTCTGTATTCTTACAGTCTGGTATAGCTAACTAGCTAACTTTGTACTTAGAGAATTCTACAGTAAAAAATCATACACACACACACACACACACACACACACACACACACACACACACACACACACACACACACACACATATATATATATATATATATATATATACCTTTAAACAATCTTTGATTAAAACGTCCTACAAGCATTATAAACATCAGTGAGCATCTTCAGAACAAGTGAGTAAAAAGGGTACGTATTCTCACACAAGAAATTTTGAGTGTGACTAGAACATGTGTTATTTGAATCGAAACATGATTGTAACCCTATTAAAGTCGACGATGAGGCAAGTTCTACAGAACAAATATTACCTTGGTATATGAGTCAATTTAAGGAAGGTGGTCTGCCTGATTTCCCCATCATTTATCCACTCCTACGTCATTAACAGTACTATGCTACTAACTTGTCATTTTATTAAAAAAATATTGGGAGAAACCAAATTTCACGAATAAGTAAATTGATGTCTTTTTCAAAAGAATTGGTTTAATATGAAGCCGATTCAATGACTTTTATGCAGAGACCACCGTGGTTCATAAATCTAAAGTGTTCTTAGCGGTAAATTTAAATACACACACACACACACACACACACACACACACACACACACACACACACACATATATATATATATATATATATTATCTCACTGCTCATGAAAGTTTTCATGGACCATTGAATATAGAGTTCTAGATCCTTCCGCACGTTCTTTGTACCGTCTATTACTTAATTTGAATATATATATATATATATATATATATATATATATATATATATATATATATGTGTGTGTGTGTGTGTGTGTGTGTGTGTGTGTGAGTGTGTGTGTGTGTGTGTGTGTGTGTTCTTATACTCTATATTTACACATGCATACGCTATGTAAAATGCCTGTGATATATATATATATATATATATATGGAGAGAGAGAGAGAGAGAGAGAGAGAGAGAGAGAGAGATAGAGAGAGATGGCGGGGGTAGACATTGATAGATAGATAAATAGATAGGGAGACACAGAGAGGTTTGTTTGGTTGGTTGGCTGTTTTGTGGCATGTAAGAGGAGAGAGTTAGAGATATTAAAAAGACTGATATTGGTTGACAGAAATGAATTGACTGAGAGTGATAGCGAGATACAAGTATTTAGCTTATAGAATAATGTGATTCATTTGAAGCTATAGATGAATATTGAGAGAGAGAGAAACACGAAGATGAAAAAAATGATATTTTATATTCAGCCATAAACGAATAAAGAAATACATTAATATAATTCCTATATTCACACGCGCTTTTTAAATTCTCTCTTAGAATTTTATATCATTTACTTGATGGTTGAATCTTTACATTAGTAACTTGTATAATAATAAAATATAAATCTTTTCTGATATATGATATACGCTTTTATCAAATAGATTTCTGTACATTGTATATTTTGAATTCATTCATAAAGAAATATTCATGTCACATTTATCTTATTTACTCAATAAAACCTGACATCAAAAATAAGTTAATTTCAATATTTTAATTATACAGAAATATTATAAGTTGAAACTTGCTGTATATTTGGCTCATATTAATATCCCGAAAAATTCATCTTCCTTGATTAATAGCAAATTTCTTATGAAAAACGTTGATTTGCGTAATACAATCTGACATTTTTATTGCGACAACTTAGCGCTGGTTATTATTCATTGCTCAAGAATGATTAACCATAAGACAATGTGAAACGTTTACTATACGTCCAATAAATGCGTATTACATATTTGTTTTTTTGGAAGGAAACCGTTTGATCTTCTATTGCGTGCAGACAAAGAAACTGCATGATCTATCTATCTATCTATATATATATATATATATATATATATATATATATATATGTGTGTGTTTTTGTGTGTGTGCGTGTACGTGTGTGCGTGTGTGTGTGTGTGTCTGTTTGTTGTTTGACATTCCATAGTCTATTAATATCTATCTATCTATCTATGATTGTATAAGCGAAAAACTGATTGACAACAGCGTCAATAACTCTGTGTCTACGCTATTCCAAGTTAAATCTATGAATTAATCTCTCAGTGTACGTGAGTATATGTGCGCATGCATATGTGTGTAAGTGATATCTTACGTGTGTGTGTCTTGCGTCATCATTATGTAAACAATTGTATTCGGAAAAACAAATATTTGTGTGTGTGTGTGTGTTGTTTGATATTCCACTGTCTATTAGTATCTATCTATGTTTGAGTGAGTGAGTATATGTCTGCGTGTGTATGTGTGAGTGACTAAATGCACGATTGCGTGTGCAAAAAGGAATATATATATATATATATATATATATGTGTGTGTGTGTGTGTGTGTGTGTGTGTGTGTCTTTTGACATCCCATAGTCAATTAGTAATAATTTAGTCAGGAGTAGCGATATATTTTATGTCTTTACGTATATTTATCCAAATATTTTATAACTAGCTGTATTTGCCAGTATTACATACGAGTTTTCTGATAGTCACTGGTATAAGTAAATTTATTTGTATAGATATCTACTATCTGTTTATGCCAAACAGGGTCAATCTTTATTTGGAATTTAACAAGATTGTATTCAGAATTTTCTTTCTACAAGATCGGTTGCCATATTAGCGTTAAAGAGACCAATCTGCTCGGCAATTTACCCATACCTAGAGGGGGAGTAGTTAGGTGCATAGCTTTTTGATGGTTTTTAGTGTCTATGAGAAATGTAAACATCCTAATCTTGAATTTTAACTCACGTCACGTCCTTTTACCCCAACGTGCGCCTCTGGAAAGAACCATTGGTTCTAAAACATCATTGTAATGTATTTGTTATCCTTGTTTGATGGGGGTGTCCTCGTGGTGTAATGGTTAAAGCGATGAACTGCGGAATCGTAGTATGTGAGTCGCGCTATTACGTTCACTTTCGGGCAAATACCCTTGGGAAAGGTATGAACCCCCTTATCCTCCCAGCTATGGGTTAAATAGTACCATTACTGTTCTTCTAAGAGAATGGCTTTGGCATTAAATAACCTACAAAGGTTGATATGCCATTAAACAAAAGAAACCAAACCTTGCTTGATTTTTTAAAATTCAAAAGTTCGAGTTCAATGAGCTATTTAGGCGTTGGTTTTCTTTTGTTTAGTTTAATGTCTTCGTTTAATGGTTCATAGACCTGTTCAGGTCTTGGTTTGCCTCGGTTTCGTTTAATGTCTTTGTTTAATGGTTCGTCAGGCTAATTAGGTCTTGGTTTGTGTTGTATAGTAGCTCGTACCACGTGACTTCCGGTATCGCGGAGGTATAAAAGACGTCGTGTTTCTTAAGCACGTCAGAGGGTTCTGCAAGATCTCAGTCAGACTGACTTCGGACGTAACAACTACAGCTCGAGACGTATAATATTTGTTGGACTGTACCACTTAAATTATTGAATAATTAGTTCTTTATTTCACTGTGTATCTCTTCCTTACCACGATACAACAGTTTGTTTTGGTTTGGTTTAATTTCTTTGTCATGTGGTTCATTGAGCTTGTTAGGTGTTGTTTTGGTTTAATTTGATTGTTTAACGGTTCACAGAGCTATTCAGACTGTACGGTTTACGGTTTACCTTCGTATGACAAGCAGTACAGAAGGAAAACTGTGAATTCAAACCAAAGGGGTTGTTCTTCTCGCAAATCAAACTACTTTGAGAGATCCTTCTCTTTCTTTTCCTCCTCCTTCATTACTTCCTCCTTCTTTTTCTCCTCCTTCCTTACATCCTGCCCATCCTACTCAAAACATTCTATTCCTCCTCTCCTTCCAACTCCTCCTCCTCCTCCTCCCTCTCTGCTTATTGATTTAAAAATCCAATATCAGGAATATCAGATCAAAATATTGGAACATTAGTGTCACGGACGGTGGGGAATAGACTGACTTATTATAAGATTAAAGTAATCGTCGCTTAGAGATATTTGGCAATGACATATGTTCACTATGACTATCAATTGTCTAATTGCAAATCATGGCGTTTTATGAGCATTGAAATAACTTTCATCTTGGGGAGTAAAAATCAAATATTCGTGACCGAATAGAGTTATGAATATTTTCATCAATGACCCTAACAATTCCAGAAAGTGTGTTCGAAATTGATCTAAAATGGTGGGGTTTTGGTTTTGGAAGAAAGGACTGACATGTTGTGGGTAAATTATAATAAGATATATCCCATTCCCTCAAGATCCAGTAAATCCTATTTCATACACCCCCCGTGTCCTAGTGGTTAGAGTGTTCGTCAATGACCCAGGGGATTGAGGTTTTATCCCAGACCCAGTCATACCAAAGACTAAAACAATGGTAGTTAATGCCCCCTTGCTTAACGTTCAGTATTATAAACCACGGATCAAGGGTAAATTCGAGCAATCAAGAGAAAGAAGTTGTACCCTTCCCTGCACCTCATTGCTGTAGCTAAAGATTACGGTCGCTAACTGTATTTTATGATATCATCATCATCATCATCAATGATATCCCTAAACCTTTCTCGCCACTCTTCCTTATCGTTCATCGCTTCTGGTTGGTCCTCAGGGCTACATCCCGTATCCTCACAGAGCTGCTGTATGTAGGGTCGTTCTTGTGGCCCTGCTTTTGCTCGGTCATATGAGGAAGTCCATAGGAGAACATCACTTATGCCCTCGTCCCTACTTCTCCAGCAGTGTCCTGCATGTTTGGTTCGTCTAACTTTGATAGTTTTCGTGATGGGAGGTAGGTAGTCGTACAGTTGGTGCTTTGTGGGGTGTTGCCTCCAGGACTTATTCAAAATTGCTCAGCATTCTTGTGTAGTTGCCGTCAAGCTTTTTCTCTATACGTTTAGTTAGCGTACATGTAGCGCATCCATATAGCAGTATCGAAATGACTACAGCTTGAAAGAAACTGCGTTTCATTTTATCGGTCAGGTCTGACTTCCATATAACCGATAGCCTATAAATAACTGCCCATGCTTTCGTTAGCTACGTGTCGATGTCTTTTTCGGTTGATGAGACACTGCTTCCAAGGAAGGTGAACTTGTCGACTAGTTTCAGAGAGCTACCGCCAAGTGTGGAAATATCACCTGCTTGATTAAAGCACGTGTATTCCGTTTTGTGTGCATTGACATAGAAGCGAATGCCTGCGGCGGCTCGTTCCAGAGTATGCAGTAGTTTTTCGGCTTGATCGGGTGTATTTGCCAGAATCGTTATGTCATCGGCAAAGTCGGCGTCGGTAATTGTTTTTGCGAGGTATCTTCTGCTTCTTTTCTTTGTCAATTCGAAGCCGTTTTCTTTGATTTTATCAATCGATATTCTAAGCTCGTAGTCTAGACAGAGGATAAAGGGGTACGGGGCTAGTGTGTCCCTTTGCAATACTCCTGCTACAATGTCGAAGTAGTCTGTGTCTCAATCCGGAGAAGGTGCTTTCACTTTGGTGTTTCTATAGAATCATTATGGCTGCGACGGTCTCTTTTGGTATGCCGTATGCTAGTAGAATTTGTTCCATCGTCTCTCTGTGAATGGAATCAAATGCCTTGGTAAAGTCGACAAAGAGCATTGTTGCCTGTAGTTTTTTTGCCCGTACGCCTTCAAGGATTCTACGGATAGTCAATATTTCTGAGGTCGTGGATCTATTTCTTCGGAAGCCATTTTGGTTTTTCCTAAGAATATTGTAAATTTTGGGTTTTATGCTGTTTCGTTGTAGGGCATTGTATATTTTGGATGCTATGGATATAAGTGTTATACCTCGGTAGTTCTTGGCTAATCCGAGGTCATCCTTTTTAGTCAAAGGGAGGATGCATCCTTCATCCATCTGTCTATCGGATTTTGAGTATAGACTGCGTTATAGTGTGCGTTTTCCTATTTTTAATTTTTCTAATATTGTGTTCAGTTCTCGAGTAAACGGTCCTAGTTTAATGCCTAAGTGCTTACTGATATATATATATATATATAGAGAGAGAGAGAGAGAGAGAGAGAGAGGGAGAGAGTGAAAGAAGTAAGTTTGAAAACCATTGAATGATAGGGAGCTGCGCTTGATGACAATTGGTTTCCTGCCTATTCCATCTTTGCCTGGTGATCGTGCAGGCGAGAAAATGGTAGTAAACCAGTGCCACTGCCTTTGAGTTTATGCTATTTAAAGATATATGTACATTTGCTCTATCACCAATACTGACCAATCTTTCATCGTAGATTTAACAAACCACACACATGCACACGCGCACACATACACACACATTCATATATATATATATATATGTGTGTGTGTGTGTGTGTGTGTGTGTGTGTTTAATTGTACTGGTATACGAGGGTTGTTCAAAATGTTCTTAGAATTGCGTAGGTGTAAGATTTATCTCACCTTAATTTTAGCTTGCACAGAAATTAAGACAAACTTGATTTTTTTTTTTCAACCATTGAAAGGAGTGGTAATATATTTCTGCTTGAACAATGATCATTTATACCTCTTCTTTCGGAGTAATGTATACAAAACTTTGAAGAATTCTCGTGTATATATATATATATATATATATATATATATATATGAAGATAAAAGTAAAGTTGGTGACTGTAGTCGAGATTGTCCCAAATGTTCCCTTTTCAATAGTTATAACACCGAGGTGTAGGGAAGTGCGCTACTCCTTTCCTTGGATAGCTCCACTTACCTTTGACTTGCTGAGTGTTAAGCAAGGAGACATCAAGTACGATTTTTGAGGTTTTACTATGACTCGACCTGGAATTGAACATCGTCTCCCGGAACATTGGCGAACACCTTACTCGCTTGTTTAATATGTATATGAA
Source organism: Sepioteuthis lessoniana (assembly GCA_963585895.1). NCBI lineage: Eukaryota > Metazoa > Mollusca > Cephalopoda > Myopsida > Loliginidae > Sepioteuthis > Sepioteuthis lessoniana. The sequence continues at coordinate 48,504,765 of OY757928.1, read as the reverse complement.
TGAGTGTGTGTGATTCTTTTTATATGATAGCATATTAGCAGTAGATTTTTTAAAAGATAGGAACTCGTATAATAATTAAGATTTTTTTTAAAGTTACGCTGATACGTGTAGTTGAGACAATTACAAAAAGTATTTTCATTAAAAAAAAAACACGTGTTTCATTTTCATATAGAATAACGTACTCGTTTTCTGCAATAAAAATTTATTTTAGAAAATATTTTGCTTAGCAAACATATTGCAAATATTAAAATAAAGAATAAATACAAGTAAAAACAAGTAAAAATTCAATTTAAAAAATGAAATTTATCAAAAGAAATTTCAAAGCTAAGCACACTGACTTCAATTTCGAAAATTCTACAAAACTTTTTAGTTCTTCTAAGTTTTCTAATTTCGTTTAAAATTAAAAGAAGATAACAACAACATTTACCATTTTGTGGAAAATAAAATAAAATAAGATGAAAATGGTTCACTCTAAAAAGACAAGAATCCCTTATCACGCAGAAACTCAGACGCAAACTACGCCCATGATCCATCGCTTCTCGACAATAGCAAAGAAAAAAGCATCGGTCTCTGTGTGAACGTTTGTTTTATGCAAAAAAGAACAAAAACGCTGATGTATAATCTGCTTCTTTTCGTTTCCTTTTATTGCCCGAATGTATGAATGGGTAGTGAAAGAGAAACTCTGAGATAGCCAAGATACACGCATACAAAACCGACTATGCAGTTTTTCTGTGAAACATCTCCGCCTTTCAGCTTCATTCTGCGAGAGTAGAATCTTCCTTGGTTTCTATAATTTTCAGGACACCCAAGCCACCTTCGTGGTCACACCTCCCGCCTACATGTTGCACGTAGACACTTATCCTTCTAGCACGCTACCCACACAATTTGAGTGGCATTAATTCCTGTCTCCCACATTTGAGTCCGGTTTACTTTAGAAAACAGGAGTACGCACGTTTTTTTCTTCTGCTTTAATCGTCCGACCTCTCCAGCGTGCAACCTACACAATTTCTGCGGTATTACCACTGGGGCATCTGCATTCTTTTTACTTAAAAAAAAACAGGTGCATATCCTGTTATTCTCCTCACACAACTTATACTGCTGGTCAAATGTATCTTCTGGTCAATATCAGACAAACGCAAATAAAATAGAACTCTTGTGTTTTAGACATAAAGGAGCTATCTCCATTTTATTTAGCAATCCTATGAAATTATTCGACCATTTTATGTACATCGGTTGCAATATCTCAGCAACTGAAAATCATGTCAGCATACGCATAGGAAAGGCATGAACTGCTATCGACAGGTTATTGATCAAATGGATATTTTATCACTGAAAATAAAAAAAGGATTTCTTCCAAGCTATGTATGTATCAATGCTAGAGTATTGATGCACCAAACGGACGCTACCGTTGCACTTGAAGAAAACACCGACGGGAACAGCACAGGAATGTTACATATTCTTTTGAACTATTCCTGGAAGCAGTATTTCACAAAACAGCAGCTTTATGGCCACTTACTTCCCATTTTACAAACGATCCAAGAAAAAGACATACTTGGCACTGCTGAAGATTTAAGGACAAATTCAGAAGTGTTTTTTTTCTTTTGGACTCTTACACATAGACACGATAATGATGGCCGATCAGAAAGGACTTAAATACATCTGCTCTATACGGACACCTAAAGAAGTCTAGAAGACGTGCCAAGTGTGATGAATGATAGAGATGAATGAAGATAGATAGATAGAGAGAGAGAGAGAGAGAGAGAGAGAGTGAGAGAGAGAATCAAGAAACTCCATACTATCTGTATGTGTTGATGTTGAAGATAACTTTGCCCTATATACCCTGATACAATACTGTGTAAATATAGTGATAGGCGTCTATGTTTTTCTGCTTGTAATCTCGAGTTATTAAATGTTTCTAAATTCAATTGCCAATTTCTATCATGATAAGCAGGCCAAAGCATTTTTTAATTTCGTTATATATTTCTATAATCAAATAAAATTTTATTCTAGACAGATTTTCGAGATTTTCGTGTAGATCCTATGCTACATTGCTTTTTCAAATATTAATTTTCTAAACATTGTATTTCACTTGGGATATAATAGCCTTGAATAACACAGTGTTCTAATGATTTCAAATTGCCCTGGGAATGTAATATTTGCATGTCGATGACATCGGCTTCATTTCACTTCTAAAAATGAAACATCAACTCAGTAAATGATTAATTAGAATATTTTAATTGCATGGAAGTTCAAAATGAATTACCTTGTGCAACTGTCAGTCGGAACTTTTGAAATTACTAGACAAACATGCAATAATTAATGAAATCGATTCGCTAGATCGTGTAGAATTAACCATTTTATTTCGAGGTGATTATCAGTATATATGTAAACGAAGCTTAATGTGTCATAACATCTTGAATAGGTTTCATCAATGGCGTGTATGAAATAATTTTGGGATATGACTCAATGCAAGTTTTATGTGGGAATGCTGCGCTCATTATTTTTTACATTATTTTTACAATACCAAATGCTGAATATGCCAGATCAGTGCGTCAATTAGATTTATTTCAACTAATATTTGAGAAGATTTTGAACTGTATAATAACAGTGGCTCTTTGAAAATTGATATCGTAAATAAGAATTGTTTCGTATGATCAAGAAGGTATATTTTTGTACTTCGAATTAATTTTCTTTAATTTCAAACAAGGCTAAAAGTTTTTAAAATATCATCTTAAAGTCATCTCTCCAGTCAGCACATATGTATATTTTGAGGCACTACTTGGGTGAAGGTTAAGAGAAATGGAAAAAAATTGTCTTTGCCTTCTTGAGGGTCGATTCTGTTGGATATACTTCATTAAAAAGTCTTAGTGTTGTATCCCGCCACTATTAATGGATTCACAACTCTTAAAGTCTCTATGGCATAGTGCTACAGTGACTAAAGTGGTGGACTGGAATATCGTTGTAGCAAGTTCAATATACATATTTTTCATTATAATCTATCTTGTCAAGCATGTAATTCAGTGATAAAGATTAACTGCAGAGATTTAACAGAATTGTGACGTGTTTGTCAAACTTTTAAGATTGAAAAATCTTTTCCAAAAAAGAGCTCAGCTTATACAGCAAGGCTAAAATCCAAACCTTTACAACTGCATCGTCTCCCTGAGGTAAAGATTAGGGTTTTGACCCGTGCCGTACAAGTCGACCACTATTTTGGAAGAGATTTTTGACGATATTTTTCCTAGCTTAATTGCAACAAAAGTCCCCAAAATAATACTCTATACGGGCAAAGAAAATAAGTCTATCAATCTATCTATCTATCTATCTATCTATCTATCTATCTATCTATCTATCTATCTATCTATCTATCTATCTCAGTAATCGCTTTTAATGTCATCTAGATGGATCATGATAGAGTTGATGAATGTAGTATTTTGCTGGGCAGCCAACACTGCGTAGGTGTTTATTAGGAAAGTCAATGATGATTTTTTTTCAACTATTCTCCAGCACGATACAAAATTTCATGTTTGTCTTTCTGGGATTGTTTGTGAGAGTGCAGCCGTTGTTTTGTAGGGTGCTGCTTCGAGGATTTAGTCAAACAGTACACAAAAACGAAATTGTAGTTTCCTTCAAACTTTTCTCAAAATGATTAATACAGTTCTCTTTTACTAACTACATCCTAGCACATGCTTCAGATATATGGAACACCCAAAGAGTATCTTATACATTAAAATGTCCAGCTAGCTTACTAGCTAACCATTACCCCAAATGAAGACCCCTATTAGTTGATACAACTAGTTTATGGAATATATATATATATATAAAACATTATATATATATATGTGTGTGTGTGTGTGTGTGTGTGTGTGTGCGTGTGCGCGTGTGTGTGTGTGTGTGTGCATGCTTATGTGTATGTGTGTGCGCGTGAAACAACTATTATGGGACAGAGGTCGTATTTTTTCCTTATATAGTTCAGATTCTGCCCTTTGTTATATTTTTCTTTTTCGACATACTTTGATCTTCTTCGGATCACAAAAATATCCTTTTACAAAAGTTCTTTTCCTATAAACAATAAAAAATGTCAAAAGAAGACCGTCTTTGAATTTCTATTGCCTCAAACTCTTTGATGCCATAACTTCCTCAAATTGATTTGAAGAGAATATTCATTTGTGTTTCCCAGGGTTACACACATTTATTTAGAATCCTTCTTGAATATAAAAAGGAAAAAAAAATCTCGTATGGAAAAGTGGGAAATATATGTATTTTTTATTTATTTGTTGATTTTTTTCTTTCTTTTAGTGATCTTAAGTGTTTTAATGGCGGACATCATTTTTGAAAGAAACAAAACTATGATTATGGTTTCGGATTTATTCAAGAGCGAATTTGCAAGTTTAATAATCTATTTGCAAATTGACTAAAGAAAACATGGGAAAAAATAAAATCCTTTAAATAAAAAAACAAATATAGAACAAAAATAAGCCGGTGACAAGATAGAAAATGAGAAGCAATGGAGCGATCGATATAATAAACGAGTGAAAAAGAAATTGAGGAAAGATAGAAGGAGATAAAAGATGGTTAAAATTCAAGTGAAAATGACGAATAGCGTAATAATGAATGAAAACGTAAAATAAAACACTTTTGAAAAAAAAAAAAAAAAAGAAGTCTACCTGAAATAAGCAAAATAGTGAAAATGACACAAGATGTCAATTATAGAATAAATTTCAAAATGAAAAATGATTCATATTTTTAAAAAAAGTATACATTTGTAAATTAACTCAAAAAGTAAACAATTGAGAAAATAATATAATCGAATAAAATTAGGATTCAAAATGAAAAGAGGAAAACGAAATACGAAACAAGTATAACAAAAGTATTGAATGAAAAAAAGGACATAAAAATGAGTGTGAGTAAAAATTGAATGGGTTAACATTGAAAGAAAAAAGTAAACGAAACACGAAAAATGATAGTTCAAGGGAATATGAAAAAAAGAATGAAGAAGAAATGAAGGCATTGACTATAGAATGAGTTTTGATAAAAATACAATCATAAGCCGTAATAGAAGTAGCGTAGATAGATAGATAGATAGATAGATAGATAGATAGATAGATGTAGTTAGGAAGCAGTCTTTCATTTAAACATGTTTGATTAAAAAATAAAGTCACGTTTTGTCAACATAATTCAATTAAAATCATTTCAAGATTCTTGATAAGTGTCTTCGTTTAAGGTTGGAATTGGATGAATTTACCAAAATTGTCCACAAAGGTCCGAAAGAGCACGGGACAATTCTGGTAAATTCACCCACCAATTCCAACCAGAAAGCAAGACACTTATCAGTTAACTTGAAAGGATCTTGATAAAATCATATAGACAAAATGTGTCTTTATCATTTGATCAAACATGCTTAAATATAGACATATATATGCATTCATTCACACACACACACACACACACACACACACACACACACACACACACACACACACACACACACACACATATATATACATATATATACATATATATATATATATATATATATTGTTGCAGTAAAATATATATTAGTAAATATAGCTTTAAAAAAATACAGAATTGTTTCAATCTAGTTTGAATGAAAATAGAATTATTAAATGAAATTAAGAAGGAAAAAGGAAATAAGTAAAGTGTGAAACAGAAGAGAAGATGGAATAATAAGATTAAACTTGAAGTTATAAAAATGCTATTAAATTGTTGAATTGGGAAACTGAATAAAAATGTTGAAGAAATAACTCAAAAAGAAGAAATGTAACAAAAAAAAAACAAGGGGAAAAGAAATCATGATATAAATTATAGAATATTTGTAATAAGAATATGACAAATGAAATAAAACGAGATGTACAAAATTGAAATCAACTGAAAATTAAGGAACTGTGAAACGTAAATTCGAAAGAAAATTAATAAAACTATTAAAAATTATGAAAAAAATTTAAAGAATGAAACAGAAAATTTTGAGAAAATCAAATCAAATGTGAGTCAATTTAAGTGCACTTAAATATTGAAGATAGTGTAACAATAAATAAAAACTAAAATGAAATTGACAAAAACGGATGACATACAGAAAATAAGAAAAGGCTGGACAAGAAAGAAAATAATTTCAATATGAATGATAGAATAATTGTTTAATGAATAAGAAAATAAAAGAAAGAAAACCAAAAAAAAAAAAACCCAAAAAACATAAATACTAAGCAAATGAAATATATATTGTAAATCAATCAAAGAAACCAATCACGAAAATCAATTAATGAAGGAAAAATGATACAAGATTATTTAATGAATAAAACTTATGAAAGTGGAATGAGAAAAAATATAAAGAGAATGGACATGAAGAAAGTTTTCTATGGGTTTCTTTGTTTAATGACGTATCAACCTTCCAAGTTTATTAAATATCACAGCTATCCTTGAAGAACAATATTGGTAGGATTTACCCAATAGTTAGAGAGATAAAGGAGTTCAAACCTTTCTCAAGGTTATTTATCTAAAAATAAACATAATAACCTCATTGGAATACAAACTCATTAATGATAATGTCACAGTTCACCAAGTTAGCGACTAGTCACGGGGAACCCACCCCCAAATCAAGAAACCAAAACGAATAAAAAGCAGGATAATAAAGAAGTGAGTTTCATTTGTTTGTTTTGGTTAGGTTGTGTTTTATAGCAGATCAATCTTTGTAACTTATTTATTGCAAATAAGATTTAATGGACTGGGTAACTATGAATTAAAAAAAAATGAAATACGTTAAAGAAGATAGGATGATTGAAAACAGAAATGGAAGATAAAAAAAAAATTCTGGATGTGAATGATAAAAGTTAAAAAATATGAATGATTTTCATTAAAAAAATTTATAAAACATTGACATCAATGAGAGAATTCAATCCACTGGAAAAAAAGGATTCTTCTAGGAGGGAATATTAAAGAAAATAGAAGCCGTTTATGAATATTAAAACTCAACTTAAACGACATTTTAATCAAAAAAGAAAGCGTGCGGATCAAAACAATATCGAAATCTAAATGCTGAAAAGAAAATCTGAAAACGAGGCTAAGCGATGCGCCATGACAGTAAACCGACAAAAATTGTGGGAACAAATATTATGAGTAAAAAATAGTTAAAAAAAAAAAACAGAAACCAGAAATAAATGGATAAATTCCAAAAAAAGTGTTGTATGAAGAAGCGTATGTAGAAAAAAATTCAATATCGGATGGATGTTTATCTAATTAGCTTTTATTTTGAATCTGTTATGGATGGTAGATGCAAGTCATGTCAATGTTGTACGAAAAGATAGCATTTGCCAAGAGAAGAGGAAATAATGATAGAAATATGTGTCAGTGAGAAACAAGTTGAGACATAATTTCTGACTGTTCCAGGGACAAAATCACCTCATTATGAATTCAGAATAACTCTTCTCTAAGACTGGCAACTTACCATAGTTAGGGAAGCCCTTTAATGTTTCTGTTTTACCCATAACTGAAGGGAGAAGAGATACACATAGGCTTTTCCATCATTATTATTTCTAAATTAACGCAAACAGCTAAAGTGATGGATTGCAATAGCAAAGGAAGGGAGTTCGAACTCCAGTCACTTTTTCTTAGTAATACCCTTGGAAAAAGTATGGGTCCTTTTATTCTCCGGTTATAGGTTTAATAGTATCACTGTTGTTCTTCTAAATGGATGTGTTTGGCATTGAATAAGCCACGAAGACATTTAATAAGAGCATTTAAAAAGTTTCCAGACTTTTTTTGTACAGGAATTAAAAATTATCGTAGACTCTTGAAAGTTCAGTATGTTATTGCTATACATGTTATGAGATGACTGACCAATTTTTATTTTTTCAGGTTAAAATCAACAGCTACAGCAGCAATTAGAATACACCCTACTGAAGCTTGATTGTCACAGATGGTGAATTTCAAAAATACAATCTGGACGTAAGGACATTTTAGAAGAATGATATGCAATAAAATTCTGTTTTAAACTTGGAAAAAATGCCACAGAAACGTATGGAATGATTCAGACTGCTTTTGGAGAATCTTGCATAAATCGAGCATCAGTTTCTGAGTGGTAGTTTGTGATTGGCCAAAGGGTTAGGCTTAGGGTTAGAGTTTCTATGTTGAAGTTTTAAGGCAGTTCAGGAAGAGGTTCCGTCGGAAGAGGCCAGCTCTCTTCAAATCGGGTCAATGGCATTTCCTCCAGGACAAAGCACCAGTTCACAACTCCATCCTTGTCATAGACTATTTGACCATTTGAGTATCAAGACAATTCCGCACCGTCCCTATAGTCCAGACCTAGCTCCCTGTGACTTTTGGTTATTACCTAAGCTCACAGGCTGTCGTTATGAGACAATTGAGGAGATGAAAGAGACTGTGACGAAGGTCATTGACACGTTCACACAAGAGGATTTCCATGGGGCCTTCCAGAAGTTGTTGGAACTGTACAACAAGTGCATTGCAGCCGGAGGAGATTACTCCGAAGGGGACTAGAGTTTCATGTGTGTACTATCAATAAAAGTGCCCATACGAAAAACGTCTGGAAACTTATTTAATGATCCTCAGAGGTCATTAAAAAGGGAAGACAAACAAAACAAAAACAGCCTCGGCCTGAGAATAGACCTCGGCTCGCTGATACCATTCTTTTGGTTGATGACCATTAATTTATTCAGTAAGAAAAGAAAAAGAAGAGGCAGATTATATATTTAAATATCACTGATGTCTTTTTCTGCTTTACAACAATAGCGACCCGAGTTCGAATCTTACAAAAAAATTTTAAAAAATTAAAATTTAAAAAATCTAAAGGCATTTCAAAACATTATCGCTATTTTAAAAATTAATTCTATTGACTTTAATTTAAAAAAAAATATTCCATATTTTCATGAAACTATTCGATTTTCCGTTGATAGCATTCTGATTTTTAAATTCATCAGCATCTCAGTTTTATCCAACTTTGCATATGTATAATTTTGTTATATAATAAAACCCCAAAACTCTTTAAAAACACTCTTTACCCATGCAAGAAACCGCTGATGATGGCCCATGAAAAGTCAGAAAGTGCCCGGGACAATTTTGGTAAATTCATTCACCATTTCCAACCTGAAACCAAGACACTTATCAAGAAACTAGAAAGGTTCATAATAAACTTAGATAGAACATGTCTTTATGATTTAGTCAAACATGCTTATATATATATATATATATATATATATATATATATATATATATATATATATATATATAGTATTATTTGGTCCAGTTAAACCGGAGTTGAGAGTAATTCCATCAGGACAAGAAAACAATTCAAGAGTGAACATTTAAACTTTCCTGTTAAAGAGGTCATTGTAACAGACAATTTTAAATTTTTTTCGTGTTTTTGAAAATTTCAAAAACGCGTAACAGGATGGAAATAAATTTATAATCCCAATGTGACCGGTTTGTTATTTTTCTTAAAGAGTACATATATATATATATATATATATATATATATATATATATATATATATATATATATATATTGTTTTATTTGCGAATAACACATACACACACACGCTCTCTCACTCTGTCTCTCTCTGTCTCTCTATATAGAATATATATATATATATATATATATATATATATATATATATATATATATATATATGCAGAAATACAAACATGCATGCATTCTTTTTGTAACTTATTGTTTATTCTGACCTGAATAGATTGATTTTTTTTCTGAAACCTAATATTCTCGACAACATCAAAGTTGTAATACTTCATCTTCAACACCAATTTTTGATTTCGGAACACAAAAATTTTCTTTTTATTGTTGTGGCTATTTCATTTGTGTTGGCTTTAAATTCCAGTTTTTATCAACTGATATTTTCCTTTAATATATTTACGTGTACTTACGTAACAAATTTAATGTCAGACAATAAAAGAAAAATCGGTTGATTAACACTTTCATTATCTGAAATATTTGAGTTACTTAAATTTCATACAATCTTTAAATATTCTTGAAGGTTTAATAAACCAAATATATTCAATAATTTATTCTTAATTTACAGGTAAGCTGGTTTATTCAGTCGAATCTAAAAATAAGAAAAATGGTAAGTGGATATTTCTTTAACCTTTTGACTAACATTTGAACTTTGCTGTCATCAACCGGACAACAGAATCGTCTATTTCCAGTCAAGTGTTTTATATTTATCAAGAGAATAATGAAGATATTTGTAGTTATTGATATTCAGTGTTCAAAGATTAAAATGGATAGAATGCAAGATTTGTTATAAAAGTTAGAATAAGAAGAAATTGAGAGAAAATGGCAGAATTTATTGACGATTCAAGACTCTTTCAGTTATCATTCATTCACACACACACACACACACACACACACACACACATACACACACACACACACACACACACACACAGATTACTTCATTCAAATGTGTGTATGGGTGTGTCTGTAAGAGAAAGATATATATATATATATATATCTTTTATATATATATATATATATATATATATAAAAGAGAGAGACAGAGACAGAGACAGAGACAAAGAGTGACAGAGTGAGAGAGTGTGTATGTGTGTGTATGTGTTATTAGCAAATAAAACAATGTTGACCATAGATTATTTTTAGATATTGCGTTAATAAGATATGAAAAGAATTTTGGGAAATCAAGACTTAAATGGTGAGAAAGAAAGAAAGAAAAAAGAAAGAAAGAAAGAAAGAAAGAAAAAAAGAGTACGCATATAGGAAGGGAGGAAGGAAGGAAGGACGGAAGGAAAGAAAAACAAATACAGAAGCTTTTCAGAAAAGAAAAGAAGGAAGAAAATAACCAAAAAAAAAAGATGACAACGTTAGGATAAAGAAAGAAAGAACGGATCAATGAAATGACAGAAGAAGGAAGAACTAAAAATTAGGGAAGAAGACGGGCGTAAGGAATAATTTAAAAAAAGAGTAAACAGAAAGCAAAGATAAGAAAAATGAAAAGCTGAAAAAGATAAATAAAAAGTAAATAAATAAATAAAGAAAGAAAGAAAAAGAAAGCCTGAAATAAATAAATACAGAAAAACCAGAAAAAAAATTAAATAAAATTAGAAGAAAAATATTGAAAGAAAGAAAGAAAGAAAGAAAGAAAGAAAGAAAGAAAGAAAGAAAATCTGAAGTGAATAAATATATAAAAACTAGAAAAAAATGAAATGATATAAAAGAAAAATAGTGAAAGAATTATGAAAAGAAAGAAAGAAAGAAAGAAAGAAGGAAAGAAATGCAAAAAAAGTCTAATGTAAATAAATGCATAAACACTAGAAAAAATGAAATAAAACTAAAAAAAAAATTGTGAAAAAAAGAAAAAAGAAAAAGAAAGAAAGAAAGAAAGAAAGGGATACAAAAAAAGAAAGTCTAAAGTAAATTAATGCATATATACTAGAAAAAAAATGAAATAATAGTAAAAAAAATAGTGAAAAAAAGAAAGAAAGAGAGAAAGTAAGTCTCTAGTGAATAAATACATGAAAAAATAGAAAAAATGAATTAAAAGTAACACAAAAACTACTCAATAAAATTACTGAAAGAAAGAAAGAAAGAAAGAAAGAAAGAAAGAAAGAAAGAAGACTGATTACTTGAACAAAAGAAAACTTGGAAAACTTGGTGTTTATAGAAAGTAGAGTTCAGAAGTTTTCAAAAGAGAAAGTAACAAAAGAAAGTGGTTCATCGCCAAAAGGGATTATGTCAAATGAATACATCAAAATGGATAAGATATGCATAGAATTATCATATAAAATGAAGACCATTTCCAAACATTAACGAGCGAATCTCATGAAAATATATGACGAAGACATTAACTTAAACTTAGGTTAAAAGATTGATCAATAATTCGCTGAAAGCGCACATTGTATATGCTAACTGAATGTACACAATACAATGTGATAAATAGAAGGACTCTATAAGAATCATATACGCAAGCTCATGAAATCAAAGAGTAACTCTATATTACCGTACAAACAGGCATGAACAATGTACTTTCAATGTTTATGAAAATAACTCGTCATTTCTTTTGTGTTTTCGTCGGAGTTTATAGGAAATAATTTGCAGCAAATTCTCTTAAGAAGATTTTCGATCATATCCATATATCATCATCAATAGGTACTATTTACCAATCCCTCCGCTCGGGCAGGATATGACACAAGGTCAATTTTTAAGCGGAGTTTAACAGGTTTGAATTCAGAGTTTTCCTTCTCCTAGACTAGTTGCCTCACCAAGGCTGAAGAACCTAGTCCGTCCTACTATTTACCCATAGCTGGAGGGAGAATAAGGAGGTTCATACCTTTCCCAAGGGTATTTGCCCGAAAGTGAACGTAATAGCGCGACTGGAGTACGAACTCGCGTACTACGATTCCGCAGCTCATCGCTTTAACCATTACACCACGAGGACACCACCGTACAAACAGGCATGAACAATCATCATCAATAGGTAGTTGTGATTGCACGGATGTCATTGACTCTTTCGCACAATATGTCTCTAACATCAATCGCTCCTGGGGGGTCCTCTAGATAGCACACCATGTCCGCACAGAGTTTATTCGTTTAAATCCTTGCTGATCGGCCAACAATAATGCGTTTATATGAAGGAATACCTCATAGAATGTTGCTAATGAGTTCGTCCTTACTTCTGCAGAAGTGCCCTGCATGTCTTCTTTATCATAATTAAATGGTTTGTAAGATGGAGAAAAGAGTCCATGAATATATTATTTTCTTGGGTGTAGCAATCTTGTATATTTCCCATCAAGCGTTTTCTTTGATGTCCATTTAGTGCAAATAGTAGATCTAAAACAGGAACAGATCGGAAGAAATAACATTTCATTTTGTCAGATATCAGATTTTTATATGAGCAATGACTTTTTCATTGCAGTCTACGTCTTCACTAACTTGTGACCATGATGATAATCTATAACGATTTTCTTTTTGGGGATGAATTAAAATGTATTTTGTCCGTGTTAGGAGATTGTGAATATATATATCGAACAATATAAGGAATGCAACAAATAAACAAGAATTTGAAGATTTATTTGTATATATATATATATAGAGAGAGAGAGAGAGAGAGACAGAGAGAGAGAGAGAGAGAGAGAGAGAGAGATAGAGAGAGAGAGAAAGCGTAAAATAGAAATAGAGATTGAGAGTTAGGATAAAAAGGGAATGATATACGTATATATATATATATATGTATAGAGAGAGAGAGAGAGAGAGAGTGAGAGAGAGAGAGAACTCTCGAAGGTTAACTGCTTGATTAATTTTGTGTTATATAAGATCACTGTCAGTAAGGAACGAGTTAAGGATAATGATAAAATGTTATTGATTAGTGCTACTGAACTTAACTCGATAAATAGATGATATAACCATAACCTTAGCTTGACCAATAGAAAATAGGTAAACAGTACAACGTTATCCAAAGATATATGGTAAATAAAAGTGAATACAGTCAAACCTGCCATAATAAAATGTTTTATTAAGAAAAAAAGGCAAAATAGAGGCAACAAAAAAAAAAACACTACATAGGAGATGATAAGAGCCACATTTTGTGTTTGGGAGAAATTTTACGCATCTTAGAACATTCCAAAAATAATTAGCTGAACAGAAGAAACGGAAATATATCTATGTGCAATGTAAATAAATTTTATCTGTGTCCATCTAAGAAATTCCATATTTATTCACTTTTATTTCGACCGCCTTGATTCTTTCTCCCTCCCTCCCCCTCCCTCGTTCTCTCCCTCTCTCTCTCTCTGTATATAAGAAAAAAACTCTCTCTATATATATATATAAGAAAAAACTGTTTTACAAACAAAAAAAAAGTTTTACAGCAAAAATTGTCTTGAGAACCTGCACATGTATTCTAGCATTTATTGACCAATCGATGCTTGCACGCTGTTTTCAAAAATTCTTTGAGATTTCTTCGACAATTTCTCACCTGCCGCCCAAAATGTACATTTTGCTATCAATGTTCATAATAATGATACACCAAGAACAATTAAGGTGGTTTGTTTTTATTGGCCGATAAAACCACCCCTAAAATCATAGGGCATCCATTTAGAAATATGGCAAGATTTCTGCCTAAAATGATACAAATAAACTTTAATAAAATTAAATATTTTATACTATATATATATATATATATATATATATATATATATAAAGCCTCCAGGCCATCAGTATCAAAAATAAAAAAGCAAAAATATATAAAATAGTGATAATATTATAATAAACACTTAACATGTTAACTAAACGTCAATATTTAACTTTTTTGGAAAATAGATATCCTGCCTAAACAATAAACAAAGAAAAAGAAAACACTGAACCTAACTACAAAATAATTCTCCTGAAGATGATAAATTGATTTGATCGAAAACGCTTGGGAGAAAACCTAGAGGCAACTTCGTTGAGAGACTGACACAAAGAAAATAAATAGAGAAAAAATCGTAAGTTCTTAAAAAAGAAAGTTTCTTGTATATATATATCCAAGGTGAAGGAATAACCTTTTCCTCGAGTTAGTCATCACGTGTTGAAATCTGGAATCCAGATATGTTTATTTAAGAAATATTTTCTCTTTCAGATTGTTAAAAATACATTTTTTATTAATTTCAATCATCATCGAAACTTTCAACGATTTTTCAAGCCTTGCATCTAATAAATCAATAATAAATTAGCTGAATTATCTGTAGATTTACAGGTTATGACTCTACATCTATTCAAACTTTTGACTTTATTTTTCTTGTGGGAAAATTTAACATTCTTTTCCTTCAAGTTTGATTTTAATTGTAACATAACTTAATTATTTTTAATTGAACGAAAATGTTTTTTTTTTTTTTCATATACATACACGTTTTGACATTATACACTTTCCCTTGCTGGTTATTGCTCCAACCGCCGTTTACTAAGAGAGAATAAATATGTTGTTTCTCTTACATAATGACATACTTACACAAAGATTTTTCCAAAATATATTAACTAGATTCAGCCAATACCAACTATTATATTCGATACCTGAACATTTTTTTTTGTAATGTAAATATTGGAGTATATTTACGCTCTGACTTTAAATATCTTTTCGTATACGAAAAGATGTAATGGTTTTTTTTCAACAAACTTCTCATTCAAGTTGAGGAAATGCACATTTATCAAATGTTTTATCGGTGATTTATTGAATGTAATACAGGATAATGGTTAGAGTGTTCGCCAATGGCCCAGGAGATCTGGGTTCAATCCCAGGTCGAGTCATACCAAAGACTCAAAAATTGGTACTTGATGCTATCTTGCTTAACACTCAGCATTATAACGTACGTATCAAGGGTAAACTGGAGCAATCTAGATAAAAGAGTAGCGCCCTCCCCTACACCTCGGTGTAGTAGCTATCGAAAAAGGAGACTTCGGGTTACCCTCGACTACGGTCGCCAACTTTTTACTTATATATATATATATATATATATGTGTGTGTGTGTTTGGAAAGTTGCATAACTCAAACACTTGACTCCAATATTTCGCCTGTGAATTGGAGTTAAGTGTTTGATTTATCCAACTTTCCACATATTTATATCATACTATCAGATTCACTACAATCGATCATTTCAATATATATATATATATATATATTGCCGACCATTGCTTAATATCACAGAATCATACATGATTATGACTTCATTCGTCCATGTTTGCAGTATATAGGCATATCGTCTTGAAAGTAGCATGGCCACTTGAAAAAGGTGACCCATAATTATATGGAAGAACAAGGATAAAAAATTGTGTCATTCTGTCTGAACATTGTAATAAAGAAAATTAAGATTCTACAATCCAAACTCACCACAATTCCAGTCAGTGAGGACATTGTTAAATTGCTGAACTGTGACATTGTAATAAGGAAGTTCGACGTCCAGTTAGACTATTATGATCACTTCCAGCCGAATAAAATTGGAATTGTATGGACAAACTTAACCACTCTCTATTGGTTATAACCTATAAAAGATGGTTATGTGTGCCCATAATTTTTCACACCACTGTTCTTATAAATTGATAAGTAAATAGATGAATATCTATATGTCTACATCTATCTATATATATGTAGTGTGTGTGTGTGAGAGAGAGAAAGAGAGAGAGAGAGAGAGAAAGAGAGAGAGAGAGTGTGTGTGTGTGTGTGTGTGTGTGTGTGTGTGTGTGTGTGTGTGTGTGTGTGTGTGCAAATGAAATCAATCACTTCAAAATTAAATATCGCTTTTAAATATTAGAAAAGGAGACCAATAAAGCTTATTTTGAGTCTGGGGTTTTCCTTTTCCTCGATTGCTTACCGTACCAAGGTAAAAGATTCTACTTTTTAGTATTTATCCATAGATGAAGTGCACAGGAAAGATGAATTTTCAACTTTTTCAATGGTATTCGCTTGAAGCGTAATCGAAATTGCCTCAACTAGGATTTCATCCTAAATCACTAAATCAATTTCGAACGACGATAACCGTTACGTTACGCTTCATGATATTTGTAAATAACAATAATAATTCAATAAACGCTGATAATTTGATCTGGAACGACTTAGATCCTTGCTGGATGCATTTCCTATTTTTGAACTCAAACAGATTTTCATAGATTTCAGCGTTGTTTTGAAGTTTTATAAACAGTTTTAACTAAAACACTCTCAACATAATCCAAGATTAGTCAGTTGATCCCGGACAGTTTATATGAAGAGAACATTTCACTCTTGTTCAAACTTGACATCAATCAGCTGATTTTCAAACAAGGTTGCAAACCTGAAAATAAATCAATCTCATTACTTTCTAGATTTTATGACGAATAGCAACTGGGATTGATTTCAGTTGAATGTCAGACTGAAACCAGGAACGCTGCTCAAAGGAAGCGAACCAATTTGAGACGGCTGAGATAGACTGTCGCAGTTGACCAGGTTTGAATCTCCTCCCAGGATAACTTTGAGCATCTTGACATAATGCAGAAGACGGATTTGTTAACGACACATCGACAGTTTATCAGTTGATCGATTCTTTGCAGTCTGATCAATAGGCTAAAACGCGATCGATTGGGGCAATTGATCATATTGGCTTAATACGTAAGATGGACTAAGCCTTTATCTATGTACATGGGAAGAAGGATAAGTACATCTATATACACAAAGACACATATATATGTACATATAAGCGGTCCGTATGATTGGATTGAGATTATATTCTAAGTGCAAAGGAGACATTAGAGAGAATAGCATGTCTAAATCTTAAAAGCATGCAGATTTCTCGATTACAAGAAGTTTGATAAAGTTTATAGATGTTCGCTGAGAAGTTTGGAGTTTAGGATTTATGACATATTTCGAAAAACTTGTGATCGTTGATGGATCAAAAATCAAAGGCTGTCTCTTTTATTTTTCTTAAGCTTTTCTTTTTCTGACTTTTTTCTCTCTCTGTTTTTCTTTCTCTGTTTATCTCCATCTCTCTCTCTCTCTCTCTCTCTCTCTCGCTTTCAACACACACACACACACACACACACACACACACACACACACACACACACACATGTATATATATATATATATATATATATATATATATATATATGTACACGTATATATATACACGCAGAGTCACCTATATTTAAGAAAGTTCTTAGTAAGCAGGCCGACCGTAGTCGAGGACAGCTCGAAGGTTCCCTTTTTAAAAGCTTCCAAATCGAGGTTAGAAGGAAGGTTCTCCTTATTTCCCTTGATCACTCCCCTTATATTTGATCCATACCTTATAATGCTGAGTGTTTACTCAGTATCAAGAAGACACCGAGAACCATTTTTTAAAGTCTTTCTTATGACTTGACCTGGCATTGAACCCCAGTCTCTTGAACCATTAGCGAACACACTAATCATTATGCTCATGGGCCATCCGATGTGCAACATGTTAATAAATACATATATATATATATATACATATATATATATATATATATAGTCCAAAATTTAACCTGGCATTGAACCCCAGTCTCCTGAACCATTAGTGAACACACTGATCATTATGCTCATGGGCCATCCGATGTGCAACATGTTAATAAATACATATATATATATATATATATAGTCCAAAATTTAAAATATAAACTAAGTTAATAATTAACTATGAAATATTATTGAATTGGGATGGATAATGTAACAGTTAAAAAGTCTCACTATCTAAGGCTAAGGTTTGTATACCTTTCAAAAGAAAAAAAGATGACGTAGAAAAAATGGTGTTAGGAAAGGTTTGAATTTATGATATGTATAACTGTAATTATACAACCATACAACCAAAACACAATACAGAGATGAACAAAAGGCTGCATCCTCCCTGTCGGTAAAAAAGGTGACCTCGAAATTGCCAAGAACTACCGTGATATAACCCTTACTCCCATAGTGGCTAAGCTTTATAATGCTCTGCTACTTAACGGCGTCAAACCAAAAGTTGTGAAAATTCTTAGAAATAATCAAAATGGTCTTCGGGGAAATCGATCCACAACATCGCAGATTCTTACGATACGTCAGATTTTAGAAATTAATGAAAAAACCTTCAGGCAACACGCTTATTCGTAGATTTCTCTAAGGCACTTGACTCCATACACAGAGGGAAGGTGGAGCAAAAACTTCTTGCCTTTACTCTTCTGTCACAGCAATAATGATGCAGTATAAAAACACCCAAGTAAAAGTTCGCTCACTGGATGGAGACACATACTTCTTAAACATTGTTGCTGGAATTCTATAAGGGGACACATTAGCCCTATATTTGTTCTTGATCTGCCTAGACAAGATACATCGATCGTCGATAGATCTCATGAAAGAAAATGATTTTACAATTAAAATACAAGAAGCAGACGATACCCAGCACAAACAATTACGGACATAGACTACGTAGATGACATAGCGATTCTGGAAAATACACCAACCGGAGCCGAATCCCTCCTGAATAGTTCGGAACAGGCGGTAGGGGGCATTGGCCTTTATATGAATGCAAACAAAAATGATTACATGCGTTAATGTCACAAAGAGACAGCTTCATACTTAAATGCCAGTTCTCTGAAACTAATGAATCCGTTCACCTATCTAGGAAGCTGCGTCTCATCTACTGAAAATGACATCAATATGCAACTTACAAAGGCATGGACTTCTATCGATAGGTTATCGATCACATGGCGGTCAGGCTTATCCGATAAAATAAAACGAATATATTTCCAAACAGCGGTTGTTGCAATTCTACTATATAGATGACCCACACGGACGCTGACTAAACACAAAGAGAAAAAGCTAGACGGGAATTTCACAGGAATGCTACGAACTATATTGAACAAATCCTGAAAGTCACAAAACCGAGGCTGTACGGCCACCGACCTCCCATCTCTAAAACCTTCTAAATAAGACCAACTCAACATGCAGGACACTGTTAGAGAAGTAAGAACAAACTCATTAGAGACGTCCTCCAATGGACCCCTTCACAAAGACATGCATGTTTTGGACGATCAATTATAACTTATTTTCAACCGCTCTGTAAGAAGACAGGATGTAGTCTGGAAGATATGACGGAAGCGATTGATGATAGAGACAAATTGAGAGAGATTGAAAGAGAGAGAGAGAGAGAGAGAGAGAGAGAGTTGGAGAAATCAGAGCTAGCAGCACAACATGAAGATGATATATACATATATATACATATATATATATATACTAATCTAATATCTACCAGCATTCACGGTTACCAGAAAAAAAGAAAAAAAAACGTCAGGAACAAGAGATAAAAATATCTGGAATCACCGCCCGGGGGAAAAAGAAAAAATATTATAGGACAAAAAGAAAGAA
>OY757928.1:48424909-48482409 GCA_963585895.1 Sepioteuthis lessoniana | reverse complement strand
GTCATTTCTACCGGTTTCGCAGGTTCACGCAAGCGGAGCTCTTTGTGTAATCTTCGCGCCAAAATAAACAAAGGAAGACCTAGACTCTCTGACGCTGCTTCAATGATACTGAAGATTATTCTGCTGCAACCCACACCCAACAGCCTACAGAGACCCCGCCCATATATATATATATATATATATATATATATATATATATATATAAGAATGCTCATTTTCGTGCCACATGGTCAACAATCTCGGAGAACAAAAATTATGAATTCAAACCTGTTAAATTTCGATTAAATTTGACCTTGTGTCATATCCTGGCAATGTGAAGGAATTGGTAAATATACTCATATATGATTAGAGCTCCGTAAAAGCTGTGTTTACAAAAGTTTAATTCAGTGCGCAATGGCAATATTGTTATTATTTTAAAACAAGCCCGTCCAATTAGGCTGTCAGCATTTTTAAATATTTTGTAAAACAGCTGTTCCTCGTTATTGGTTGTCGGTGGGATCTACTTGTTTACAATTATATTATTTATCACACACACACACACACACACACACACACACACACACACACACACACACATATATATATATATATATATATATATATATATATACTACCGGGCAGGACTAAAAACATATTTTTTGCTAACTCTGACAGTAACCAGTAGGTTCTCAACAGTGACATTGAAAGGATAATAACTGGAAGATCGTGGTCCTTTCTTGTGATTTTCAAGACTTCACTTAGTGTGTAATAAGCAAATGCGTTTGTTAAGACAAATCACTGAAGGTAGCTGTTGAGACTACGTACACATACACGCACATACAAACATACAAACACTCACACACACACACACACACACACACACACACACACACACACACACACACACACACACACACACACACATATATATATATATATATATATATATATATATATATATATATATATATATGTATTTACACACACACACACACACATATATATATATACATATATATATATATATATATTATATACGAAAATTATACCAGTATATATTCATAATGAATTCTGAAATATATTACATAATTACACACACACACGCACACATATACATAGACTCTAAAATATATTCATTCACATTTTCAAATCGAAACCCACACATATATCTAATAATACGAGACACATATATACACATAGTTATGTATATATTGGAACATGATATTGGACAGATAAACAGATGAAAAGACCGACACAGACAGCCATACATTTGATATATAAAGCCACAACACACACACACACACACACACACACACACACATACATATATATATATATATATATATATATATATATATATATATATATATATATATATATTCTAACCGAACATCATATAATATTTTCTATCAATTCAATATTATTGCAAATTGAATTATCTATCTTTATTTAATCTGCATCGGAGCCACAGTATTCCATATTTTAATAAATATATTTCAGCATGAAAAAATTGTTTTTAAAAGATTCTTGCATGAGAATATGCCCACTTCCGACATTTTCAAAAATTTACAAACACTGTTTGTTTCAATTATTAAAGTAATAAACCTTGAAATTCTTATTCTGATACAAAAACCTTTTTTTTCTGAAAATTCATTTATATTTTATTAATTTACAGAAAAATCTTCTGTACCAACTGATTTCAGTTTCAGACTTTATTTTAAATACGAATACAGCTCTAATGAATTGGAAGTTGGGTAATTCTCTACGAAAATGAAGACAGTGAATATATATTTAAATGTGTGTATTATTGGATTTATATTTTTTCTTTATAGTCGTCACAAAAATACCGCTCTTAATTTCTTTAGAGGGTTCGCCATTGGCCCAGGAGTCTTGGATTCAATCCCAGGTCGAGTCATACACAAAAGATGGTACTTGATGCCTCCTTGCTTAACAGAATTTTAAGATATGGATCAAGGTTAATGCAGAGAAATCCTGGAAAAGGAGTAGTGCCCTCCTCTACACCTTGATGTAGTAGCTATCGAAAAGGGAGCCTTCAGGCCACCCTCGACTACAATCGCCAACTTACTTTACACATGACTTGTAGACGTTAATATATGTTGTAAACATCACCCCTTCAAAACTTAATGAAATTAAACTAATCGACATTTTACATTTTTTCGTGTCCGAATTTTCGCTTATCAAAATAACAAAACAAAAATGAAGGTCTCTTTACTCATCTTGGCAAACTTTAGATTTTATAAGTTTCTTGGAACAAACAAAATAAAAGAGATTACGTAGGAAATTGAAAACAAATATATATTTCAGTTAATATAGTAGATACAGTCACAGTGAAATGTCGAATATTTATTTATGTATTCTTTTAATCTTTTTAAATTCTTCTAAGACGTGCATCGTACTCAAATGTAAAAATATATTCTGTTAATGTTCTGGAAAAAATCACTGGTAAATGAGAAAGCGTATAAAGAATTTTGAATTAAAGAATCTTACTTTTTTCGCCTTTTTCATTGAAGATCTATGAAAAAAAATATTGCTTACAAAAAACACACTCATACACGTGTGTGCGCATTCTGTTCACGCACACAAACACACATACAGAGACCAACGCGCACACACACACACACACACACACACACACACATACACACACACACACACACACACACACACACACACACACACACACACACACACACACACACACACACATGTATATGATATTAAAAGAATAATAACAGATGCCTATTTATCAAAATCTGTTTTAAAATTATTATGCCGATATGATGACCAGAGTGTTAATACAAATAGTAAATGTTGCACGATGATCATGTAACCCAAGAGTCTGTTCGATATCATCTAAGATGTGGCCATGCCTGGAAGTAATTCTTTATACAGCAAATTCAGCATGGATCAGCTTATGTTATGAACATTAAAATGTCAAATACCTTCAAGCATTTGTCTTGGGTAATTCTTCTTACAGCTCACAGACTGAGGCGTAGATGTTTACTGAAATTTTACTAAAAGTGTTCAAAAGTAAAACCATTGTCATGAGATAAATCGTCCTAGTTTAATATATTTGAAAAATTTGCTCTTGATATTGTTCTGCAGTATGCATAATAAAGATAAGATACTATTTACATCAAATTTTGCAGATATCATAATTTTATGGTTAATTTTGCCGATAATTTTGCAGATAATTTGTAGATGATTCTGTGGTTATTTTGCTGATATCATTCATGGTTAATATCAAAGATTACTGCCTTCAGCTCATTCTTTGAAACAAGAATTTTCACCAATTAGTTTGTTCGATAAAGTTCAAAATGGAGTCATACCATAAAATAATTTCTGATAAATGAAATTCAATATGCAAGAAATGTTTATTTAATGTACATTAACTTATCAAATGTCTCCCTGAAAAGGTATTGAGCAGTATTTTTCGGCTCATATACTAAAGTGGGTGTTTATTGGAATTTTCACAAAAATTCGCTAAAGTGAAACCCGGTTTATCGAGCGAAAATCATTATTACTTAATTAATCTTGATAGCTTTTCATCTTAGTATTGTTATGATTTTTACATCATTATGACTTAAAATATTTGGTGGCTTTCCCCATAATAGTGTAGCCCAGTGAGCTTGGGCTGTAGAATATGCCAACTGCATTTCTGCTGAGGGGAAAGACCCCTAAATTACTGTCCAGATATGATGCCAAACAATCTGATGGTGAAGCTACAGTAATGCTGAAGATTTGGAGAATCCAGAATACCCCTTCATTACCATCTCTCCCAGGTTCAGCCTGACCCAAAATGGTTGAACTTGAAAGAGTCATATCTATGGGTCAGAGAGAACTATGTGACATTTAAACTGAGTACCAATGAATTACTTATGCTAGATTAAATTGTTAGAAATAGAACTGTTTGATCATTTAACCGTGTGAAAACCAATGATTAGTGTGTATTTGAATTGTTAGTTATATAAGACAATACTTGGAGCCCTTTAACGTTGTGCCAATGAATGAGTAAGTAAGTAAAGTTGGCGACCATAGTCGAGGGTAACCCGAAGGCTCCCTTTTCGATAGCTACTACACCAATGTGTAGGGGAGGGCGCTACTCCTTTCCTGGATTGCTCTACTTTACCCTTGATCCGTACCTTATAATGCTGAGTGCTAAGCAAGGAAGCATCAAGTACCATTTTTTGAGTCTTTGGTATGACTCGACCTGGGATTGAACCCAGGTCTCCCAGGCCGTGCAAACAAATGACTATTAATAAATGGAATAATTCAAGTTATGTAGAAATGCTTGAATTCATTTGACTGTGTGAAAAAAAAAAGATTCCAGAGTCATTTAAAAATATTATGAACAAAACGTGATTACGAATCATATATTTAATATACATGTATAAAGAGGATTTGGCATTAAATAATCTACAATGTTTGAGATGCCATAAAACCCAACCAACCAAACAAATGATCATAATATTTCTATGATGTTTACCTCATTATAACTTCATAAATCTGATGGATTTTCTCATAATATTGTTATGATCTTAATATCTTGAACTTCACAAACAATTTTTAAAATTTACAGGGTTTTCCTGGTTTCATCCACTTTCACCACCAGTAAATTCATCCTTTTATCAATCGGCAGTTCTTATTATTTTTAATAAAAGAATTAGTATATTGTATATTTGAACATTTAGCTAATCCTATACCGAGCATATGAAGGTTTGATAAGTTTTTTCAAAAACTTATTGGCAGAGCTATGACACCCGTATATTTCCCTCTAACCACACATGTTCAAATTCTAATATTTTTTCGGTAAATTAAAGAAGAAAAATGTGCTTCTCAAAATCACTCAAATTATAACACATTAAAAGTTAAGGAAAAGAGTCAGAAGCATGTTTCCTGACCGTAAATCTACTGAGAATATCAAAAGGCGTATGTGAAAGGCAACAAAAGTAAAAGCAAAAGGGTTCTTAGAATAAAGTCTAATCAAATAAATCAAAGATGTTCCTTGGAAAGTCGTCGTCCTTTCATTCCTCCTGAGAATCATCACGTATATTGCCAGCGTCCATGTCAGAAATGTTGCAAGATTCCCCTTGACAGTCTCCACAAGCTTGCACACAAGATAATCGATTTTTCCTGCATGTACATAATTTTGTTCCACATGGATTTTTCGAGGATAACTTGGAATTACAATGGGGAACTGCATGCACCAATCAAGCCCATATGGTTGATGTTAGTTGGGTTTCACTGGCATTTTCTCGTGTTTTATGGCATATTAACCCTCGTGTGTTATTCCGTGCAAAATCTTTATATATACATAAATATGTGTGTGTGTGTGTGTGTGTGTGTGTGTGTAATCTGTAAGCGAACAGTATGTCGGTAAAATTATTTTTTTAACGTGAGAGAGCACATTTGTGTCTACATTTATATGTTTTTAAGTATTGCTAACGCCAATAATTCGAATTGCTTGCAATTATTGCTATCTAACTCTAATAAATCTATCTTCACTCAGTTAAATGGTTTCATGTATTTTTTATCCCCCCCGAATACGATTATTTAAAATTAATCATATGCTTACTCTCAGTTTGAAAGTCTTCAATTATTACTATCTCAGCGCATTTGGCACTAATCCACTGTCTGCTAGAACCTTAAGTTAGAAAATCATTGGGTACATCTTTGCCGCAAAAGCTATTTGAAGAATACAATTGGCAGAATCAAAAATGTCCTAAGGCTCGAGATAACCGGCTGATTGATGAGATTGAGCCTTTCCGACTGCATGTCTAACCCAGTAAGTACCAAAGTGGTGAGTTGCGACTCACTTGATCATTCAGTTGCTGGGTTAAAGACTACTCAGCCACCAGGATACCATCCTTAATGATTACCATTTCCTACATACAGCCAGCAGGTGGCATCGTTGGGAAGATTCTTACCACTCTACGAAGGTGCAGTCGGTGTATTCTACTCCCCCAGCTGACAGTATGTTAAACAGAGGATTCACTTAGACAGGGAATAAAACTTCCCCAAAAACATTCCTCCATTTTTTGCATCACGAACATCCTATTGATATCCTTCATATTGGAAGATTTGTATGTGGGCAATCAGGTAAGATTAAAATGCTGTATGCTTTGTTGATGACTGAATCTCAAGCTGCAGTTGTGAGAATTTTAATGCGAACGACAAAAATGTGAATTAACATTTTAATAACGTCAACATGAATGTGAAGTAACATTTTGATACAATCAGCTATGGGTAAATAGTAGGACGGACTAGGTTCTTCAGCCTTGGTGAGGCAACTAGTCTTAGGAGAAGGAAAACTCTGAATTCAAACCTGTTAAACTCTGCTTAAAAATTGACCATGTGTCATATCCTACCTGAGCGGAGGGATTGGTAAATAGGATCGATATAAATTGTGATGTAGCACTCCGTCTTCAAGAAAATACCACCATCTCATAGGTGAGTCTACTGAGTTTTTTATACAGAAGGTACTGCCGCAGTTTAGATTTCTGTCCTCATAAGACTATCTTTAAAGAGCGTCGTTGGTACATGCGTAACCTTTTATGCAAAATGATCCAAAATGTTCTCATCTTATTGTACGAAGGCAATCAACCGGCTGAATTAGATTTCGGGGTCAATGTTGAACTACTTCCCTTGAATATCAACACCTGAAAAGAGATCATCTAATGTATTAACCTGGCTGTTTTTCTTTTCTATGTTTCTTTTTCAACGCATATTCCATCAGGGGATGCTTGAACATTCTCCGCATCATCGCAATTGATTCCTTAATCTGAAGCTACTACAGTCAAATGGTTTGTGCACATCAAATTAGGCGAAGGATCTCATGAGATCTCGGTTTTATTGTTCGATAACGCGACTGGAAAATTCCATACGGTGTTCTCTTGTTGGCTGTAGCAAATTGGTGAAATGGCTGACTGTATTGTTTACACTGATAAAATGAAGCATTGTAATAATCCAAGTGACCCTTACTGATTTTGGCTCAGTCGGCAGGGGATGCAGAATACACCAACTGCATCTTTTCACAAAGGTAAGACTCCCACCATCTATGGGTTCTATCTATGGGTCAGATAAAATGGTTTGACATTTAAACTATGTACTTTGACATTTAAACTAAGTACAAACAAATGGCTAATGCTAAACTGAATTTATTGAAATAAAACTGTTTAATCATTTAACTGTGTGTAAAAAAATGGCTGATGATTCATTGAATTGTTAGAGATACATAGCAATACTTGTAAACATTTAACTGTGTGCAAACAAATAAATAGAATTATTCGTATAAATAAGTGAAACTGTGTTCAAAAATGAATTCAAGCTCGTTTAAAAATGTTTCACAGGATATGTGCTGAGAAATTATATATATTTAGTATAAAAAGGGATTGGTATTAAATAATTAACAATTGTTGATATGCCATAAAACCACAACAAACCAAATAGTATATATGTATGTATAAAGGCTTTGTAATTAAGTAACCTAAAATGGTTGATATGCCTTAAACCGATCCAAACCAAACTAAATCATATATATTTAATATATATGTATAAAAAGTATGCGTCATTAAGTAACCTACAATGGTTGATATGTGATAAAACCAAACTAGACTAAATCATATATATTTACTAAATATATATAAAAATTGTATGTGTCATTAAGTAACCTACAATGGTTGATAGGCCATAAAACCAAACAGAACCAAACCATATATATATATATATATATATATATATATATATATATATATATATATATATATATATATATATATATATAAAGGAATTATCATTAAATCGACAAAAACTGTTGATATGCCACCAAACCAAACCAAACCAAATATTATATATTTAATGTCTATGTCTAAAAAGTATTTAGCTTTAAATAATCTACAAATGTTGATATGCCATAAAACATATTAAACGAAATCATATATATTTTATATACATGTATAAAATGGATTTGTCATTTAAAAACCAACAATGATTGAGATGATATAAATCTAAACCAAACCAAATCATATATTATATATATATATATATATATATATATATATATATATATGTGTGTGTGTGTGTGTGTGTGTGTGTGTGTGTGTATAAAGAGGATTTCTCATTAAACTAAACCAAACAAAATCACACTGATGGATTCAGCAACTCCACGTCCTCTTGTTATACCACATCTACTCTTCAACGATCAGTCCAACATCAGATGTATCATAAGATCACATTAAAGGCCTCGCCAAAACTTATCACTTCTTACAGTCAAATAAAAGGCGTGAAAACTGATCATATACGCACTGATGATTTTCTCGAAACTTTATCATTGTTTGCAGGTATAATATCTTACTTTTTGTGTGTTTATTATTTGAGCAGTTGCAGAAAAGTGTTCACATTCTCAGGTTTTTGTGACTGGAATGCTAGTCTTCGGTCTTCTTGGTAGGGATGCTCTTTCATTAATTCTACATAGCATAAATCCTGACACCAATTCTGTTTAAGATTATGGTGATAGATTATTCATAAATTCTTTGAACTTCTCATCTAGTATCTAAAGTGCGTTACATTGTTCATCGTTGACCTTTGCTGACAATGGCTGATAAGTTACTGCGACCTGTCTGACTTGCTGAGTTTGCTTTAGGGTTGTTCTTCTGAGAGGAATGACTTATATTAATTCTTTTACAGTTAAAAAAAAGACAAGGACATGCGCATGTAATGTCCTTGAAATTGCATTATCTAGTATTACATGTTCGACAGTATTAACTGCAGAATAGATCTTTTGTAGATAAAATCATCTCAATATTATTACTGTGAGCAAAGATTTAGCATTAGAGGCCTCCATCACTTTTAGTTGATCGATGATTTTAACTAGAGCGTTGTTAACAAGCAGTATTGCCTGATTCTTCACAAACAGTAACACATGTCATGTCATTTGGAGTCAATTCCAATGCTGAATGAAAGAATTTAATAGCCTTACCAGGGTGTTTACCAAACATTGATTTTGATATAAAACCAGACCAGTTAAGACAACTACTTCCTAATAAAAAGGGGGGTGCTAATTGATATTCACGTAATAGACTATTGGTATGACATGTGATGGTTCCAGTGCTGGAAGCTTCATAAAGATATATATTGCATATCATTAGCTTACCGTTGTCCTTTGTAAGATCTTCAAGTTTTGCGCATTTCTTCCTCGGCACTGCTGGCATTGTGATTAATGTTGCAACTCCTATCGCGTCTTGCGCTATCATTGCAGAAATTACTTCCATGGAATGATTGCTGGACTGGGATCTACCTGATACGCAATCTACTCTGTAAAGAAACCTGAAATATACTTTTTTCTGATGGTCAGCACTGATTATGGTCTCATGAAATTTCATCATACATACATTACGCAAAAAAAAGGCTATTTAATTGTGTAATCATCCATTTTAAACTAAAGACATAATCCATCTAAACTGCTAAAAACGTGCTGGTTCAATGCAAAAGTTTTGGTGGGTCAACACAGTAGCTTGGCAAATGCTGACAGCATTTCTTTTAGATGTCACATTTTTTAGCAAATGCACATACTTTATCAAGCCAGATTTCAGGTATACACCCATTTTATACTATAGGCTGCCAAAAATTTTTCTCAAGACCAATACAAAGAGCTATTTAATATATCAGTATGTATAAGATAAGCTTTTTATCTAGTACTAATTTGTTTTATCATATATTACTTCTTTGTATGATCCCTTAATAGTTAACACAAACACAGAGCCCATGTTACTTGATAACAGTTACTTTCTCATTCATACAATCATCAGGCCGAGATTTAGAACATAGATTTACATATGCTCTCTCCGGGAGCGTGAGTATTATTCAATTGTTCATAAAACACGATGCAAACTACATTATCAATACCTCCCACACACATATGCAAGGTGCATACGATAAGTTTTCAGACATTTTTCGTATCGGCACTTTTATTGATAGTACACACAAGAAACTCTAGTCCCCTTCGTAATAATCTTCTCCGGCTGCAATGCACTTATACCGTTCCAACAACTTTTCGAAGGCATCATGGAAGTCCTCTTGTGTGAGCGTGTCAATGACCTTCCTCAAAGCCTCTTTCATCTCCTTAATTGTCTCATAACGACAGCCTCTGAGCTTAGGGAATAACCAAAAGTCACAGGGAGCAAGGTCTGTACTATAGGGGGGTTCAGGAACTGTTTTGATGCCCATCTTGGTCAAATAGTCTATGACAAGGATTGATTTGTGAACTGGTGCACTGTCCTGGTGGAAATACCACTGACCCGATTTGAAGAGTGCTGGCCTCTTCTGTAGGAACCTCTTCCCGAACTCCCTTAAAACTTCAACATAGTAACCCTGACCCTAACCCTTTGGCCAATCAACTCTAGTGTTGACTTCCTAACTCCTCTAACACCTCTCATCATCCCTCGCATTCTCCCTGCCTTCCTTGAATCTCTTATGTCACTCAAAAACTGATGCTCGATCCATGCAGGATGGTCGAAAAGCAGTCTGAAGCATTCCATACGTTTCCGTGGCATTTTTCCCATGTTCAAAACAGAATTTTATTGCATATTGTCTTCTAAAGTGTCAGATTGCATTTTTGAAATTCCCCAGCTGTGACAATCAGACATTGGTAGGGTGTAGTCCAATTGCTGCTGTAGCTGTTGATTTGAACCTAAAATCATAAAAATTAGTCAGTCATCTCATAAGATGTATAGCAATAACATACGTAATTTTCAAGCGTCTACGACAATTTTAAATGCCCGTACGAAAAAATGTCTGGAAACTTATCGTATGCCATTCACACACACACACATATATATATATATATATATATATATATATATATATGTATATATATATATATATATGTTTGTGTGGTTCCATATATATATATATATATATATATATATATATATATATATATATATTTATATGGAACCACACACACAAACGTATAGGAATATGAAGAGAAAAGACAGAATATATTTGTGTTCATAGACATATCACCCGTTGACTTTAACCGTTTTCTAATGCTACCATGATTTTTGTTTGTATCTTTTTTTTGTAATGTTTATTTAGGAAATAGACTGATTCGAATTTAATGAGCATTCATCTCTCCAACAATACCATAATGACTCTCAAATAAAATCTATTCTCTTTCGCATTTGTTAAATGACTGTTAATGAGATTTTCATGTCGTTTAAACAGACACGTCCTTTTTATCGGGACGTTCGGACGTGATCTGATGAATGACAAGTGACTATTTTCAATTCCATTTTATATCGTATCGTCTTTCATTGGAACATTACAAAACTGGACTGTCCCAAACAAATGATAAATGAACATTTTATTAAGTTTCAGACGAATTTTTTTCAGAAATCATGTTACGATCAAAAATAGCAATATTGACGTTGATATTTGAACTAAAAAAAGGTGCACTGTGATATGGTTAGAGTCATTTCATTTTTTTAAAAAAAGAGAAAGTAATCAATATATGACATGATTTAAATAACGGAATTTTATCCAATTCTTGGCTTAGGAATATAATTGACTTGATGTCTCTTCTATCTATCGGGATGACTTTAGGATCATAGTCACGATGACAGCATTGTTTTTTAAGGAAGGGGTGAATGATTTTGATAAGAATTTCAACGATATATATTTTTATATCAAATAGTTGAAGGATTATATATGACATTCATGGGAAGCAGAGATTACAAAATATGATCATTCAGTTTCCATTTGGATTGGAAAGTCCTTTCGCCTCTTAGTTATATAATTTTAAAGATTTCTCCTAATAGAAATTCCGGTCTGATATATACAAGTTAAACTTTAAACACACCCACTCATACCCTATACAAACTAATATGCACCCTACCATATATATATGTTTTGTTTGCCTTGCTTGAATTTGTGGCGTATCATATTTACCAACCCCTCCGTTCGGACAGAATATGACACAAGGTCAATTTTTAAGCGGAGTTTAACAGGTTTGAATTCAGAGGTTTTCCTTCTCCTAGACTAGTCACCTTACCAAGGCTGAAGAACCTAGTATACCCTACTATTTACCCATAGCTGGAGGGAGAATAATTGGATTCATATAAGGGTACTAGTGCTGTGTGAAATGCAACCAGTCTCGTCCAGGATTTGAACTCGTGACACCGTGTCCATTTCCTACGGCGATAACCATTACACCACGGTCACCTCCTAAATGTGCAGCGTATCAATTTCAGTTTGTCATTTA
This sequence comes from Sepioteuthis lessoniana, assembly GCA_963585895.1. Classification (NCBI taxonomy): domain Eukaryota; kingdom Metazoa; phylum Mollusca; class Cephalopoda; order Myopsida; family Loliginidae; genus Sepioteuthis; species Sepioteuthis lessoniana. The sequence continues at coordinate 48,470,150 of OY757928.1, read as the reverse complement.
ATGCCGACTGAAAGATAGTTTGGTAGATAGAAAGATAATTTGGTAGAAAATCTGCTTTTATCGACGTTCTTTGTAGAAAAAGGGTTTGTAAAAAAGCCAGCGGAGGATTAATATTTTAATAGAGTTCTACTAATTTCTGTTATCCAAAACGTCATTTGGATTGACCGGCTCAAAAATGTCTTTCCAGTCACCCACTTGGTAATGTCTAGAACGGATTTCATTGAAATCAATACATTTTACCAATTATGTTCCACGGTCAATTGTGAATGTCAGCCAACACAGAATGGAGAATCATGTTTTTTGAATTGATATAAGTGTTTTATATATGTGTAGCCTATGTGGATTCCAGCTTGATTTACTTCCTGCGTCATCACTACTTAGTAAATATGGTTGTTTTCCTTGATTGTTGGTTGGATTTTTTCTCAGTTGATAGTTCGTTCGAGCATTGCATTCATTTTCTTTGTCATAAAACAATTACTGTTTGATTTCAAATACGTTTAAAGAAATTTGTTGTTTGTTTTGATACAGAGTAGCAATTATTGGCAAAACTTACGCATTTTTAGTTTCCACGAATGTCAATGGTTAGATATCCGGTAGAAGCTGCTTGCTTTAGTGTTTAAGAGGGTATGGACCCTGTTTTAAGGTTAGATAATTTGTGGATTGGTAATATTTTCCCCCAGTGCCTTTAGTGAGGATTTTTGAGCTACGATAGACCAAGATCTTGCTTGAACTATTATATGTATAAAAAGTAAAGTTAGCGACCATAGTCGAGGGTGACCCGAAGGCTCCCTTTTCGATAGCTACTACACCAAGGTGTAGGGGAGGGCGCTACTCCATTCCCTGGATTGCTCCACTTTACCCTTGAACCGTACCTTATAATGCTGAGTGTTAAGCAAGGTGGTATCAAGTTCCATTTTTAAAGTCTTTGGTATGACTCGACCTGGGATTGAACCCAGGTCTCCCGGGCCATTGGCGGGGGGCAATCTAAATAATGAACCGGAAGCGATGGATGATTGGGAGAAAAGGCGTGAAAGAGTCAGGGAAATCAGTGCTACAAGCATGACATGATATATATATATATATATATATATATATATGTGTGTGTGTGTGTGTGTGTGTGTGTGTGTGTTGCTCAAAGAAAATGGAGACACATTACACAAAGAAAAAAAAAACTATCAAAAACTCCAAATTCTTGAAGCACTTTAAATAACGGTTAGCAAATCTGGCCAAAACAAGGTCACTATCACATGTAGCAACCACATTCCGAAATGTATTTAACGTTTTTCCTTTTTAACTCTCGATAACTTCTTTCGGAAATTCCCTTCCAACTTATTATTCCTTCTACTCTTTAAAAAATTACACACGACACCTCATTGTGTTTGCCATTTCAGAGTTAATTTCCTCGAAGATGCTAGCTGCTCGGAGTTGAGTTCTTGGTAAAATATGGTACCGATTTTATTCATTCCATTCAGATTGTAAATGGTTCATAGAAACACTTGAACGGATAAACATTAAAAAGCAGAAGAGATGTATCCGTCCTATTTAATCAAACATGTGTAAAAGAGAAATTTCTACCCTTTTCTTTCTTTCTCTCTCTCTCTCTCTCTATATATATATATATATATATATAGAAGGCGTATATCTGTGTTTTTATGTTTATGCATATAGTTAATACAAGTGATGAGTGATTTGGTATCTACTTAGAATTATACATCATTTACCAACACTTTCAAATACTCGTTTACGCTGTTTAATCGGTTGAAGTTGAATCAATTGGATTTAGGAATGTTATGTAAACATCTGTATAGTCATCTCTCTGTCTCTCTCTCTCTCTCTCTCTCTATATATATATATATATATATATATATATATATATATACTTACATAAAAGACATAATAGATTGGCAATATCTGGGAAGGACTTGTAGTTCCAAACCATAAATCGTATGGAAAAACACCATTGGTCAATTCATATGATAGAAACCTATTAGACTGAAGGCCAATCTGCCGCCCCGGCTTTGATTGGGTGATTTCAGCCAGATGACTAAAGCAGTTTTAAATTTTTAGAAGTAGAAATAATTTCATCTGTATCAGAGAAGAAAATGGACGAATTGGAGGTGTTGTACTTTTGCCCTCAAATTCCAGTGAAATCTGGGCGGTAAAAGATAAGGGGGCACCTAAAAATTATATCCGGATTATCGTTATTCCAATAAACAGGGACTGATAGAGTTGGGGTCGCAGCAACAAATAAGACCACTAAAGATGCAGATATACGACAAGGGATGACAACTACAACACTGACGTTGATCGACGATGGATGACTGTTACAACAAACAAAAGACGTGGGCACTGAATGTGATATAAGAATAAGATAGATGATAGAAGATAAAAGAGTAAGTATAAACAAAGAAAAGCAGTCTTTTTCATATATATATATATATATATATATATAAAGAGAGATAGCGGGGAGAGAGAGAACAGAGAACAAAGAAATAGATATTAACGTGTGATAAAAACGTATTCATCCATGGACATAAACAAATTGGTATTTTAAAAACTACACCTACATTAACAGTACGGTTTTCACTTCCCTCTCTCTCTTTCTCTGTCTCTGTCTCTCTCTCTCTATATATATATCCTAAACATCCTTTTGACATCAGCAGTAGGTTCCGTATCTCCAAAGCCAAACTAAGATTTCATGCAGATAATTCCAGTATATGAAGTATTTTGGTCTACCGCAGGTCTGAGAAGCCATATAAAAGTGCACGAGGTTAGTGTGTACACCGAAAATAGTGCTTTTGTTTTTTACATATGAGCCAAATCTAGCAAGACTAAAATTGGCCTGAGAAACCACATGTGTACCCATGGGCGTTCTTTACAGGGTCGAGAAGTTTATTTTCTTCGTAATGATGAGGTACACTCTCTTTCTCCACACACACACACACACACACACACACACACATATATATATATATCTATATATATATATATCTATATATATATATAAGGATGTGGATTAAATGATACACAGCCCGAGAAATTATTTTGATCTGAAGTCTACATCGCATGTTGCTCGATCCATTTAATTAATATTCAAAACTGAATTACGTGAATTCAAATTGGAGGAAATTATATTGGAACATTGATATTTCCCCTGTATAAAAATGTCATATTTCATAAGACAAAGCACTAATTGATGCACGCATTCCCTTATATATACATATTTATATATATATATATATATATATATATATATATATATATATATATATATATGTAGTTTTGATCATAAGAAAACTTTCTTAGAGGTTCCGATTTATGTTCTTGCCAGTTAAACAATTACGTATACTGCTGTTGGCACTGATACTTAATATGCATACGTCTTGAATGTTAAACATTTTATTATTGTACCGTCTGACCTTAGAAGATTGTCTTTCATTTTATACAATGGTTCGGTTCTATGTGATTGGACAATTCCGTATTTTCTACTGCAACATTTGGCCAGCGGTCGAGGCGAAAGAAAAATCCATAAATTCAAAAGTTGATATTTAAGCTAGCTCTCAATTACCCAACTAGAAAAGTTGACGCAACACAATTTATCTCCCGATTTCTTCTTGTGCCATACACAAAAAGAAAAAAAAAAAAGAAACCATCATTTTATTATCTTATTGGCTTAATATAATAGCAAGCAACTAAATTTTTTTCCATTTGTATAGAATAATTTGTCTCTAATTTTTCAGACACAAAGTGCGTTTAAGACCATCAGTAACTTGACGAAGAACCACCAAAGTTTTCCTTTTGACCTAAGAAGCTACATTGTATCATTTATGTATAATAATAATAATAATAATAATAATAATAATAATAATAATAATAATAATAATAATAATAATAAACAAAAAAGAGAATTTGCAAAATTGTTAACTTTGCTGTCCCGACTGACCACAGAATAAAACCTGAAAGAATGTGCAAAGAAGAATAAGTAACTCGACCTTGCTAGAGAATTGAAAAAAACTATGGAACATTGCTGTGGTCTTCGGATAAGACCGGTGGAAAAACAACTCAAACAACGGGTGATAGGTGAACGTTATTATATTAGCAGAAAAAAGGAAGTCATACAAAAGAAGTACTAGTCGTTCTCGGCATGCAGTCTGTCTGTCAAATGTCTCGTAAGAAACGAGAAGTTGTCTTCCCCGAGCGAGCCAGCTAAGAGAATATCTTTAGGCTGGACGTGTCAATCTTTGGGATATGGTAGGATATGTCCCCATAACAAAAAGGAAAATGATGATTGTACCAATTGTGATTGGTGTTTTTGGCACAGTAACTAAAAGATTATTAAAGGGCCTGGGGGATTTGGAAGTTGGACGAGTGGAGACCATCCTAACGACAGAATTATTGAAGACGGCCAGAATACTGAGAACAGTCCTGGAGACTCGAGGAGATTGCTGTCACTCAAACTCCAGTGACAGACCATCAGCTTACCTTGATATGAAAAACTCTAATAATAATAATATGTGTCAAGAAAAGAAAGAGGAAAAGGACTTGTCAGCATTAAAGATAGCGTCGATACATCAATACGACAACACGAATACTATGTAAAAAAGAGCAAAGAAAGACCTACTACAGCGACCAGAAACAACAAAGACAATAAAAAGATTAACAAAACAACAATAACTAGAAAACAAAAATGGTAAGAAAAGCAATTGTATGGGTATTTCAAACCACAGACAAACGAAACGATCACTCATATAAGCGAATGAAGCAAATTCGCACAAAAAAATGTAAGACTTGACACGACTAGGTAGGTAAGGAACAGAGCAAGAAATTGGAATTTGACCATAGGAACAAATACTATATGCACAGACGGAAGCCGTCCAGGAGAATGAGATGCACAAACTTCCCTGGGATTTGAGATATAAACTGACCACAGAATCTCAGAGAGATGACCAGAGCTTGTAATAGTAACCCCCCCCAAAAAAAAACAAAGGGAGAACCTGCCGAATCACTAGGAAAATCGAAAACAGACTACTGCATTGCTGAGATCAGTTAGAATACTCAGATTAGTGCGGGAGACCTGAGGAGACTTGTCTTCAATCAGACTCCAGTGGAAGCCGACCAGCTAATGCTGGTAGGGAAAACTTACAAAAAAGAATAATAAAAATAACTATTATTACTATTTTGCTCTCTTCGAGGTCTTACAATTTCGGTAGCTGGTGGTCGATCACTGGAGTCTGAGTGACAGCAAGTCTCCTCAAATCTCCAGGACTCATCTGAGTATTCTGGCCGATCTCAACAATACTGTAATTTGTATGATCCCAATTCTTAAAATTGCTCTTAACAAACTCTCATGAATTGCACACAGCCACAGACACTCACACACATATATATAAGTGTGTGTGTGTGTGTGTGTGAGTGTGTGTGTGTGAACATATATATATATATATATGTGTGTGTGTGTGTGTGTGTGTGCGCGTACACACATGTGTTTGCGTGTGTGTTTAAACTGGATTTAACACCAAATAACGAACAAGTGTTGATATACCATAGGGACCAGTCAAAATACAAATGTGATGGAATATTGACAATGTAGTAATACTAACAATTGAACATTTATATATGAATCAAATTTCGTCATCAAATTGCACCATAGCATTCATAAAGAGATTTTTTCGACCCCGTTGTGACCTCGCCGAGGTAAGTTGGCCAACGAAATTCTGTTAAACATACACCAAGGTTTATTTACTACTTGGTAGCAAGGAGCCGTCGGTAGAAAGAAACGGCATAGAGAAGCATGAGATGCTCATCAACTAGAGAAAATTAAGCAAAATATCAAAATCAGAAAAAGATGAGCAGACACAGACCTTGAATATTTTTCTGGTGTGAACATACTTGTCCATTTCGTCTGACACCCCCTTCGGGGTGCCTCACAATATGAGGTTCGTTAACTCCCGTCCTTCATATCTTCATGGATTGTGTTCTACGGACATCTTCGGCTTATCGCATCATTCCGTCAACTATCTAAGAGGACAGAAGTTGTCCTCTCACTTACGCCTATCGTGTCGGGAGCAGGGACATCAGCTTCCTATGAACATGTCCAAATGATCCTCAGATCTCTTGTCCTCTCTAGTCATCTTTAATTACAACGAGTGCCTCGGCCTTGTTACTCGGTGTCTGTCTACTTTATTTTATTGTTTTATCTATTTATTTATTCTTTCAATTTCCTAAGTGTCGTTCAATTACGTTGCACAATAACCTATTTGAAGTTAATATATCATTAAAAGAAAACACAAAACAATATATACTCATGGTTACACTCAAACGTTGACAAATCAATCATGTTTTGACATTAAATAACCCATAAATAGTTCAAATGTTTTTTAAAAGTAGACAAAAAAAAAAAAAGAAATTGAGAAGTAATCTGGTCCTTTTTCAATTGGGTCGTCTGGGAAGAGATCACTCTTAACAGTCAGTATGGCAAGTTATTTAGTTTCATTCTTGTTGGAGATTCCATAACTTCTTCTTCAAATTTAACGATTGCATCACAAAATTAGACTTATGCGTAGGAAAATAATGGGAAAAACATTTTCCCAGAGTGATGAGTCCATATTTTTGTTCCAAGTTGTATTATATACATAACATTATTCATCAAATTATAATTTATACAATTATGTATAAATTCATTATCGATATATCTTTATATGATTCTCTTTGACTGTTGACATCGATTTTGGGTTCGTTCCTGGTGACCCCAAGTGCTTTGAAAAGCTATTACGTTGTGATTAGTAAACATGGGAATGACAGTGCATCGGGCTAGGCCGCCCGAGTGGGTATGTAACCGGAGAACACGTGATAGGAGAACGACGCGGTCAGATTGAGACAGTCAGTCCAGTCAGAATCGTGAGTCAAGCTAGGGATACGCAGCCGACTAGAGGCGTCAGTGTCGTCTCTGACGATACGGCTTGCAAGGAGGTGCAAGCGTTGGCACCCCCTGGCTCCAGGAAGAAGATATATGGCAAGAAGAAGTCCCCTCTCTGAGTATATGTTTCTCCATCTTTCTTGCAAACTTACAACAAACCGTGTGCCCTTTTCGAGAATAAAATGGGAGAGATATATATTTTATAAAGAAGTGTGTTTCGTTTCGTAAAGTGAATTTCGTAAATCATGTTTGATTGGTTTGGTTTCTCTGTTTAATGGCATATCAACTCTTTTTAGGTTATTTAATGCCAAAGCCATTCTCCTAGAAAAACAGTAGTGTTACTATTTAACCCACAACTGAGAGGATAAGGGGTTCATACCTTCCCGAGGGTAAAATCATGTTTGATTATCTCGTTGAGGAATCCATGAAAGACAATACAACAGTCTGCCTTTTAGTTGCTTGTTTTTAATCGGTATTTTGATTTTATCAAAAAAAAAAAAAAATATATATATATATATATAGACCTTCAGTCGCCTGACTTAGAATCGCAACTGTATAAGAAGACTTAAGATGAACTGCATTGTCGGTAAAATGAAGATATGTATGAAGTTTTTATTCTATTGTTTATTTGTATATACTTCTTATTAAGAATATGCCCAAAACTAAATAACACCTGTAATTCTACTATATCTACAATAGGATTTAATCTTTATGGATCGATGTTTGAAGTTTGTCAACCGTCTTAATGCTATTTGCCTAAATGTATAGGGACTCATGTTTATTTGCAAAAGATTTTCAAGCTGCTTTCCACATTTTAATGAAGTTGCATTTACTTTTCTCCTGAACTGGCTGCCAAAGATAGCTCGAGAATTGAGATACACTTGCTATTCTAGCAATCATTTTTCATATTGGATCGTCAACGATGATGTCTATGTCAGAGATGGTTGATCATCGGATGGTGTGTGTGTGTGTGGGGGGGGAGAAACGCAAAAAACACAGACTTAGGTGATGGTACCTCTGTGGTTTTATTATATCTGTTCAGTTCCCGAGGCCTTGGGAGGCAGGTAAAAATCAATAACCGACCTAACGTACGGGGTACCTTCGTTCTTATTAGAACCGTTCTTTTTTTCTAGTATCTTTGAATCATACTTCTTTCTGAATACACGCAAACGCTCGTCTCCTCATAGCAGAGCCATTAAATGAAAATCAGTAAATAAACTTATCATCTTTTAATTAGGTTCACAGAACCACTAATGGTGACTTCCACCTCGTGTTGGTGGAAATGTTCGGTCAGCCCTCGACACCAATTAAATGACTGATCGAGTCAAGTGACCTCAGCAAGCACCGGTAAATAACCCAATAGAAAAAACAATTGATTCATAGAATAAACAAAAACAGTAATTTTTGAGTAAAAAGATACTGTCCGAACTATGAGTGTACCATAGGAACAATGTTTTGTGCCGTAAAGAAAGAAGTCCGCAGGAAAAGAAATACTCAAACTCGAAGGTAAGAAATACTCAAACTCGAAGAAAATATAGCAGTCGTTTTTATTCAGCTATGATCACTGCAACTCGAAAAGTTACTTCTTCTCCTTTCCTCTCGGTGGTGACGGACTGTGTGTGAGAGTTGGCTGTTTGACACACACCTCTCACAGCAGATAGGTCATAGCAGACTTGGGTATGACGGGTCGGGGCCTCCGGAACCTCAACTCACCCGTTTTGACAATTGCCTTCAACTCTGCCCCAAAATCTCGTTACTTGTTTTCTTATATATAGATTTTGGAGAACAAATCGAAGATCCTCGAATGTTCGATGTCCCTAGTGAGACACATGATGATACATCTGTGATTATTTTAAAATCACGTCTAACTTTGCCGGTCATTCTGCCCGCACGCGCTAGTCTCGTGACACCTTCACTGATTGACGACAGCACCCGTCCGTAATATTTAATGAGATTTAAACTTGAGTATTTGTATGAATAGAAACCAGGTTTCTCTTTGATCCTTGCTGACGATCATATTATGTTTCGCCTTACAAAATTTGTTAGATCCAAGCCATGAATGATTTTAAAATATTTTCATGCCTGTAGTATAAATAAAATCTGAAAATAGATTTTTAAACTAATTAAAACCCTCCATACATTAATCTACATTTAATTCTATTTTCAAGTCAACTTGCTTTTTTTTAAAGAAGTTATCAAACAAAATAGTCACTAGTTTTCCGTAAATATTTACCTTTTTTATTGCTGACTTTCGCTTTCACTTCTATGAGTAAATATATGTCACTTTTGGACATTTAAAATCCAATTTACCTAGATCTAATATCGTTTAATTATTTCTACAGGCAAAGTATTTTCCCTTCGCTTTGTTGACATCTGCACAAGAATTATTTGAGTTAATATAAACATTTGTAGCCTACTAAGTTTTAATGTTTATCATATAAGTACAAGTTAACATCATAAACATTGCTTTTTCTCTTTATAGAGACATACACATCGGAATACTTTTGACAGACGTTAAATATTTTGTTTAAAAATCTTCTGTTTTAATTAAGGAACTATTTTCTTATACCACATTTAGACATAATAATGCATTCATAATAATTATTTTTCTTATTACGAAAAGAGTTTTAATAACTGTTAGTTTTCAACAAAATTTTGGTTAAAGTCAATGAAATAAAATTCATCAAATGTATATATATTTTTTTAAAATCTTACACATTATATCATCATCATCATCAGATCGCACTGGTATCACGGATATCCCTGACCCTCTCTCACCACTCCTCCCTATCGTTCATCGCCCTAGGTAGGTCTTCAGGACAACATCCTGTATTGTCACTAGTCTTGAGTGCTAGATCAAGCATATTTTGTTACACCTAACCTACCGGACGAAATATTGAACTTTGTAAACTATCCCTTCTTTTGGTTGTTCTTGCTTTTTAAAAAAATAATTTATCTATTTTAATCACAGTACCATTCTCTTACAATGGTATAATGAATATGATAGGAGTTTTTAAAAAGATTATTCATACGAAATGATCATAAACTCCCTCAGCCGGAATTTGAACTCGACTTGCTGATTCACTGAAGTTATGAGTGGCAACATTCTATTCAGAAAGAATATATCGTATGATACTAATCATTTAAAAAAACGTAACAGACAAATTGAAATACATTCTATATATAATGTAATAGACATTTTTCATTCCCAGTCGATAAAACAGTCGTTAAGCATTAAACATTGAGCAAGGAATGTGACATAGAGTTTATTATAAATTAAGTATAGTTCAAGTGGGATTCGGAATATGTTGGCTGAGGCATAGGAAAGTCGCTACCATTCATAGAAAAAAAAATGTAACTTGCGTAGTGAAAATGCACAAGTAAAGTGAAGCACACTTGACCTAATGTCCTTCAAGTAAGCACCCCCCCCCAGAAAACAAATAAAAAACGAAATGTGAAATAAAAAGCTTAGAAAAACTGTCCTAACTCAATAGGTGCATAAGAGCCAGAAGAAAACGTAAGAAGAGACGGTTTCAATTTATTGAAAAAAATATATCTTGATAGGACTTCAGTAGATAAGAAATAAAATGACCGCTACGTGTAAATTTGCAAGACTGTTTTTTTTTTAAATATTGCTGGTTTTAGAAATAGTTTCTGCTTAGAAAAATATATATATGTGTGTGTGTGTGTGTGTGTGTGTGTGTGTGTGTGTGTGTGTGTGTGAATAGATAGATGGATAGATGTCAAGAGTTATCGATGAAACAAACATAGCTACTTGATTACTTAACACACACACATAGTGTGGTATTCAGTTTTTAAGCGTTAAAGTGTGTCACTTTTATAATTAGAAGATGAATCTTTTGAAAACAAAAGATAAGAAGTATGCGGTATGTCTCCTGATATCACGCCTTATAAGGAACAGTCCAAAAGGACGAATATCCACTGCTGTTTCTAATGCCAAAGTTATATAACTCCTCTACTTTTAACCTCGGTTAATCCATCCTCGTAGTGTAGCCGTTATCATCGTAACAAATGTATTAATCGACTAAAGTTAGAATCTTGTACAAGGTTATCTGAATTTGACATAGCATTAATACGATTTGAAAGGAATCAATAAAACTATTCCTCCTCTAGTAATTGCTAAATATAAAGGGCAGACTGGAAATGTTAAGGAGAAAGAAAACTCTAAATTCGAACAATTTTCAGATTTAGAAAAGGATGGACTCATTTGAGCTATTCCAACCCAAGATACACTCCATGTGCAGCACATCCACAATCAAATCATATTATGATATTACATAGCCATACATGAATATGTGAAACGCAAATAGAATGTTCATCACTCATATATAGATAACATAGGAATCCCGAAACACAAAAACACTTACGACTTCTCAGTTCAGGTAAGAAACTTTTTATTACCTTTGTGTTAAAAGGTTTTTCGACATAAGGAGAGAGATACACAATCTTTCTATGCTGACTTTTCCATCTGCCCCCCCCCAACCACGTGCGGCACCCCGTCGCAAACTACAGGCCTGATCTCGGCGAGCCCCGAAAGTCAACCGTCTTCTTCGGACGCTAAAACTCAGCTGACTTTTCTCAAATCCCCAAAATCCTCACCCCACGCCTCCGGTGCATGACATCATTCCCACCCCCTGGTCACATTTCCTATCTGGGGTTTTTATTTTGACATATGTGAATGACACATCCTACCCACGCGCGCGTGAACACCTGCGCTCATATTGCACCTACATGCGCTAAGCGAAAGGTTCTCAGCATAACTAAACCGAAATGCAAGATATATAAAACGAAATCCCTCGGCCATTATCTTACAATGAGACCAGTGATGAAGATGAATCAACACCGAAATATCTCTTTCTTGTTCTGCTACATTGGCAAGTATACTGTGTTGATACTAATCAGACGGTACAATCCTATATCGGAAATATAGCTCGTTAGCCGAGGAAGCCAAATAAAGTGACTTTGTCAATGTATCGACACCGTAAATGGAGGTGCCCGTGGTGTAGTCGTTATCGCCGTAGGAAATGAACACGGCGATACGAGTTCAAATCCTGGACTAGACTGATTGCATTTCACATAGCACTAATACCCTTGGGAAAGGTATGAATCCAATTATTCTCCCTCCAGCTATGGGTAAATAGTAGGACAGACTAGGTTCTTCAGCCTTGGTTAGGCAACTAGTCTAGGAGAAGGAAAACTCTGAATTCAAACCTGTTAAACTCCGCTTAAAAATTGACCTTGTGTCAAATCCTACCCGAGCGAAGGGGTTGGTAAATAGTATCGACACTGTAAATCGATCCCAAAACCATTTCATTAATATCATTCCCAAGCTCATATGTGGGAGGAAAGTGACCACAAATTGATTTTGTATTTTATCGTAAAATGGTTTATATCTACGTTATGAAAATCATAGTTATCGAATTCAAACTGTAATTGTTCACTTTCGGACTATTACCAATGGAAGAGATAGGCTCCCTTTTATCGCCCCTGTATTGTTTAAATAGTACCGCTGCAGTCCATCAGCATGGATGGCGTCGGCATTAAATAACCCACAAAGCGTGATATGCTAATGAACAAACACTTAAATCAAACCATTTCATTCATTCAATAATTTTTACGGTAAGAGATAGACTATCTAGATTATCTAAAAAAGAAAAAAAAATGAACTTAAATTTTTTATATGCACAAAGCTGTTTTTACAGTTATACACTGCCTAGGGATACCATGACTGACACAAAAGATCCTTGCAATGGAATCTAAAACCCCTCAATTCAGTTTGGGAAGCTGAGAAATAAAATGTATTTAGTGATGAGTGAAACGTTTACATTTCAGATGTTAAAAGAAATACATTTTATCTGAGGCACCCAGTGCCTTCAAACAAAAAATAAAACGAGAAAGAAATTCAATGAATAGTTGACACGCTGAGTCGTATACGTAGATGTGTTCGATCGTAGTTAGGTAAACGTCAGAATATTTATGAATCTGTCGCAGTATCTGTCTGTCTTTCATATCTGTCTGTATCTGCCACGGTCCGAAATGACTTTTCGTCAAGTCAACTGGAGCAGTAGAATACGTCGACGGCATCTATGCTGAGAGGTTACAATCCCCACCGACAACTAGTGTCCTTGTATATGACAATAAACTGAATCTAAGGATAAGGCTTCACTCCTGAAGATTTCAGAATATGGAGTATCCCTTTATAGCTATTACTTCCAGTTTCCCTCTGATTCGGAGTGATTGCTCCGGTTAGATTCTCCAACTATGGGTAAAATAAAACTGTTTAATTATCTATCAATGTGTAGATATATGACTGATATTAAATTGAATGCTTAGTGTTATATACCAATACTTGAAAGCGTTCAACTCTGTGTAAATCAAAGTATTCGTGTTACTTGAAAGAATTTACCAGTGTGCAAACAAATGAGTTTTACCTCCTCTAGCGTGCTGCCTACACAATGCACGTGAAGGCACTTTCTTCTTGCATGCCATCGACGAAATTTACGTGACATTTTCGCCTACGTCCGGTTTACTGTAGGTACCTGGTGCGTTTCCTGTTATTTCCTTTCAACCAGGGTCTGACTTCCTCCGCTGCATCCACAGATGTCAAAAAGTTTTTTAAAGTCAATATCTAATATACTGTTCTTCTATAGGGATGAGTTTGGTATTATATATCCAACGAAGATTGGTTTGGTTTGGTTTCTTTGTTTAGTGGTATATCAACCTAAGTGGGTTATCTACTGCTGAAAGCAATCCTTCTAGAAGAACAGCAGGGAGGCTATTTAACCCATAGCTGTGAGGATAAGGGGGTCTATACCTTTCCCAAAAATGTCTGTCCGAAAATGAACATAATAGCGCGACTGTAGTTCGAACTCACATACTACGATTCCGCAGTTCATTACACTACGAGGAAACCCCTCCAATGAAGATTGATATACCATTAAAAAGTAACCAAAACAAATTACGTATGCTTTCGAACTAATACCGTTGGGAAAGGCATGAAATCTTCATCTTTTATACATGGATTAAAGTGAATGCTTTTCTGTAAGGATGACTTTGACATTTCAGAACACACAGAGTTTGATATGGCATTAAATACAAAAAGTACACAAAACTTTAACCTTGGTATGGCCAACAGTCTAGGAAAAGGAAAAATCTGAATTCAAACCTGTTCAAAAATTGCAGAGGGATTTGATGAATATATATATATATATATATATATATATATATAATTTAAGAAAAAACAACGAAACCGGTCACATAGGATTATAAATGTATTTCTATCCTGTTACGCATTTTAAATTTTAAATAATTTCTTGTCCTGATGGAATTACTCCCAACTCCGGTTTAACTGGACCAAGAATACTATATATATATATATATATATATATATATATATATATATATATATATATATATATATATGTGTGTGTGTTTGTGTGTGTGTGTGTGTGTGTGTGTATGTGTGTGTGTGTGATTTATAGAGTCAGGACATGTACTTACTGACACGGAAATGAATTACATTACAAACGAATGAAACGTCATCTTTACCTGGATTTGACGTGAAATTACTTTAGGCTTTATTCCATTTATTGTCCACTAAATGTATTCTCAGATATCTAGCGAATCCTGGCATATTAAACTAACTACACAATCAGTGCGCTATACAGCAGAAATTGCTTCACCTAAACTGCTTATATTAGTAAAGGCAAAGAACCCAGACTAACCTGCTATTTACCTACAGCTGGGTAAGGGAGAATATGAATGCATTCTTTTCTCAAATTGGCTCATTGAGTCTATTACCCGAGGAAAGTTTGCGCCACATAGGTACCTTGTCTTTTTCTTTGCCTTTCTCCCTCAATCACTCTCTCAAAGTGAAAGATCTTATTCCCTGAAGTCTATGTATCCCCTATTATATAGTTGCCATTCTTATCTAAGTGACATGTTTTTCAAAGCAAGACCTGCGCCACTTTGTAACATCATATCCCCAAGCAAAAAATGTAGTCAACGAGTGAGTTACATTTTCCAATTACATATCTGATCATGCAGAAATTAAGTTAGCCTCTTCACCAAAAGAATCCAAAAAGATAAGCCAATGTTATAGAATTCCAAATTGTGTTAAAATACACTTTGCGAATCCGTAATACAATACTTTTTGCAACACCTCAATTTCCTTCTCATCAAAAACTCCTCCTTTTCGCTTTAGAGCACGGATATAATAAGCCGTTTCGTCACCCAAAACCTTCACAGGCCGGTGATCGTAGTCTTAATGATAGGATCACTGAACTACAACGCACGTATATCAGTTCTTGGTTGTTGAGTCTTCAATTTATTTAGAACAAGTAGGCGTATCCGGCGTTGCCCGGAGTCATAAATAATATCTAAAGGCCGACTTTGTTAAACAGGAATTTATTCACCATAGACTTGGGAAAATATTCTTTACGCATATGTAGGTTTTCAGGGGTGGCATTTTGTTATTTTAAAATCTATCTTCTCAAGGAGAGTTAAATAAAATTACAGACATATGAATTAAAAATAAACCTAATTCCTAATATTGTATATCTAAGGAGCACTTTTAACACTTCATTTCCCAGAAAAGATTTTGTAGAAATAAGGAAGAGAGAGAGTCCTTGAGAAAGAATGATTTATGTAGTGGTTGCGACATCATAGTAAGCGAATTATTTTTTTACTGACAACGTATGAGAACATTTTGGAGTTTCGGTAATTTTTCAGACAGCAGGTAAGTCTGGTTGCGGGGAGACTTCGTGATGTATTACGAAAGGTACTGGACTGTTGCCTCGAAGTAAGCTATGATGCTTGATAACTTATCAACTAATATGGCTATAATGGAACTCGAAAGTCTATTGTTCAGAATCATTCAATTTGTCTAATTTTCACACCAGTCCGTTTGCCTAGAGGGCAAAGCGTTCGCCAATGGCCCGTGAAACTGGGGTTCAATCCCGAGTCGTTCCATACAAAAGACTTAAAAATGATACTTGAGGCCGCCTTGCTTAACTCTCTGCATTATAAGGTACGGATCAAGAATAAAGTGGAGCAATCCATGGAAAGGAGTAAAGCACTCTTCTACACCTCGGGGTTGCTATGGAGAAATGAGCTTTCGGGTCGCCCTCGACTTCGGTCGTCAACTTTATTTTTAATCGAAGTAATTATTGGATTGGATATATCTACAATTTGCATTCACCAAAATGACGGACAAACACACTGGGGACAAAAGCAGTTCGAATCTACAAAGAGCAAAAAAGTTAAAACATATGACTGATTTTAATACCAGGAATACGATACGTATACTGTAATTTTTTTGTCGCTAGGAACACACACAGAGACGTAAATATGATTAGGTAAATCAAATATGGATATCTGTTAGCATATGTGTGTCTCGGTGTATGCACACACACACACACACGTATATATATATATATATATATATATATGTATACGTATGTATGGGTGTGCGTTCGCATGTGATTTTTTTGCATATTCACATATCTATAAGGATATGAGTACAAATTTTTATATAATATAGGTACTTATTCACTTGTGTATGCAAACATGAACGCATCCGTACACACATAAACACACGGATACATGCATGCATACATAAATACATACATATTAATTTACACACACACACAAACGCACGCAAGCACATATATATATATGTGTGTGTGTGGGTGTGTATAAACTCATATATATGCAGACACATATCAATATATATATATATATAGAGAGTTTCATTGTATATTCACGTATCTAGATTTATATGAGTACGAATTGATCTTACTTATAACTACTATGTATATAGTTTACGTTTGTTTTGAAGAAAATAGTATACAGTTATGTGGGTAGATAAGCATAAATATTATCTTGCTTCAAGCAGGTTCCTATTTCTTCGGTAAAAACATTTCTGAATAAAAAAATATATACTAAGTCTTCATAAGCTTCTTAGCATTAAATATTTTTTCTCTAGTGTTTTTTTGTTAACTTTTCAAAAAAGAAAACTAAAAGTGCTTTTTTTTTTCTTTTCATTTAATCATTTTAATATTTTTTTGATCTCCACAAACTCCACAAAATATTGCATTTCTCATTTCCGCCCAAACAGAAAGACATATTTGAGATGAAAAATCTGTTACTGAATCATAAGTAAACAAATAACTTTGGGCGCAATTTTTTGGAGTAGGTCAGTGAATTTGTTCAACAGCCAGACTGGTCAAATTAATAGGATAAAGGCTGCAAATATTTGTCTTCCTGTTCGTGGTCAACGTAATGCAAGCCTTCATAATCCTTTTAAAAATGCTTTTTAATATGTTAGACAATTAAGAGGTGATTTTTTTATACTAATCATTTTTCGTTAATTATAGTTTATCATTCAGTTTGGTTGAGCTTTGAACTATTCGGGTTAAGAGTTCAGGTGCATAGTCAATTGGTGCAATTTACGCTCGTGCACAAAGGATGTGACAATCACCAATTTCATAATAAACCCCCAGACCGGAAATGTGGCTGGAGTGTGGATGATGTCATGACCAGAAGATATGGTTCTGAAAATTTGAGGATTTTGAAAAAGACTCAGTTAAGAGTTGGGGATTCGGCCATTAAATCGAAGATTTGAATTTTAGAGATCTCTACCGGCAGAGATGAACAGAGATCTTAAACACCACGAGATGTGCCGAACGTTGGGGTGGGGTTAGCTTGCGAAAGACTTTTAAGAATTGTGTCTCTCTCCTCGTGTCGAAGAACCGAAGTCAGAATATAA
Source organism: Sepioteuthis lessoniana (assembly GCA_963585895.1). NCBI lineage: Eukaryota > Metazoa > Mollusca > Cephalopoda > Myopsida > Loliginidae > Sepioteuthis > Sepioteuthis lessoniana. Next base: position 48,452,445 of record OY757928.1, on the reverse strand, counting down.
TAAACCGTTCGTATCTGAAACAACAGAGTCCGCCTGTATTTGAAACGCCTGCTTCCGCCTGCATTTGTATTTGTCTGTGTTTGCATATGTATATGGGTAGTATACAACAAATAGAGGGATTGTGACGATAAACAACATTTTGGTAAAAGTTGGAAAGCAAGAAAGATATTCTCAAATAACCGAAATCTTAGACGTTTTGCTTTTTAACAAGTACAATATTTGAGAACTTGAAACCTCTAACAAAGGTAGGTAATTGTAATGTTGAAGTCTCTTGTACGATGACCATGTTCTATTGTTTTTCACTCATATATACTGGAGAATTGGATTATGTCTTTTCAAAAAGCGTTCCAACCTGTTTCTTTATTCGCTTTTATTTTGCAGGGATCTTTTTCTGAGACTGATTACCAAGAAAGACTTTGTAACGTACCCATACATGAATATGCGAAACGTACATAGAATGTTCATAACATATATACATAGAACATAGGAATCTCGAAACACGAAAAACACTTACGACTTCTTAGTTCAGGTACGAAACTTTTTATTATCTTTAAGTTTAAAGGTTCTTCGACATAAGGAGAGAGATACACATTCTTTCTATTCTGGCTTTTTCATCTGGCCCCCTAACACGTGTGCACCCGTCGCAAGGCCTCTGCGACAAGCGAACGTCAACCGTCTTTTCCCGAGGCAGGACTCAACTCAACTAACTGACTTTTTCAAATCTCCCAAAATCCTCCGCGCACTTCCGGTGCGTGACGTCATTCGCACTCCCTAGCCCCGTTTCCCATCTCGGACTTCTATTGTGACATCTCTGAGTGACACGTCCGCTCCGCGAGTGCGCGAACACCTAATATTGCACCTAAGTAACCCTTGCACTGAGCCGAAAGGTTCTCAGCCTAACTAAACCCAAAGGCATGAAACGAAATCCCTCGGCCATTATATTACAATTTGAGAACGGCGTTTATTTTATCAGTTTTCCACATTGTAACATAGTTACCAATGATAGCTATATCAATTTTGGATAAATTTTGAATGAGGAGGCAAAAGGAAAATCACTCGTCTTTAAGACCGCATTACTTTATTCGATCTGTTCAGGCACTGTGGTCCTAGAAAAACAGAAAAAAATGGATAGTGGATATCACGTTCGAGCTAGGTTATTACTTCTTTGAAAAAATCTTCACATATTCATTTCTTGTTCTCCGTTAGTGAAACTTTGTCTTCTCGCACCGTAACCACCAAAAGAAAAGAAAAAGTATGATTACGAAATCCATCGTCTTATATCGGGTTTCACAGACAATGCCATCCCTTTTTTCTCGAGCGGATGACATCCTCTGGCCACTTCACGTCACCACTAAGATGTCTGTCGCAAGTGGCCTCTGGAAGACTCGGTCCAGAGTGCAAAATCAATGACATCTTATTACAGCAGACCCCCTGGAAGAGATTTTCAACTTTATCGTTATTTACCAACCCCTCAGCTCGGACAGGATATGACACTAGGTCAATTTTTAAGCGGAGTTTAACAGGTTTGAATTCAGAGTTTTCCTTATCCTAGACTAGTTGCCTCACCAAAGCTGAAGAACCCAGTCTGTCCAACTATTTATCCATAGCTGGAGGGAGAATTATTGGATTCATATCTTTCCCAAGGATATTATTGCTATGTGAAATGCAATCAGTCTCGTCCAGGATTTGAACTCTCTGTCGCCGTGTCCATTTCCTATGACGATAACCATTACACCACGGACACTTCCTCAATTTTCAACTTTATCAACAAGTTTTTCTTTCTGCTACTGATATTTTTTGATAGATTATTTATCCATTTTTAACTGAATAACATAAATTAGAAAAACTAAATAAAATGCATCTATAGGAAATGGCTGTAACCTTTGCAGCTGAAGCTTGAACTCAGCTTACAGATTCTAGGATCCTTGCTGTTAACCGTTAAGTCAATAGCAACTCCGATGTTTTTCATGTTAATATACCATTGATAAGGTATGTTCCGTTCAGTTGTCATTGGCTGTAGAATACGCTGACTGTTCTACAGCAAACGGGGAAAGATCCCCCACTGAGTAACCTGGTTGGTTTGGTTGTTTTGTTTTACGCTATATTGATTTTGGATCATTTTACACCGAATTAAGTCAGTGTGATGAAAGTTTGAACGTTTCAAGATCTTAATATCTTCAAATATGCATAAGTACAGTTTTTGGTTTACGCACAACTTAATGTCAAAACTGTTTTGTTTTTTTTTGCCAAAAGCGTACAGTTTAGTTATATTTGACCCATAGATCAGGCCCTACCTGGTGCTACCACTCAAGGTCAGAGTAGACCTTGGAGTGATGGCAATGAAGGGAACTCCGCATTTTCTAAAGCGCCAGAATCATTGGAGCCTCAATATCAGTTTGTTTAGAGTCATATAATCAGGACACTCGTTGAGGAAGTCTAACCGCTGTGAAGAGATGCAGTCAGTGTATTCTACAGCCCCAGCCGAACGGACCACAAGGTAACTGGATATGACACTAAACCATCTGATAGAGAAGGTGCCCGTGGTGTAATGGTTATCGTCACAGAAAATGGACACGGCGACACGAGTTCAAAATCATGGACGAGACTGATTGCATTTCACATAGCACTAATAACCTTGGGAAAGGTATGAATCCAATTATTCTCCCTCCAGCTATGGGTAAATAGTAGGGCAGACTAGGTTCTTCAGTCTTGGTAAGGCAATTAGTCTAGGATAAGGAAAACTCTGAATTGAAACTTGTTAAACTCCGCTTAAAAAATTGACTTTGTGTCATATTCTTTCCGAGCGGTGGGGTTGGTAAATATGCTTAACAATCTGATAGTGAGGCTCACGTCTGGGAGCTTTGGGAATGTGAAGAAACACTTCATTGTCATTACTTCAATTCCACTTTGACCAGGAGTTCCTGCTAGTGTCCCATTTATTGGGCTAAAGAGAAATATTTATCTACTGTACTTGAAACTAAAACAAATAGTAATAATTGAAATCGTTTAACTGAGTTCAAATGATGGATAATATTGCATAGAATTTAGTGATAGCTCGCAATACTCGGAAACATTTGGTATCATGGGTATGGTATTAAACTACATCTGATGGTGAGGTTCCATTCTTGGTGTTTGAAGAATGAGAAGTATCACTCCATGAACGTTAATCTTAGGTCCACTCAGTCTTGGAGTTGTAATATCTGTTAGGGTCAAATCTATGATCAAATAGAACTGTCCATTCTTTCACTAGTAATTATTATTTGTTCTTTGAAGCCATATAGCTGTGTGCAAGTTTTTATTTATTTAATAGAAATGTTTGATGAATAGAATTCCTAATGTTAAATTGCAATTTTTTTATGTCTTTACATGTGTACAAACAAATGATAAATATCAAATAGTATAAGTGATATTAAATAATAATACATGGACTTATTTAACTACTTGAAAACAAGTAAGCTCAGTGTCGTATAAAAAATTTAAGTTATAAACTATTAGTTGAGAAACCATATATATATATATATATATATATATATATAACATTAAATAATCCGCAGTAGGTGATATGCCTTTAAAACAAATAAGCTGCTAATCCTTGTATCGTTTGTGTTGTTTCTGGTCGCTATAGTTAAACCTTCTTTGCTCTTTTTTTATATAGTCCTTGTGTCGTCTATACGATGTCTCCACGCCTTATTCAATGCTAGAAAGTCTTCTTTCTCCTTCCTTTTTGGTCTCATATAATCTATGTCATCTTTTGGCTGTAAGGCCTTATGCCTCGTCATTAGTTTTCTTGTTCTCTGGTCCATTGTTAATGTTCTTCCCGCGTCTATTTCAAAAATAGTCCCGAGTATCTTACAAGGGGGACAGCCATGGTGTTTATCTCTTTCGTGCAATTTCTGTTATGTCGTTTGGTTTCGGATAGGTTTCTCGTTCTCCGGAAATATTCTTTTTTATTTCTTCTTTCATCTCTGCTTGTTTGATGGCGTCTGCTTTCAATATCACCAAGTATTATAATTTTCTTCTTGTCCAAACCTTCTCATTTTTTATTGATTTGGTCGTTCTATTCCGTCAAACATTTGTCGTTTTCCACTTCTCATTGCCGAATTCCATCCATATATCCTCACTGTATATTCTCACTAACTGTATTAGGCTTTCAAATTTTTTTTCATTTTTGGCAAACATTTTGATGTCGCCCATGTACATTAGGTGATCAATCTTTTCTTGCGATTTTGTAAGTTTGTAGCTGCCTGTGATTTATTATTATCTACTCCTTTTTCACACCAGCGTTAGTCAATGGTTTCTCTCGGGAGTTTGAGTGACAACAAGTCTCCCCCCAGGACCTTTTTCGGTATTCTAGCCGATATCAATAAAGCAGTAGCTTGGATGGTCTCCGCTCGTCCTCTTATTTCCAAGTCGTCCAGTTCTTGTAACAATCTTTTGGTGACCTATTACACGAGCACATTTGACATCACCGACACTTTCATATTCATTTTTCTTCTTCTTCTTCTTCTTCTTCTTCTTCTTCTTCTTATTATTATTATTATTATTATTATTATTATTATTATTATTATTCAATAGATTTTTTCACATAAGCGTTAGCTGACGGTCTTTCACTGGGGTTTGAGTGACAATATTTTCCTCAAGTCTCCAGGACTCTTCTCAGTATTTTGGCCGTTCGCAATAATGTAGTAGTTTTGAAGGTCTCCACACGTCCGCCAACTTTCAAGTCCTCCAGTCCCTTTAGTAATCATTTAGTTACTGTTCCAAACGCCCCAATTACAGTTGGTATAATTGTCACCTGCATGTTCCATAGTTTTTTCAATTCCATAGCAAGGTTGAGGCACTTATCTTTTTACATTCTTTCAGTTTTATTCTGTTGTCAGCCAGGACAGCAACGTCGACAATTCTGCAAGTTCTCTTTTTTTATCATTATTAGGTCTGGTCTTCTGACCAAAATTTATGATCCGTGTGTATGTCAAAGTCCCATTGGAGTTTATGTGATATTTTCTAGGACAGGTGTTGGGTTGTGCATATACCATTTGTTTGTATGGTCAAATTTAAATTGCTTGCACATTTCCCAGTGGATCACCTCGCCGACCCAGTCGTGTCTAATCATATATTCCTTCTGTGCTAATTTGCTGCATTCGCCTATTATGTGATTGATCGTTTCATCTCTGTCACTGCATAACCTACATTTGCTATTTTGTTGTGTCTTATCTATTCTCGCTTTTATGTGATTGGTTCTTACTGAGTTGTTTGGAGCTGCTATTAGATTCCGTCTCTCTCTTAAAGTTTCCTTTTCTTAGCCACATCCAGGTTTTGTCGTGTGAGATGTTGTTTATTAGTAGTTTAAAACGTCCATAGAGTTGTTTTCCTTCCCATTTTTGTTTCCTAGTTATTGTCATTGTGTTGTCCATCGTGTTATCAGTATCGTTTCTGATGTCTGTAATCAGTCCCCCATCGTGTTTTTGTATATATTCTTCAAGTCGTTGTATTGATGCGTCAACGCCATATTCAATGCTGGCAAGTCCTCTTCCTCCCTCTTTTCTTGATACATATAGTCTGTCAATGTCGTCTTTGGGATGTAAAGCCTTATGCATAGGGAATTTTATCTCCAGTAGTTTTTTAGTTCTCCTGAGATATTCCTTTTGAATTTTGTGTTTCATTTCCACTTGTTTGATGGTGTCAGCCGCCAAGATGCCCAAGTTTTTGTAGGTTTCGTTTTCTGCGAGTGTTCTAATCTTGTCTTGATTTGGTAGTTCCATTCATTCTGTTAGATGTCGTTTGCCGCTTTTCATTGCAATCATGGCATATTTTCCTATGCCAAATTCCATTCCTATATCCTGACTGTATATTCTAACTGCATGTATTAGAGTTTCCGGTTCTTTTTCATTTTTTGCAAATAGTTTGATGTCATCCCTGTACATTAAATGATTGATTTTTTTTCCTGCGATCTACTAAGTTTGTATCCGGCTGTGCCTTTTCTGAGTATGTGGTTAAGTTATATCATGGCAATTATGAATAGTAATGGGGATAGAGTATCTCCTTGGAAAATACGACTTTGGATCTTTGTTTCAGCTAATCTTCTTCCTCCTGCTGTCAATTCCACTCTTAAGGTTTTCACGGTTTTGTCGATAAAGTCTATGACTTCATGCGATATTTTGTACATTTTGAGGCTGTTTATCATCCAGCTATGCGGAACCCTATCATACGCTCTTTCGTAGTCAATCTCAGCCATAGCTTGATTTTTCCGTCTAATTTAGGATGAGTTGTTCTATGTAGAATAATTCTGCTGTGCCTATGGATCATTTCTGTTTGTCAGGGAACAAACCGCAGCTTGTTAGCGAGTAGTAAATATCTTCCCTTATTTGTGCTGTTAATATTTTCCACATCATTGGTTAGCAAGTTAAGGATTTGTAATTGTTTGGGCTGTTCCTTTGTTTCGTTCCTTTTGTATTAATGTGGTCCTTCCTTTAGTCATCCATCCGGGTAAATTATTAATTTCGAGTGCTTGTCTGTCGTGAATGGAGGTGAATTCCTTGAACCAGAAACCATGTATTCCATATTTTTATTTTTATTTCAATCCTTTCGAGATTTTCCCACCAGCATTAGCTGGTAGGCTGCAATCTAAACGACAGTATAGATAAGTTCCAGAGTCTCTATCATCCATCGCTCCAAGGAGGTCCTCCAGGCAATACCCTGTATCGGCACGGAGCTACAGTTGATAGATTCTAACTGGTCGTCCAGCCTTTGCATTTGCATGTGAAGGGATCCACTGGAGTATATCGCTTATGAATTCGTTCTTACTTCTCCGGCAGTGTTGTGCATGCCTGGTCCGTCTAACTTGATAGTTTTCGTGATGCATGTTAGGTGTCCGTAGAGTTGCTGTTTTGGGGAGTTTTGCCTCCAAGACTTTTTCAAAACAGCTCGCAGCATTCTTGTGTAATTGCCGTCAAGCTTTTTCTCCATACGTTTAGTTTGGTCCATATAGTGTATCCATGTAGCAGTATCTATACGAGTGCTGCTTGGAAAAAAAACAACTGCGGTTTATTTCATCTGTCAGGTCTAACTTCCATATGACTGATCATATTTACCAACCCCTCCGCTCGGGCAAGATATGACACAAGGTCAATTTTTGAGCGGAGTTTAACAGGTTTGAATTCAGAGTTTTCCTTCTCCTAGACTAGTTGCTTCACCAAGGCTGAAGAACCGAGTCTGCCCTACTATTTACCCATAGCTGGAGTGCTATGTGACTGATAGTGTATCGATAGCAGTCCATGCCTTTGCTAGTCGCTTGTTTATGTCATTCTCGGTTGATGAGACATCGCTTCCGAAGTAGGTGAATTTATCCACTACTTTCAAAGGCTCTTTTATTAAAGCACGGGTATTCCGTCTTGTGTGCGTTGACATGGAGTCTTATGCCACCAGTTGCTCCTTTAAGACTATGTACCGAGGATTCGGCTTTGGCGGGAGTATTTGCCAGAATAGCTACGCCATCGGCGTAGTCTAGGTCCGTAATTGTTTGTGTGGGGCATATTCTGCTTCTTTCATTAGCTAACTTTAAACTGTTATCTTTTATTAAATGTCTAGACGTTCTAAGCCTACGGTTTAGGCAGACGATAAACAGGTATGCGGCTAATGTGTCCCCTTGCAGTACACCTGCTACAATGTCGAAGAATCTGTATATCCATCCGGGGTGCAGACTTATACTTTCGTGTTTTTATAAAGTATCATTATAGCTGCTACGGTTTCTTTGGATTATACCGAAGGCGAGAAGTGTTTACTCCATCTCTCTGTATATAGAGCAAAAGGCCTTCGAGAAGTCGACGAACAATATTGTTGCCTCAAAGTTTTTATAATCTTATAAGCAAATGTTGTTGTCACTTGCATCCCCGGTATACAACGCCCTAAATCTATCTATCTATCTATCGCGTGCCATCCATTCTTATTATCTATCTCACCTGGTGTGTCCTTTAGGGTGCATACAGTTTTCACGCAGCAATGAAGTATCCAAGTCTTTGTTGGTCGGCCAGCACTGATGTGTCCATATGTAGGACCCCTTAAAAATCTTCACTTATGAGTTCCACCTAACTTCTACTGCAGTGTACAGGATAACTTATCCATCTTTCTCTGATAATAAGGTGTTCACTGCTATTAAAATGTTATTGATTGCATGGAACTCTGATATACCCAATAAAATGAAAAGCGATTTCTTCAAACTTGTTGCTCTGTTCATATTACAACATGAATGAACCACATGGAGGCAGATAAAGTACATAAAGAAAATTCTAAATGGGAGTTAAACAAGAATTTTGTGTGCTGTTTTGAAGAAAACATGAAGATAGCACTCCACAAAAACAGCGGCTGTACGGAAACCTATCTCCAATCTCATGAGTAGAACTTGATGTTACTTGTACCTATGCTTTTGATAATCAAAATATCACTTACTAATATTCAACTAAAAAGAATCGAATGAAGGTCATTCAGATGAACAGAATCAATGCAGTCGAACACACACACACACACACACACACACTCATATATATTTAAGCATGTTTGAGTAAATAATAAAGACACATTTTGTCTACATAATTTTATTTAGATCCTTCCAAGTTTCTTGATAAGTGTCTTGGTTTCAGGTTGGAATTGGTGGATGAATTTACCAAAATTGTCCCGAGCATTATCGGACCTTTCATAGGCCATCACCGGAGGTTGCTTGCATGTATACAGAGTGTTTTAAAGAGTTTTTGAAATAGTCTTTTAGGTTTTTATAACATAAAAAAATTACACAAATGCAGATTTGGATAAAATTGAGATGCTGATGAATTAAAAAAAAAACAGAACGCTATCAACGGAAATAGAATATTATCAAGAAATATTTTAAAGTGATTTCCTCTTCTCTAATTATATATATATATATATATATATATATATATATATATATATGTGTGTGTGTGTGTGTGTGTGTGTGTAGAGAGAGAGAGAGGGGGACAGAGTGAGAGAGAAAGGAAGAGAAAGATAGATAGAGAAAGAGAAAGAAAGAGAAAGATAGAGAGAGAAAGGATTTTATTTTTAAACCTTTAATCATATACCGAACGAATGCAGAAAACTGTTACAAAAGGAATTCATGAGATGTGGCCAAACAATGAAGTTCTACAAGGAAACGTGCAAGAAAGCAAAAATTGATTATTTACAAAATGGTCTATGCACAAATCCAAAGATTTCACAGAAAATAAAACGTATAAAATTCTTTAGGACTTTGAGATATTGACGGACTATCCAAACTAAACCAGATGACTAGATCTTGATTTAATTAACCATAAGAGTAATTTTGTCAAGAGATGGAAACACCATGAGCGGGAAGTGGTGAAAAAAACTTGCAAGATGAAAAATGATAATACAACTGAATGCTTCTAACTTCAAAGAATACCAACTATAACCGAATGCAGGTAAAGTTGGCAAACTATGTCATGGAAATATTTTGACAAGACCTTAAACCACTCCACAAATACTATATAATATTATATATAAAATACTATATAATACTATAAGTAAAAAAAAAGTAAGTTGGCGATCGTAGTCGAGGGCGACCATTAGGCTGCCTTTTCAATAGCTACTACACCGAGGTGTAGGGAAGGGCACTACTCCTGTCCCAGAATTGATCAACTTTACCCTTGATACGTACCTTATAATGCTCTGTATTAAGCAATGAGATATCAAGTACCATTTTTAAAGTCCTTGGTATGACGTGACCTGGGATTGAACCTAGGATAACCGTAAAATTACTAAACATGAAAACTGCAAGACAAACAAGATAGAAATTAAGGAAGTAAAAATGACAACCCAAATAGAAATTAAAGAAGCAAAAATTAATAGAAAATACGGTAATGAAATATCCTTATCAGATTAATTGAATTAGGGTGTCGTTGTAAAAATTAGAAAGTATGAAAAATTAAAAAAAAGAAAATAAGAGATACTATCAATTGATAAAGCCCTTGGTATGACGCGACCCAGGATAACCGTAAAAATACTAAACATGGAAACTACCAGGCAAACAAGATAGAAATTATGGAAACAAAGATGATGACCCAAATAGAAATTAAGGAAGCAAAAATAAATAAAAAATACGTTAATGAAGTATCCATATCTGATTAATTGAATTAGGGTGTCGTAAAAATCAGAAAGCATGAAAAAAAAAAGAAAATAAGAGATACTATCAACTGATAAAACACTGATTATAAAAGAAAATATGAGATACCATAAATTGATGAGATACTCATTATAAAGATATGAGATAACATCAATTCATAAAATACTGATCGTAAAAGATAATATGGGATAACATCAATTGATGGGATAGTGATGATATAAAAGATATGAGATACCATAAATTGAAAAGATTCTGAAAATATGAGATAATATCAATTGATAAGAGACTGATTATAAAAGAAAATATGAGATACCATCAATCGATGAGATACTGATATTAAAAAAAAGGAGATAACACCAGTTGATTATATACGGATAATAAAATGCGATTGGTTTGGTTTGGTTTGGTTTTATGGCATATCAACCTTTATAGGTTATTTAACGCCAAATCCATTTTTTATGTAAATAATCTGTTCTATTGAAAACAGTTCAGTTTAGCATAAGTACACAGTTTAATTGTCAAAAACATTTCCATTTCAAACTATACAAGCAGTTATATGTAATAATTCAGTTAAGTGTAAATACAGTTTTAATGTCAAGAAACAGTTCTATTTGAAATAATTCAGTTAAGCATAAGCACGCAGTTTAAGTGTAAGTACGGTTTAATTGTCAAAAACGTTTCTATTTCGAGCTATTCAGTTTATTCAATTAATTTTAGCATAAGTAAGCTGTTAGTTCTATTTAACCCATAGATAGGGCCCTATCAGGTGCTTCCACTCCAGGCCAGAGTGGACCTGGGAGCGATGGCAATGAAGGGGTACTCCGCATTCCCCAAAGCTCCAGCACTGCTGGAACCTCACCATCAGATTGTTTAGTGTCATATCCAGGACACTCGTTGTGGGGGGTCTTACCCCTCTGCAGAGAAGCAGTCGGTGTATTCTACAGCCCCAGCTGACTGGGCAAAACGAAAATGCGAGATCGCATCAATTGATAGGATAGTAATAAAAGGAAAAAATGAGATACAACAATTGATAAGACACTGATAATAAAAGAAAATATAAGATACGATCAATTGATGAGATACTGATAATCAAATAAAAATTCAAGAAAAAAACCCAAGTAAAGGCCTTGCGTATTCGGTCATATACAAAAGGAACAAAACTCTTTCGACATAACAATTTTTTTTTTAAATGAATAAAAAAGTTTCCGTTCGAGGAATAGTAAAAGAGACAATAAACCTGAAGAAAACTTCTACGATTGAAGAAGAGGAGACATTTGAGAATGAAATAATGAGCCGAAAGACATCTTATAATAAAAAAATAAAGTCGGGTTGAAAATATATTTTAAAAAACTCTCATAAAAATAAGGAACTATAGCTGGAGGAGAGATCATAAATACACTTAAATCAGATATAAATGGAAATCACTTGAAATAGATAAAATACATTTTTAGCTCCACCACATGACAACGTATGACGAAACATATTTTAGAAAACACTGAAGAACTAAGAAAAATGCCAGATTAGCATACCTATTAACAAAAACAATGGAAACAAAAAACGCAATCGACTCACATCTCATCACATGACTTCATAAAAAAATATGAAGTGACATCATCTTGTTTATAAGGAGCTGATCTTTGCTTCCGAATGTTTTTTTTTTTTTTGCATTTTTTTATCCTAAAGATGTGATATTCTTATATTTCACTTATTTTAATATGTCATTTAGTTTGATTTTTAAAGGCAATGGAGGGTAGTATTAGAACAATGCAAAAAAAAAAAAAAAAAAGAGAACGTGATTTACTTTAAAATCTTCACATTTTAATGTTCAGATTATAAGTTTTGAACATGTCTTTTTCGTTATATTTCAATAATTTGAATATTGTGGCCTTAAAGGTCTTAAAGGCCACAATATTCAAATTAGTGAAATATAAGTACATCATGTCTTTAGGATAGAAAATTAAAAAAAGAACCATTCGGCAGCAAAGATCAGCTTCTTATAAACAAGGTGATGATTGAAAATTGTCAATGCAAACAGAAAAACTGTAAGCATAACATGAATCTAAAAGAACAAAAGTTTATGCCAGAGTACCCCAGTAATGGATTTTTGAAATTTATAAACAATTTAAATATATCCACAGTTATAATTACATTTTTAAAACACAAAATTGAAAGGTAGCATACTCAATTCAGATTAATCCACGAAAAAAACAAAAATATGCTCAATTATTATTTTTTAATCATTAAATGATGATGATGATATAAAAGTCTACAAACCATTGTAAAAATAATTAGAGATGAGATAGAGATGGAATTTGGACTGGACAAAAGTGCGAAAGTCACATCGAAGAAAGGCACGTTAGCGGTATCTGAAAACATTCCGCTAGATATAAACTGGGAAGCTAACGAGCTAGAAAACAGTAAAACATATAACATTCAGGAATTAATGAAGCAAATTATATCCTCCACTATGAATAAAGAAAAAAAAATGAGAAAATGATTATTCAGGAGAATAAGATTCCTATTAAGAAAGAATTAATTGCCAAAAATAAAGATATACTGATTAACACCATATCAATAACAGAAGGGACATGAACATTTAGTGAATAGGACGTTAGCAGAAAAGAATGATGGGTAATAAGTGAGAAAACTTATAACCTGCCTCAGAATGTATCGCATAAGAGCAGATATAGAACGACAATATTTCAAAAGAGAAAATGTAGGAATGGGCGAATTCCAACAAGAATAGACCTACTAAACCATCATTCGAAAGCATGGACAGCTATCAATAGGCTATCGATTATATGGAAATCAGACCTAACTGATAAAATGAAACGCAGTTTCTTCCAGGCAGCGGTCACATCGATACTGCTATATGGATTCTAACAAAACGGCTGGAGATGAAGCTAGACGGCAATTACACAAGAATGCTGCGAGCAATCTTGAACAAGTCCTGGCGGCAACACCCCACAAGACACCAACTGTACGGCCACCTGCCTCCTATCACGAAAACTATTCAAGTTAGACGAACCAGACATGCAGGACACTGCTGGAGAAGCAGGGAGGAACTCCCACACCCCCACACATGGCCGTGCGAAGACAGGACGACCAGCACGAACATACATTCAGCAGCTATGTGAGGATACGGCATGTTGTCCTGAAGACCTGCCTAGGGCGATGAACGATAGGGAGGTGTGGTGAGAGAGGGTCAGGGATATCCGTGCTACCAGCACGACATGATGATGATGAAACCATCATAATTGGATTAATGGAGGTGCCTGTGGTGTAATGTTTATCGTCGTAGGAAATGGACACGGCGACACGATTTCAAATCCTGGACGAGACTGATTGCATTTCACATAGCACTAATACCCTTTGGGAATGGTATGAATCCAATTATTCTCCCTCCAGCTATGGGTAAATAGTAGGACGGACTGTGTTCTTCAGCTTTGGTAGGGCAACTAGTCTAGGAGATGGAAAACTCTGAATTCAAACCTGTTAAACTCCGCTTAAAAGTTGACCTTGTGTCATATCCTGCCCGAGCGGAGGGGTTGGGTAAATAGGATAATAGGATTAAAGAAATACATAGACATTTAAAAAAGACTGGACACTACAATTAATAAACCGAAGCAAAAGAAAAAATATTCATTTTAATCAAAAAAGCAATAAATTTGCTAAACAACTCAACATTATATTGAATGAAATGGACATTAAAGATAAAACAATAGAAACAGCAAAGAAAGAAGCAAAAACACCAGGAAAAAAATGAATTTTTATAGATTCTTGGAATCGAAACCCCTTCATGGACGAAGCGCATAAAGAATTAGAAATACCGATAATTATGAAGTAAAAACAAAACAAAGACTGAAAATTGATTGAGAGAATGTGGAAACGATGGGGTTAATAACAGCTGTACAAGAGAAATGCTTACCACTTAAAAACCATGAGGCAAACATACAGAACACGGACCAAAACCAATATTTCAACTGTCCAAATAAAAAAAATCAATTGACAACTTTGTGTTTGCTTGCGTAATCCTGACAACGATTGAATGTTAAGAAAGGATGATAAAATAGGACGCTGTTTTTTTGGAGAAATATGCATATACTAAGGAATACTGAAATATGAAAAATGGTTTAAGCAGAAACTCGCACCAATTTCAGAAGCAAAAGAATCAACTATTCTCTTGAATTTGCAATCCAAAATAATCGAAAAATAAATAGGAATAAACCAAATATAGTGGTTAAAGACTACACTGCTCAATAAAATTTTTGGTGCATTGATATCAACAACTAATAACATCTAGTTTTAATGTACTGATTTCAAAATTGGAACCGTCTATTTCTTGAATGTTCTTTTTTTATTCACTATCGAGATGTTTCAAAATATCAATTTTTTACCATCGTCTCACTGTCAACGTCTTCAATCAGAAGAAGCATATGATTGAAGTATCATTAAATTAGATGGTGCATAAAAAAAGAAACTGTTACGTATTCTAAAATTATTCGGAACACAATTTGAAACGTGTTCATCAATACAAAAGAAAGATTTTATATGAAACTCATAGTTAGGTTAGAGATTGGTCGATCTGAAGATCCAAAGTTCATTTAAATCTTAATCCGGCAGGAATATGTGCTTGAAGCTCTTTCGTTTGTGGACGGGCTCTGGGCAAACTCGTTTAATGTTCCAGCAGTAGTCATCATCATCATCTTGTCGTGCCATCAGCTCGGATATCCCTGACCCTCTCTCGCTAACCCTCCCTATCGTTCATCGCTTCTGGCCGGTCCCCAGGGTTACCCTCCGTATCCTCACAGAGCTGCTGTATGTAGGGTCGAGCTGACCACTCTGCTTTTGCACGGCCATGTGAAGGAGCCCAAAGGAGTACATCACTTATGAGTTCGTCCTTACTTCTTCAGCAGTGTCCTGCGTGTCTGGTTCATCTCCAGCAGTAGTAAACCATCATATGTTTGTCCCATCTTCCTTGGTAGCGCTCCTCTATGGCCTTGGAGTCTTGATGGACACGCTTGCTTTGCTCGTCACTTACTGCTGCGAAGTTCTCAGGAAATCTATGAAGATGACTGAATAGAAAATGGAGTTTGACACTTTATTCGTTCCTGTGGGGGGATACGCAGGAGTACAACGCTTATGAGTTCATCCTTACTTCTCCAGTAATGCCCTACATGCCTGGTTCATCTAACTCGGGTGGTTTTCGTGATGGGTGATAGGTGGCCGTAGAGCTACTAATTTGTGGGCAGTTGCCTTCAGGACAAGTTCTATATAGGTCACAGCATTCTTGCGTAATTGCCATCAAGCTTGTTCACCATATTCTTAATCAGCATCCACGTGGTGCATCCATATTGCAATACTGACCAAACCACGAAAGTAAAGCAGAAAATTAATAATAATAATCATAATTCTGCTTCTTTTTGTTCTTACAATTATTTCTATAATAATAATAATAATAATAATAATAATAATAATTATTATTATTATTATTTCAATCTTTGTGAGTTTTTCACACCATCGTAAACTGGTAAACTTTCATTGGAGTCAAAGTGACAACAAGTCTCCTCCGGTCTCCATGACATTATTTTTATTCATTGAGAGTTTTTCACATCAGTTTTAGCTGACGGTTTTCACTGGAGTCCGAGTGACAGCAAGTCTCCTCAAGTCTCCAGGACTCTTCTCAATATTCTGGCCGTTCTCTATAATGCTGTAGTTTGGTTGGTGTCCACTCGACCTCCAGCCTCCAATCCCTCCAGTCCCTTTAATAATCCTTTTGTTACAGTACCAAAAGCACCAATCACGATTGGTACAATTGTTACCTTCACGTTCCACAGTTTTTAATTCCCTAGCAAGGTCGAGGTACTTATTACTATCGTTATCATCCTAAACAAAACATCCGAATCATAAAGAACAAAACGTGTATAAGACGAGACACGAATGGGTAGAGAAAGTGATCCACTGGGAATTGTGCAAGAAATTGAAATTTAACCAGACTGCTAAATGGTATTATTACAAACCAGAACCTCTCGAAAAAATTAAGACGCATAACGTTCTCTGGGATTTCGAGTTATAGACAGATCACCTGATCCTGGCCAGGAGAACAGACCTAGCAATAGTTTACCAAAAGTAGAAACCCTGCCGTCTTTTGATTTGTGCCTTCCCAGCGGATCACAGAGTGAAAATCAAAGGAAAAGAAAACAGGAACAAATACTTGGACCTCACTAGAAAATCAAAAATGCTGTGGAACATGAGAGTAACGGTGATACCAATTGTAATTGGAACGGTCTCCCAAGGATGATTAGTGAGCAGAAAAAGTCGGAAATCAGAGAATAAATGGAGACAATCTAGATTACAACATTACTAACATCAGCTAGAATACTGAGAAGAGTCTTGGAGACCTGAAGTGACTTGCTGTCACTCAGACCCCAATGAAAGGCCAATGGCTAAAGTAGGCGTGAAACCTTGCAAGAAATAATTATAAAAACAGCAACACTTGTTACAAATTTCCTTATATATATATATATATATATATATATATATATATATATATATATATATATATATATGAATCGATTTATAGATCTTCATAATATTATCTTATCATGCAATTTTTTCATAATACCAATCTACACAACTGATGCAAAATGTTAAATCGTTACGATTGATAGAGCATATACTATAAAAATATAAAAAATAATAAACATACCACTGCATATGTAAATTTTTCCAAATATATTTAATAATATATTTAAGAATCATATAATTAAATCAGAATTTCTTTCTTTCTTTCTTTCTTTCTTTCAATATAATTTTATGAAAACGTTTTTCTAGTGCTTGAACACAAAAACAAACAAACAAACAAGCAAACAACAAAAAAACATTGAAAATGATATAAAAGAAACAAGGTTCTAAATATTTTAGAGAATAATTTTTATACTTTATCATTTTCTCTTAACAGTTCAAATAAAGTGTGATATATTTCAGCATTAAAGATGCTGGTATGCTGCGTATATTTATTTTTAAAATTATTTTATGATAGATAATTAACGACCTATCATTCTTTAATTCCCCTGACCTTAATAATTAAGTATGTAAATAGGAAAAGTCATGTTGTATATAGCAAAATGCCTTTAATCTTAATTCAAATTCAGATTTGCTCCATAAGTATGCTTACTAATACGCAATAGTGAATAGCAGCTCGATACGGACTCAGAATATAGTCTGGAAGACCTGCTGGAAGCGACGGATGGAAAAGAAGAATAGCGAGAGAATGTGAGTTAGGAAAATCCGTGCTAGCAGCGTGACATGATGATGATGATGATATATATAATTCAGGATCTTTGAAAAATTTATGTCTCCCCCAGATTTTAGATCGGTCGCGTTCATCTAATATTTGTACGGGCCTCACCTTCTCAGAAATTAAGGCAGAAATCTAAAACAGTGTTAAGAGAAGTGGTAGTGTGTTGCCACAACAAAAATATTCAGTTATGGATTTTTTTGAGCGAGGCTTACATCTATTTTGATCGTTTCTTATATGAATATATATATATATATATATATATATATATATATATATATATATATATATATATATGTGTGTGTGTGTGTGTGTGTGTGTGTGTGTGTGTGTGTGTCCTTACTATAAGAAAATAATTTTGAAATATATGGAACTGTTCATGATGGAAAAAAAACAGAAATGAGAAAATCAATGTTTTTTTATAAAGAGAGAATGAAATATGTCGAAGATAGAAACAAAATAAAACAAAAAGAAAGAAAACCGAAAGAAAAAATGAATAGAAACCAAGAAGTGAGGAAATCGCCATGTACTCTATTTGATTATGACTTTATACATTCAATAATTTCTCGTTAGAAACAACATGTTTTCTCATAAAATGAAGTGAGTAAGCTTCTGTTATCCCGATAATGCGAACATGCTTTGATAATGCTGTCGTCTGTTTTTTTGAAGAAGATGATAAACATAGAAAGACTGGATGAAAAATATGAATAATATATTACCTGAAAGTGTAACGTTCTCATATATATAGGGAGGTAGGAAGAAAATAATTATAAGCTAAGTAGCAGAAATCTCATCAAAGTGATAAACACTGGAGTAGTCCCTCTTGTAAGAGTATCGGACCCACATCTAAAATGTATAAGGAAAGGGAATCAAACAAATAAAGTAAAGGGCGAGGAAGTTTATGACTATTCACGAGATCTGACACCCGAGAGATGACATAGGCCGACTATATTTGTCCAGAAAAGAAGGTGGAACACGACGCACCAACATTAAATATTGCGTGCATGCATCTATCCAAGGACTCGAGAGCTGCCTTAAAAGAGCAAAGAAAGACTAATTACAGCAATCAGTAACCACATTGACCTAATAAGGACAAACAGAACAACAATAACGAGTAAACAGAAATGGGAAGAGAAATAATTGTATGGATATTTCTCGGGACAAACTGACAAAATCTCACACAGGAAGACCTTCTCATGGCTATGAAAGGGAAACGTTAAGGGCAAAACAGACTCTTTTCATATGGCAACACAAAAAAAAACGACATAACTGCCAAATATATTAAAGCAAAAACTAGTGATACACGACAGGATAGTAAATGAAGTTTATGAGGTGACAAAAACGAAACGACCACTAACACTATAAGGAAATATAGCAAAATAACAGAAAAGGACATTGAGACGAGCCACGACTTGCCCTTGAATTGTTTCATTAGTATGATTACCAATACGTACTAGTGAAATAACAGCGCTATGCGGACACAGGATGTAGTCTGGATAACCTGCTGTAAGCGATGGATGACAAAGACGAATTGAACAAGAAAATAAATATCTGATCCAAATACCAAATGATATATGTACAAAAAAGTATCCGTTATAGAGAATTAGGTGAATAAAATGATTTGAGATTTTGAAAATTAAATGGAACACTTAATCCCAACCAGAAGACCAGGCTTACAGATAATCTACACAAAGAAAAGAAAAGAAAAATAAAGAGCCGATTAGTGAATATAGTTGTTATTTTCTTTTCTTTTGTGTTCTCGCCGTCAACTGAGTTAGAATAAATATAAATTCTTCATCTCAGAACAAAGTTTTAAAAAATGGTGAACGTAAGAGGGATAGAGATAAGATTTATAATAAAAAAAAGTCGTGGAAAGTGGACTGGGGGAATTAGATATCAGAAGAAGACTCGAGACCTTTCAATCAACAGCATGGTGGAGAAAAGCCAGAATACTTTGAAGAGTCCTGGAGACTTTAGAAGACTTGCGGTCGCTCAGATTCCAATGAAAGACCCCAAGTTCCCACTAAGGCAAAAAAAAAAAAAAAAAAACCCAAAAAACAAACCTCACACGATGTCTGAACTAAGTCATAACTCAAAACCTCGACTCCGAATGATTTTTTCTTTATTGTGACCCGCTTAAGAGGACTCTTACTTGAACGTTATGTGGTCACATCTGTGACAGGTGCGCTGGTTGTAAATAACCCCTGGGTCAGGTATAGCTACAATATTCTACCTATGAAATAATACAAAGCCAAACATAATTAAACATGGCATCTAAACAACAGGTTTGGTGTCATAATCGGCAGGCGCTTTTTTGAAAGCCATTATGAGGGATCCTGTCGACATTCTGCTAATTTTAGCTGTTCTATTCTCAGGTACAAAAGTAAAGTATACAATAATTCTAATCAGAAACACCAACGGAAAAAAATAGACAAGAGAATACAAAAAAGGTTGTACTATACTGTTATCTTCTGAGCAACGCAACACAAAGAGGATAAGGAAAAAGAATGATTGACATTTGGGAAGAATGCGTTACATTTAAGACAAAAGAGCCAAAGATTTGCAGACCATTTTAGGACTATAATAAAGAAAGGTTGATTTTACGTCCTTGAAATATTAAAAATACACCAACAAATAAATACGAGATCATGTCAACAAGATCCAAATGCAAGAATCGTGAGGTAAATACTTAAAAACAACAATCTAACTGAATTGAAACGCCAAGTAATATCTATCGAAACATCATACAACCAAACACAGAACAATCGCTAACACAAAAAAGAAAAAAGTGAACTTAGAGACTTTAACTAGAATGATGTCTGAAGAAAAAAGTACATTACCATCTCTCAGGATACAAGACTGGAAAACAGTGAAGGCAGAAACCGGAAAAAATAAACGAATTATCAACACATATCTCAACGAATAACATCACAGAAGTAAACGAACTAATCTAGGAGGAGCAACATTTGTGTGTACTAAAATCGGTGTTTCCCGAAAGAATACTGACAGATACTCAAAACATTGATCGGAAATTAGACTGAAAACACTAATAAGAAATCTACGAATACGAACAAAAATGATTAGACAGAAGAAAAACGCAAGAATATGTTGGGACAAAAAGAAAAAAGCAACACAATTAAAACAAACTATATAACTTGAGGAAAAATACAAGTTTCTGGCGAAAGAAGGAAGACCAAAAAGATACCTAGACAAAATCAAACAATTTAGACAAAACAGGACATTCGAAAACAACAAAAATTTCTACCCGCAAGTAGGGCGAAAATGAATGAAGACATACCAACAACCGGATACAAGAGAAGTAAAACTAGCATAATATGGGAACAGAGAAATCATAACAAAAAAGCCGAATGGATAAATAACATGGCAAAGGAGCTACAAGTAATCAAAGAATGACCTAAGGTAGAAATAAATATCGATTAACTCAGACCAACTTTCAAAAAGGTACCAAATTGGAAAACACCAGGCCCTAATGGCATAAATGGATGTTCGTTTAAAAAATTCATATCCATCCACGACAGATTTGCTATCGAAATGAATTGATGTCTTGAAGGAAAAAGCACCCTTAATACAAAAGCAAATCGATGTTACTGGAAATACTAGCGGCAAAATTAAGGGAGGCGCTTTACTGATCACTAATAAGCCGCGGACCGTTTTCTGAAGAACAGAAAGAATGCCACAATGGAACAAGGGAAACAAGCAGAACAGAAGATCTACTATACTTCGATCAAGACATCCTCAAGGAGAGCAAAATGAGATGAAAAAATCTTACTATGGTGTTGATTGACAACGAAAAGGCATTCAGTATAGTACCAGAAAGCTGGATAATCGACCGTTTCAAAATGCACCAGATATCCGAGTCATAAATTTTATCGAGGACTGGAGGTGCCCGTGGTGTAATGGTTATCGTCATAGGAAATGGACACGGCTACACGAGTTCAAATCCTGGACGAGACTGATGGCATTTCACATAGCACTAATACCCTTGGGAAAGGTATGAATCCAATTATTCTCCCTCCAGCTATGGGTAAATAGTAGGACAGACTAGGTTCTTCAGCCTTGGTGAGGCAACTAATCTAGGAGAAGGAAAACTCTGAATTCAAACCTGTTAAACTCCGCTTATAAATTGACCTTGTGTTATATCCTGCCCGAGCGGAGGGGTTGGTAAATATGATAAAGTTTATCGAGGAAAACATGAACAACTGAAGAGTCGAATTGATAGTAGGTTCTGTGGTGATAGAGAAGAAATTATCAGTCACATAATTAGCGAATGCAGCCAATTAGCCCCAAAAGAGTATAGGAATAGGAACAACTGGGTGGGAAGATGGTCTACGGGGAATCGTCCAAGAAAATTACGTTTGACCATACGAACAAGATGTTTATGCATAAACCAGATTCTGTCCTGAAGAATGAGATGTATGGATTTCTATGCGTTTTGGAGTTATAAACGGATCACTTATTCTCGTTCAATGACCAGATCTAGAGATTGTAAAAAAAAGAGAACCTGCAGTCGTCCGGGCAGACTTCAGGGTAAAATTTTTTAAAAGCGAAAAGAGAGATAAGTACATAGACCTTGCAACAGAACAAAAAACTATGGAACATGAAGATGACGGTGATACCAATTGTAGGTGCGATTGGACTAATCCCCAAAGAACTGGTAAGGGGACTTGAAGACTTGAAAATTAGAGTAGAAGTAGAGAACACCCAAACTACACATTATTAAGATCGGCCTGAATTCTGAAGAGTCCCGGAGACTGGCGGAGACTTATTGTCCCTCAGTCTGTAGTGAAAAGCCATCAGTTAACACTGATGTGAAAATCTCTCAAAGGAGTGTAAATAAAATAATAATTAATTAAGATCTGTGCAATCATATACTAAGAGAATGCAACTGATAAAAAGTGATACAAGAGTAGACAATACAGGTCGGGAATGGCTTGGTTGGGGTTATTTGTTTAATGACATATCAAATTCCATGGGTTATTGGATGGCAAATATTTCTTTGCAGAAAAATAGTATATATATTTTAAAACCATTACTTGAACTGTGGATGTTAATTAACAGGGAATTTTGCGAAAGATTTAAATCTGGCCATCCTATCCACTGGTATAGGCACAAACAGGGACATGACCGAAAAATACGAGACGTATATAAGTCTAAAACTTTTGAGATACAAGGGGAAGCCAATTCTCGGATACATGCCAAAAGATAATGTTAAGGAAAAAAAACAATAAAAATACTTGCGAATTTTGTCATTAAACAGACAAATGAATAAAAAAGAAAATGATACCTGGATTTTTCCTGATACCTTAAAAACATTAAGTTGGTGCTCTCACCAATTGTATGTGTATTTGGAATGATCATCAATATCTGGCAAAGAGATTGGAAAAACTGGATATCGAATGAAGAATCAATACCATTTAGACTCAAGACGAGTTTGAATGCCTAACAGACTTCTGAGGACATGAAGAAACTTGCTGTTTTTAAGACTCCAATAAAAACCGTCTATTAAAGCTGGTGAGAAAACGTCACAAGGAAACAATAACAACGATAACAACAGCAACCATAACAACAACAACAATAATAATAATAATAATAATCAAACAAGTAGAGATGAGAGGAAAATTTCAAAACCGGTACTACATAAGAACGAAAAAGATTCTCGAAACAAAACTGTACAGCAGGAACCTTATAAAAATGAATAAATAGCTGGGCTGTCCCCTTCGTAAGATACTCGGGACCGTTTTGTAAGTGGACCAGAATAGAACATAAACAAATGAACCATAGAAGAAAAAAAAAAATCAATGACCCTACATAAGGTTTTACACCACCCAGATGATTTTGACAGACGATAAGTGTCAAGAAAAAAAAGTGGAAGGACTTGCTTACTTTGAAGATAGCGTTAAGGCATCGATATGCGATGTGAAAAACTCTCAAGGAACAAAATAATAATACACATGATTTGCAAAAGGGGCTACACATTTACTAAATTGCAAAAAATGCTTAACTACCAAATGTACAGGGACAAAAGGTTTATCTCATACCAACGAGAAAACTGCTCGAAACCAAACTCTGCGGCACGAATCTCATCAAAGAGATAAATCTTATCAAAAGGATAAAGACAAGGGTGGTCTTCTTTGTAAGATACATGGAACGATTCTTGAAATGAACGATAGAAGATCTTCAACAGATGGACCTGGCGACAAGAAAACAAATGATCATCGGCAAAGTCTTACACCACAAAGACGACATTGACTATATGTGTGTGGAAACTCTGGAGAAACACGATGTTCCAGACTTGAAGAATAAAAAACAAGCAAAGAACGACTAATTACAACGACCAGAAACAACACTGACAGCATAAAGATCAACAGAATAAACATAACTAGAAAACAAAAATTAGAAGAAAAATAACTGCATGAATATTTCCAGTGACAAACTGACAAAAATCCACAAGAGAAGATTTGGAAATAGCTAAGAAAGAGAAACATTAAGAAAGAAACAGAACCTCTTTCATTCACAGCACAAAACAATGCCACGAAGACCAATTATGTTGAAGCGAAAATTGATGAGACGCAACAAAATAGTAAGTGCCGGTTCTGTGGTGATAGAGACGAAACGATCAATCACATATTATGCGGATGTATTTTATAATCGCAAAATAATATCATCATCATCATCATCATGTCGCGCCGCCAGCGCGGATATCCCTGACCCTCTCTCGCCATTTCTCCCTATCATTCATCGCCTCCGGCAGGTCTTCAGGGTTACATCCTGTGTCCTCACATAGTTGCTGTATGTAAGTTCGTGCTGGTTGTCCTACTTTTGCACATCCATATGTGGGGGTCCACAGGAGTACATCGCTTATGAGCTCGTCCTTGATTCTCCAGCAGTGTCCCGCGTGCCTGGTTCGTCTGACTTGTATAGTTTTCGTGATGGGGGGCAACTGTCCGTATAGTTGGAGTCTCGTGGGGTGTTGTCGCCAGGACTTGTTTAATACTGCTCTCAACGTGAGGAAGGAGATCCAAGGGGAAATGTTCAAGAAATTGAAATTTGACCACACAAACAAGTTGTATATACACAAAACAGAATATCTCTTGAAGATTGAGAAACAATTAAAATTTGACCTTATGTCATATCCTGCCCGAGAGGAGGGGTTGGTAAATATAACTAAATCTAATATCAATCCTTTTCTTCCACACATCTTAATGATTTCAGATGTTGCTATTTAACGATAGTAATTAAATTTATCAGTATTCCTAAGTAATATAATTAATTTACACTCATCAAAAGGGTTTCATATACCTAACAATAATAATCCAGAATAAATAAGAGTACAGTTCTTTTTGACACAAAGATGGCATCCAATCCGGTACAAATATTCTAGGCGAGAATGAATAAGGGAGTATTGACAGTGAAAGAGTACTCCACTCTCCTTAAACATCTAAAACTGGAGCTTCACCATCAAATGCAATTTAGTATCATATCCAGGACACATATTGGCGGTGGGCGGACTTCCCCTCTGCAAAGGAGCACTCGGCATATTCTACAGCCTCGGCCAACAAGGCGGAGAATGATAATTAGAATTATACAATACATATAGGAGGTGCCCGTGGTGTAATGGTTACCGTCTTAGGAAATGGACACGGCGACACGAGTTCAAATCCTGGACGAGACTAATTGCATTTCACATAGCACTAATACCCTTGTGAAAGGTATTCCAAAAGTGAAACATTTCCGTACAGTTAAAATGGTAGCTAACCTGAAAAAATAAGGTCATTTTCAGATTCAGCATTTTCAAATAAACTAAGGAAGAACGTAATTTCAATTTTTTTTAACCAGTGTAATTTAATTAATACATTTATTTTACTTTAACGTTTTAATATAATCTAATAAAATATTTTTGTGGATCTTGAACCCGAAAAATAAGGAAAACAATATGTAAAATAATCCAGCTTTGAAAATAGGTTTAAAAATTCATAAAAGACTAAATTTTTTAACGATCCAATGATAGGATATTTTAAAATAAATATTACGTAAGCTGAATTAATATTTTTTGTTCAAATTATTCACTCATGAATCATTTATGAAAAATTACACGCTTCCTTCCTCCGATTTAAACACTGTAAATAAAAGATCGCCTATAATAATTTAGTGAGTACTGAGATATGAAGATATAAAGGAATTTATTGCCGCTCAGGCTTCAGTGAAAAATAAATTGTTAAAACTGGTTTGAAAATGTTGCAGAAGAAAAACGCAGGGAAGGACTGTTTACAGCCACCAGAACGATACTGACAACACGAAGACCAACAGACCGACAATAACTAGAAAACAAAAATGGAAAGAAAAAGAACACTATGGGCGTTTTAAACGGCTAGTAAGCAACATCTCACACGAGAAAACATGGACATGGTTAAGAAAGGGAAACCTTAAGATAGAAACTGAATGTCTCCTAATTGTAGCACAAAACAACGCAATAAGAACAAAATAGATCAAAGCGAGAATAGATAAGACGCAACAAAATAGCGAGTGTAGGTTATGTGGTAATAGAGACGAAACGATCAATCACATAATAAGTGAATGCAGCAAACTAGCCCAGAAGGAGTGTAAGAATAGACACGATTGGGTGGACAAGGTGATCCACTGGGAGATGTGCAAGAAACCTAAAGTTGACTGTACGAACAAAGGATGTATGTACAAGCAAGCATCTGTTCTGGAGAATGACACACAAAATTCTTTTTGGATTTTAGCATATAAACAGATTACCTAATCTCGGCCAAATGACCAGACCTAATAATAATGAACAAAAGAAAAAGAAAGAAAAGAAAAGAAAACTTGCAAAAGTGTGAACTTTCCTGTCTCGGCTGACCACGGAATAAAATTGAAAGAAAGTTAAAAGAAGGATAAATACCGGGACCTTGTTAGGGAATTGAAAAACTGTAGAACGAGAAAACGACAATTATTATAACCATGATTGGTGCTTTGGCACAGTCACCAAAGTATAATTAAATGGAATGGATGACATGAAAATAAGAGGACGAGTGCATACCTTCAAAACTACTACATTATTGAGAACGGCCAGAATATTGAGAAGAA
Organism: Sepioteuthis lessoniana; assembly: GCA_963585895.1. NCBI lineage: Eukaryota > Metazoa > Mollusca > Cephalopoda > Myopsida > Loliginidae > Sepioteuthis > Sepioteuthis lessoniana. Next base: position 48,425,887 of record OY757928.1, on the reverse strand, counting down.
TCCTGGAGACTTGAGGAGATTTGCTGTCACTCACAGTCCTGTGAAAGACCATCAGCAAACGCTATTATCAAAAACTCTCAAGGAGTAAATAACAATAATAATAATAATAATAATAATAAAAATAATAATAATAATAATAATATGACTGTGTCAGCAAGGTGATCCACTGGGAAATGTGCAAGGAATTTAAATTTGTCCATACTACCGAATGGTATATGCACAACCCAGCACATGTCCTAGAAAATGACGCACATAAACTCCTATGGGACTTTAACATACAAACGGATCACCTAATCTCAACCAGAAGACCTGACCTTATAATAATCAACAAAAAAAGAGAATTTGAAAAATTGTCGACTTTGCTGTCCCGGCGGACCACAGAATAAATCTGAAGGGATGTGAAAGAAAGGATATGTACCTCCACCTTGCTAGAGAATTGAAAAAGCTGTGGAACATGAAAGTAGCGATTGTACCAATTGTGATTGGTGCTTTTGGCACAATAACTAAAGGATTATTAAACGGCCTGGCGGGATTGGAAGTTGGCGGACGGGTAGAGACTATCCAAATGAATGCATTACTGAGAACCGCCAGAATCCTGAGAGGAGTCCTGGAGATTTGAGGAGACTTGCTGTCGCTCAATCTCCAGTGAAAAAACCATCAGCTAACACTGATGTGAAAAACTCTAAAGGAATAATAATAATAATAATAATAATAATAATAATAATAATAATAATGTCTAGGTACTTATCTCAGTTTTTACTGGAAGGAAGCGAAAAGAGATATAACTATCTAGACCTTGCTAGAGAACTGAAAAAATGAAATATGAAAGTGGCGGTGATAACAGGTGTAACTGGTGCACTCGGTGCAGTCACCAAAGGTTTCGTATTGGAGAACATGAAAAAAGTGGACAATTGGATACCATACAAAGTACAACATTGTTAAGTCCTAGAGACTTGAGGAGACTTGCTGTCACTCGGA
>OY757928.1:48409909-48419909 GCA_963585895.1 Sepioteuthis lessoniana | reverse complement strand
AAAAAGCTCTAATCTAGAAGCGTAGATAATCTGTTTGTACGTTGTTACATTATTTCAAGTAGTCCTAACACTTATATTTTTCCAAAAGATCTGACTTTAGGTTGTACTATCATTCCGGCTAAGAGTGAACTTGAAAGAAGTAACTATGAAAGTGCGTTCCATACTCCCTAATGTAACGGATTTAAAGCCTTACCACTGAGGGCAGTTAATGGCTTATCATACATCGTGTGTAATTTAATGCCTCAGCCGTTGTCTATGAAGAAAAGAATTAGCACTTTTCGCCCATAGCTAGCCGTATGAGGGTGACTCTACCTTTTCCAGGTTGTTAGTCCAAAGAAGAACGTTATAATGCACCTGGAATTCGAACTCGTTTGAAATGCTGATATCCGGCAAGTGTGCCATTATACGGTGGGGGCTCCATCGTTATGTTAATAAATTGATGCATTGTCTTGTTTTTAACGGCTTAACATGTAAATCACGCAGGGAATGCTTTTTATACTGCTCATATGACCACAGGGTACATTGTATAACCTCAAACCCAGTTGTTAATGGGCTAAAGATAATTGATTAATTTCTTACACACACACACACACACACACATATATATATATATGCTTGAAAATGAGATAACATAAGACATTAGAATCAATATCACCCTCTCCATTAACTATTAGGTTGGAAAACATTTTTGTATCCCTCAGTAAACACATTATCTCTCTCCATTTAGACAGAAATAGAAGTTTTGACCCGAAATTGACCTGTGGCAATCTGTATTGACCTCGAAGATCAGCGCCATTTATCTGATGTCCATACTTCATTTACTCTTATAGTTTGAATTTCCGACCTCCAAAGTTCAATTGCTTGACCACTCATAAGACACTTACACCTAAGCCAGAGATTGCTGGCTTTATTAGGTTTGGTTTACGTGAAATTTGTTTGTACAGTGCTTGGCGACATATTGATATCGGGTTAGCTTGGCATCCATTGTTGCGAATTATTTTCTTTATAAAAGAAACGAGGGAATTTTAATGAATCTCGCTTGATTTAGTTTCTTTGTCTACATATAAACGTTCGTGGGTTATTATTATTATTATTATTATTATTATTATTATTATTATTATTGGCTTAGTGGGTAGAGTGTTCGCTAATGGTCCGGGAGACCTGGGTTTAAAGCCAGGTCGCGTCATACCAAAGACTTTAAAAATGGTACTTGATACCTCCTTGCTTAACACTTAGCAATATAAGGTACTTATCGAGGGTAAAGGGGAGCAATCCTTGGAAAGGAGTAGCGCCCTCCTCTACACCTTGGTTTAGTAGCCATTGAAAAGGGAGCCTTCTGGTCGTCCTCGACTATGGTCACCAACAATAATAACAATTATTATTATTATTATTATTATTATTATTATTATTATTATTATTATAAAGAGACACCAGTTTTACTATATAAACAGTAACTAAATGAATTAGATTTTTCATTACTTTCCCTTGAGTATTTGACAGAAAGTGAACGTTGTAGCTGGACTAATAATGGAACATGATAACAACTAACCCAGGTTGAAATGAATCACAATTATACACAATGTATATATTAATTGGTTGATCTGGGTTTGTTTTGCCTTATCTGCCTAACAGCAAACCCATTCCTCATAGGTTTTTAACGTAAAAAACTGTTTCATTTTTAAATGTTTTATTATATTCAGAATAATTTTTATTTCCAGCGTTCCACTGAAATCATTTTTAAGCAAACTTTTTATTCGACTGAGAATAATTATTAAGTTTTTGTACACAATAATATGGCATCAAGTATTTCTATCTAAATCTAATAATTTACAATCCAGGTACTTTGGGATGTAGAATACACCAACTGCATTTCTGTAGAGGCTAGGACTACCCACCAACGTATCTCCTTGATGCGACACTAAACAATCTGATGGTTAGGATCCAGTAATGCTGGAGCTTTGGAAACTGCGGGGTGTCTCTTCATTGCCATCGATCCCAGTTTCACTGTAGTTACGGAGTGGTAGCACCTGATAGGATCATATCAGTGGGTAAAAAAAAATGTTTTACTGTAAAACGGAGGGCAAATCAATGACTTATGCGTAATTAAATTGTTAGAAATAGAAGTGTTTGATCATTTAACTGTCAGTAAAAAAAAATGACTGCTGTTTTTTGAGTTGAGAGTAATACATACCTTTACTTGAAACGATTCAACTGTGTGCCTAAATGCAATTTTTTATTTGGCATAACAATATTTGGAAAAATTTGACTGTCTGCAAATGTATAATAAATTGAAGTGGTGTGATCGAGATCTGAAGCGAGAGAAATCTGAGATTGATTTAAATAGTACAAAAATAATCGGTAAGGATTTTAGAAGAATACAATCAGTACATTGATTTTAGAAGTATGATACAATATATTTTCGAAATGGAAAAACCACCAGAAAAAAAAAATGTTTAAGTTTTTGCTGGGCTGAAAAATGAAAAATATGGCATTCTTTTAATCAGTAAGAGAAAAAGAAAAGGAAAGTTAAAAATATATATTTTGAAATTGTACTAAAAGTATGATCAGAAACAGCGTTGTCAAAGCAATCGACCTAAATAGATGGGGTCAGATAGAGGGGCCAATCGCAACCCTGGTGCAGATATGATTATATGGGAAATATCAGATCCTGAGAAATGGAAATATTTAATTATGAGATTACCAACATTACGTACTATTGCTTCTATATTAATGGAAAAATTACTATAATCATTTTTGCCTTTAATTAAATGTTTATGGAATGAGGATGAACGTGTGTTGAGATGTTCTTTAATTCTGATGTGGAAAGGTCCAATTGTACTTCCTATATAAAAATTATGGCATTTTAAGTCAATTATACGATAAATAAAGTAATATTTTTGCACATATTTGGATCTCCTATTTTGGAAGATAAAACACCACACGTGGTACTATGGTTTCAATACCCAACATGACGTTCTAACACCCTACGTGACACCATGTTTGTTTACAACGTTCTAAAAAGAATTTGAACCTCCTACATCGTGTTCATTTATAAAATAAAAAGTTTCTGACGTTGAAATTATACTTTGAAATTAATTAGACTCAAATAAGTATTATTTAGCATTGCAATATCCCTCTAAATTAAGTACATACAATCAAATAAAATAATTTGGGCAATGCTGGAAGCAAATTACAGACTACTTACAAACACACACACACACACACACACACACGCACACACATAAACACACACACACACACACACATAAACACACACACACACACACACACATAAAGACATACACACATAAACACACACCCATAAACACATAAACACACACACACACACACAAATAAACACACACACAAAAACACACGCACATAAACACACATGCACATACACACACACTAATTCACACACACGCCCCCCCATATATATATATATATATATATATATATATATATATATATATATATATATATATATATACGAGCGACATTCGAGTAAAACGGGGAATGTTTATTAAAAAGAAAAATAAGTAATTTTATGAAATTACTTTTTTCATAAATATAAACCCTGCACTGTTTGCAATTGATTTGTTAAAAAAAATTAATTAAATCCTGAAAAAAATATTTGTTTTGAGTCAATTAAAAATGGATGCAAATAAAGTAGTCCCCATTAGGTTTTAAAAGAGTCAATCATAAAATATTTTGTGATAGTGAAGAGTTAACCAAGATAGATTTATCAAAGAATGTGTAAAGTAAAAAGAAAAGGGCTAGATATGGATTTGTCTCACGGGAGATTGATGCTAAAAACAACTCATGAAGAGTTGAAACTAACTCTTCAGTAAGGAAGCAATTCCAGATTTATCGACCAGTAAAGAAGGTCATACTGACTGTATTCTGAGACATGAGAGGACCGATCACTCTACATTTCGTTGAAATTGCTAAATATATATATATATATATATATATATATATATATATATATATATATATATATATATATATAGAGAGAGAGAGAGAGAGTGAGAGAGAGAGAAGTTGATAACAAAGTAATCCAAGCAGGAGAGATTTATTTAGAAACAAAGTCTACACTACAGCGTATCGAATTTGTTTATTGATAAATCTCTTCTTCTGGTTGGATTACCTTGTTATCAATTACCTTGTTTTTCCCCGCTCGGCCAACTTATATATATATATGTAAGTGGGTCTTTCAAAATTTTCTAAGCTTCCTTTTGAAGGAAAAGCCGTAGCTGAACATATTACCAGTGGAAAATACTAGACCCCTTCTCATAACACAACAAAAAAATTATTCAGAATAATTCTCTCATTTTCTGAGCAGTGGCAGCCCATATAAAGATGAGAGGTATACCATAATACTAAAATCTTCGTGAGGATTAGAAGTTTTTTAACGTCCCTTATATATATATATATATATATATATATATATATATATATATATATATATATGTTATAATTCCTACATGGCCACAAATGAGTCTACCAAGGTTTCATTAAACGACTCTTCAGAATTGCTGAGGCGAATTGGGTTAGGATAAAATACATTTTATTGGTTAGAAAGACCCCTCACCTATACGAAAATTTACATATTAAAAGAAAAAAAAGACTTCATCGTCAGAAACTTATATTTTTTATAAATGAGGACAATGTTTAAGTTTTAAATTTTTTGGGAACGTTGTAAACATGGTGTCACGTGGGGTATGAGAGCGCCATGTTGGAAGTTGTAACCATGGTACCACGTGGGGGTGTTTAATCGCCATTAGGAATACACGTGACTTCAAGTGTCCGATGAAGTTGAGGGGTCTTTTTAACCAATAAAATGTACTTTAACCTAACCCACTTCGCCAGAAGTTTGGTGGAACATAGATTAACTTGCACTTAACCATGTAGGAATTATTTTCATTATATTAAATCTATCTCGTTTATTGAGCACATAATTACGTTTTAGATTTGGTAAGTCTCTCAGTGATATTTATTATTTTGAGACGACATACGTGCTACTTGATTATTTTCGAGTAACACGTGTGTTTTTCGTCTTTCCTTTTTTTACCAATTTTTTCCCATATATCAGTTTGTAGGGGTTGTAAATTGTACAATCTCTTTTTTTTCATACCAACAGAATTATAGATTGGTTTTAAAAATTAATATATATATATATATATAAATTTAAGTGTCATTCAAAACCACCTGATTACCTAGATTTGTTTACTTCCCACCATTATATATATATATTTATGTGTGTGTGTGTGTGTGTGTGTGTGTGTGTGTGTGTGTGTGTGTGTGTGTGTGTGTGTGTGTGTGTGTGTGTGTGTATTTTTTGTTTTAGGTCCAAAAAGAGAATAAAAATATTTTAGAATAGATAGGTCCACGAAGAGATTTGCATTTTTTAAAATTTATACATTTCTTTTGTTCTTGCATAAGTGTATGTTTCTAGCTTGTCGCTTTTGTGAGAGAACATATATGGGACAAGGCATTGTTAATTGGGTACTCAATGAGCTTTGAACTCAAAAATCTTTGCAGTTTGATTGATTTTCAATTCGTTATGGGTTTATATATAGGCCATCCCCTCTTTTTCTTTACGAGTGTTGATAAAAATTATTTGAAAAAAACTAGTTGCCAATAAATTTCAACCCACACTACAACACATACACAACCAAAAATCTCCAAGACACACACTTACACACACAGAGGAAAAATAACTGTTAGTGAAATCAAAAACCATTCCAACACACACTCACACACACGCACACACACACACACACGCACACACACACACACACACACACACACATGTGCGCGCGCACAACGACAAAAAACATATCAAATATCAATAACGGGTTAAGAAAACTAAGGTAAAACATTCACTGAAAAAGAGAGGATGACCTCTGTATAAATCCATAATCAACTGAAAATCATTCAAACTGTAAACACTGTTGTGTTCAAGTCTCATTGGGTATCGCATTAACAAAGCCTTGTGTCATATATGTTCACTGAAAAAAAGAAACAAGCTGGAAACATCCACGTACGTAAGAACATGAATAAATAAATTTAAAAAAATACAAATCTCTTCGTAGACCTACCTATTTTAATATATCATCATCATCATCATCATCATCATCATCTCGCACTGGTAGCACGGATATCCCTGGCCCTCTCTCGCCACTCCTCCCTATCGTTCATCACCCTAGGCAGGTCTTCAGGACAGCATCCCGTATCCTCACATAGCTGCTGAATGTATGTTCGTGCTGGTCGTCCTGCTTTCGCACGGCCATGTGTGGGGGTCCATAAGAGTACATCTCTTATGAGTTCGTCCCTGCTTCTCCAGCAGTGTCCTGCATGTCTGGTTCGTCTAACTTGAATAGTTTTCGTAATAGGGGGCAGGTGGCCGTACAGTTGGTGTCTTGTGGGGTGTTGCCGCCAGGACTTGTTTATGATTGCACGTAGCATTCTTGTGTAATTGCCGTCTAGCTTCTTCTCCAGTCGTTTTGTTAGCGTCCATGTAGTGCAGCCATATAGTAGTATCGATGTGACCGCTGCCTGGAAGAAACTGCGTTTCATTTTATCGGTTAGGTCTGATTTTCATATAATCGATAGCCTATTGATAGCTGTCCATGCTTTCGTTAACCTCGTTTCGATGTCCTTTTCTGTTGATTCGACGCTAGACGTATAGATTCATAGCCTTATTTAGCCTGCAATCTATTTATACCGATCGAACTTACACTCCGATCTCAATCATTAACTATCACGTGTACTTACCATGTCCTTTGCAGATCGTACAGAACAGTATAATTGAAAGATATAATTTTAACTGTGATATTCTAATTCTTCATGGACCGGTTGCAGACATTGACACCGAAATGAAATCTAAATTTCTCCAAAGTCTTCGGTTCGAATTAGTTTTCAATAAGTTAAACTGCTAGTGTAAAAAAAAAACCCAATGCCTTTGAGCAACGAATGCCAACTATTTACTCGCCCTTGCATTTCGCCGATATTGGCTTTTTATTGACTATTTATCCTCAGTATTTACTTCCAATTTGGGTTGAACGATAAGTATAACGTTAAATTCTATTCTCTGTAACATCATTCATCATAATATTTCGTCTAATTAATTCAGGAATTTGCTGCCACATTACAGGTAGGGGCTTAGAAAAGACTGATAGTATCCCTCCAGCGAAGTAGGACGTCTCTTCCCTCAAAGAAAAATCTATTTGAAGCCATGAAATAGTGGATGAATTATTTGTATTAGATAGGAATCATCATCATCATCATGTCATGCCGTCAGCACAGATCATCCTGACCCTCTCTTTCCACCCGTCAGTATCGTCAATCGCTCCCGGTAAGTCTTCAAAGCTACATCCTGTATCTGCAAAGAGCTGTTGTATATAGGTTCTAGCTGGTCGTCCTGCCATGGCTCGTCCATATGAAGGGGTTCACTGGATTATGTCACTTATGAGTTCGTCCCCACTTCTCCAGCGGTGTTCCACATGGTTTGTCTAACTTGAATAGTTTTCGTGATGGGTGGTAGGTGGCCGTACAGCGGCTGCTTTGTCGGATGCTGTTTCCAGGACTTGTTCAACATTGTTCTCAGCATTCTTGTGTAGTTGCCGTCAAGATTTTTCTCCATACGTTTAGTTATCGTCGGTGTAGTGCATCCATATAGCAGTATCGCCACGACTGCTGCTTGGGAAAAAAATGCGTTTTATTTTATCAGTCAGGTCTGACTTCCATATAACCGACAGACTATCAATAGCTGTCCCTGCCACTGCTAGTCACGAGTTGATATCTGTCTCATTTGATGAGAGACTGCTTCCTAGATAGGTGAACTTGTCCCTAGTTTCAGAGAACTATCACTCAGGGTGGAGATGACAACTCTTTGATTTAAACACATATATTCCGTCTTGTCCCTATTGACATGCTGGCCTATGAAAGCAGATGTAGCAGGGTTTCGCCTTGGGCCGGTGTATTTGCCAGAAGTGCTACGTCATCTGCGTAGTCCACGTCCGTAAATGTATCTTCTGCTTATTTCCTTTGCCAGCTTGAAACCGTTATCTTTCATTTTATCAAGTGACGATCAAAGCACGTAGTCTAGGCAGTATGAACAGGTATGGAGCTAATGTCTCTCCTTGCCGCACGCCTGCTACAATATCGAAGTAGTCTGTGTCTCAATCCGGGGAACGGACTTTTACTTTCGTGTTTTTTGTATTTTTAACTGTAATTGGCTTGTATGAAGTGTAGGTAAGTTTGGCTTTGTTTTGTGGCATATTAACCATTGTAGGTTATCCAAAGTCAAATCCAGTTAATGCATATATATTACATATACTTGATTTGTAAACGTCAGTCAACGAAGTTTAAAATAAAAATGAAATGAAACGCAGTTTCTTCCAGGCAGCGGTCACATCGATACTGCTATATGGGTGCACTACATGGACTCTAACAAAACGGCTGGAGAAGAAGCTAGACGGAAATTACACAAGAATGCTGCGAGCAATCTTGAACAAGTCTTGGCGACAACACCCCACAAGACACCAACTGTACGGCCACCTGCCTCCTATCACGAAAACTATTCAAGTTAGACGAAACAGTCATGGAGGACACTGCTGGAGAAGCAGGGACGAACTCATAAGAGATGTACTCTTATGGACCCCCACACATGGCCGTGTGAAGGCAGTACGACCAGCACGAACATACATTCAGCAGCTATGTGAGGATACGGGATGTTATCCTGAAGACCTGCCTAGGGCGATGAACGATAGGGAGGAGTGGCGAGAAAGGGTCAGGGATATCCGTGCTACCAGCACGACATGATGATGATGATGATGATTTCTATGTATCACTAACTATCAATTTAAATATCAGTCATTTGTTTACACAGTTAAGTGATCAAAAGTTCTATTTCAAACAATTCAATTTGGCATAAGTCAGTTGTTTGCAATCATTTAAAATGACAAACAATTATATTTGGCCTATAGATGGGACCTTTTCATGTAGTACCACTCTGGACCGGAAGGTGTACTTCGCATTTCCCATAGCTCCAGCATTACGAGAGCCTCAACATTTGATTGTTTAATGACATATCCAGCACACTCGTTGGTAGAGATCTTACTCCTCAGCAAATAAGCAGTCGGCGTATTCTACGGCGACAGCCGACTGGACTATAAGTATAGTTACTGGAAGCTAAAGTGGTTTTCTAAGAACTATTGTTAGTAACTTGAAATCACAAAACTGTGTGCAAACGAATATTTATCATGAAATTGAAAATACGACTTGAAGTTATGAAATAGTGTATGAAATTAGGTAGGTTAGATTTTCTTTCAGAAATGACTATTACATCATCATCATCATCATGTCACGTTGCCAACACGGATCTCCCTGACCCTCACTCGCCACCCATCTCTATCGTCTATTGCTCCCGGGAGGTCTTCAAAGCTACATGCTGTATCTGTAAAGAGATGTTGTATATAGGTTCTAGCAGGTCGTCTTGCCATTGCTCGTCCATATGAAGGGGTCCACAGGAGTGTGTCACTTCAGAGTTCGTCCCCACATCTCCAGCAGTATCCCGCATGTCTGGTTAGAATAAATTAAATAGTTTTCGTGATATGTTGTTAGAGGCCGTACAGCTGCTGCTTCCTCGGGTGCTGCCGCCAGGACTCTTTGAATATTGCTCGCAGCATTCTTGTGTAGCCTCCCCATTAGATAGTTTGATGACATATCCAGCACACTCATTGGTGGAGGTCTTACTCCTCGATAAATAAGCAGTCGGTGTATTCTACAGCTACAGCAGACTGAACAATAAGTATAGTTACTGGAAGCTAAAGTTGTTAAATAAGGACTACTCTTATTTACTTGAAATTGTAAAACTATGTGCAAACAAATATTTATCATGAAATACAAATTGCTACTTGAAATTATGAAATAGTGTATCAATTAGGAATATTAGGTTGGAATACTTGTTATAAAGTAACTGCAGTTTGTATTA
>OY757928.1:48354909-48404909 GCA_963585895.1 Sepioteuthis lessoniana | reverse complement strand
AATAAATACTTAGCTGACAAAACTATCATAAGTTCATCTCTATCTTAACTCTTTCTCAGAAACATGCCTACCTCCTATTTAAAAATGTCATCACGAGTAGGTAAGCAATGATATTTTTGTCCCTACAAAAGTGAAATGAACGAAAATAAAAGTGGAAAACATAAAGTGTCTTTCGACCTTCATATCTCGAGAGCTTGACCTACCATGCTGTTAAATCTTTCATAATCTAACAGCGAAGGTAGTGTTGGATATTTACTTGAAGATCCCTTTGAAGTGCTGCGTAAATTACGTGGGTGGCATAACAGGAATTGCACCAGTTGCAAAAGTAAACAGGATGCAGATTCCCATAGTGGTAATACCACGTAAATTACGTAGCTGGTATGCTAGAAGGCAGTCAGGCCCTCGGAACAAAGTAAGAGGAATACACCTGCTTCCTAAAGCAAACGAGAAGCGTGTGTCCCAGCGGAAATGCAGCGTGAATTGCATGGTTGAGATACAAGAAGAAAGCGTGAACATGAGTATTTCGTGCTTGGCATGTCAGAAGGAGGAGTTCCACCAGGTGGGTGTAGGCATCGGGTTGGTGAAGATGTGACCACAAGAATTTGCATGGGCGTCTGGAATATAATATATCAAGGAACACTTTTGACCCGAGAGAACAACGAAAAAGGAACGCAGAGGCGTTTCACAGAAGAACCTATAATGTCACCCGTGTATGTGTGAAAACACATTTGTCTTCCATTCTCTCTCTCTCTCTCTCTCTCTCTCTCTCTCTCTCCCTCTCTCTCTCTCTCTCGATCAGTTCATACGTACATTTCAGGTAACAAAGAAGAAAAAAACTGATTATATTTTTACAGATCAGCTTCGTTGTTTTTCTCTGCTATAAAACAGTACCTCCCTTAGTCAAAGTAATACAGGAATATAACAGGTGTTCGATTAAATGTTTCTTTCATTTAGCAGGGTGTAAAATGATAACAGATAAAATACAAAACATTTTTTTAATGTTTGAACGTTCTGGCTACATAAAATATTCCTTGAATAAACTAGATTAAAGTATTTAAATTAAGGATTTGTTTCCAATTCGTGAAGAAGCAATGAAAAGTGGTAACTGAAGCTACCGTTGGCTTTATCATTCGAGTCACGCTGATTAGGGACTATTTTCGTAAATTTACAGTAATGGACAAAAAAAGAAGAAAAACGATGAAAAAACGGAATCATTATTATTGCTTTCAATTTTCAAGAAACTTCAATGGCTTAGACAGACATAAAATGTGATTATTTTGCATTATTCTTGATGTCAAACTTCTTTTAGTTGTAGCTATAAATCATAATTTACTAAATAGAAAAAAACAACAAAGAAAATGAAAGATCTGATAGTTTTCTTTTCTTTCTTGATTTGATAGCATGGTCAACACTTCCTATGTATTCTAAAAGCCATTGATGTTTGAATTCAATTTGTACAAGTAATAAAACATGGCTTTTTTCCAATACAGTATGAACACTGGCATCTAGGTGAACGTGACCATTTATCACATGTAAGACGGAATGCAGTTATTCTAACAAACAACATCACTATATTAATTGAATACTCATTTGTCTGGCACAAGACTCTAATTGTGATCCATGCTAAAATCGGACAGTTTCAACTTAAAATAATTCCTCTTACTACTGAACAAAGTAACGGAGAATATTATAAAAATGTCAGTTGGGTAAGGTTATATGGTTTAAATGTTTATCAACCCTTGAGAGGAATTTAATGTCTCGTCCTGTTCATCCCTTACTCTAAGTGAATAGTTTGTTGATAATTTTTCAAACAAGGAAGAGTTAGTTTATTTTCACTCGGTTAAATGGTTTCAAATATTGCTGTTTATTATTTGAGCAGAGTTATGTGTTCAAGTATTACTATCTAAAACTAATACTTCGATTTTCTACAGTCAAATCGGCTTTAGCATTGTTATCAAATACTAAGAGTTCAAATCAATATTAATCATTATTTTGAAAACAAATAAATGGTTTCAATTATTGCAAGTAATGTTGACGACCGTAGTCAAGGGTGACTCGAAGGCTCCCTTCTCGGCAGCTACAACATCGCGGTGTACGAGAGGGTCGTACTCCATTCCCTGGAGTGCTCCACTTTATCTTTGTTCCTTACCTTTAAATGCTGAGTGTTAAACAAGGCGGCATCAAGTACCATTTTTTAGTCTTTGGTATGACTCGACCTGAGATTGAACCCCGTTCTCCCAGGCCATTGGTGAACACACTACTCATTAGGCCACTGGCCCGCTCCCAAACATGTATTACAACCCCGGGCAAGTCAAATTTCTTTGTGAATCATAAAATCTTCATGGTTAGCCTTTAGTCGTTAATGGTTGGTCTCTTTCTGAATGGTGGACATTGCCGGGAGCAATCATGTGGTAAGAAATTAAGTCGTTTTTTTATTATTTTTATATTTTCTTAATAGGCTTCATATTAGCTTATCAGGTATCCTAAATTCTGAAAAGTATTTTTAGTGTCGTATCCTCTTCAAATCACCCAGGTGACACCCAAAAGAAGAGGTAGTGATTACATTCCCCCAATATCTGCCTATATTTAAATAGCAATTTATTGTAACCATATCTTTAACACAATCAGATGACGTCAATCGGACGAGAGAGTCGTTTACTGGTAGATGTTTCGAAACGGCGATTTATATTTGCTTACAGCCTCAATAAAACAAAAATGATAAATTAAACCTGACTTTATTTTAAATTGGACGAGCTTACTATTTATGCTATCAGGATCAAGAGCATTTTTTGCAAACTTTCAAATATAAGACGCCCAAATTAATAACAGTATTATATCGTCGTCATCTTGTTGCCCCTATTTCTTTCTTTTTTTCTTTCCTAGCATTATCATGCGTGACTATAACAAAACTAACGTTCACAACTCATCACCTTCTGAATATTTTTTTGCGGTATTTATTACATTAAATGCGAATGTGACATCATCATCATCATCATCATCATATCGTGCAGCTAGCACGGATTTCCCTGACCTTCACCCGCTACCCGTCACTATCGTTATTGCTCCTGGGAGGTCTTCAAGGCTACATCCTGCATCGGCACAGAGCTGTTGTATATAGGTTCTAGCTTATCGTCTTGCCTTTGCTCGTCCATGTGAAGAGCTCCACTGGAGTATATCACTAATGATTTCGTCATTACATCTCCAGCAATGTCCCAAATGTGTGGTTCGTCTAAACTGGATAGTTTTTGTGATGGGCGGTAGTTGACCGTACATCTACTGTTTTGTTGGGTGTTGCCTCCAGGATAGTTCACAACAGCTCGCAGCATTCTTGTGTAATTGCCGTCAAGCTTTTTCTCCTTACATTTAGTTAGCGTCCATTCAGTGCCCCCGTTGAGCAATATCGACACGATCACTGCGTGGAAAATACTGTATTTTATTTCATCAGTCTGGTCTGACTTCTATATGACTCTTAGGCTATCGATAGCTGTCCATGCCTTAGCTAGTGTCGTGTTGATGACATTCTTGGTTGATAAGATGCTGCTTTTGAGAACTTATCTACTAGTTTCAGAGGACCACTCTTTTGTGTGGAGATGTCGGCTCTCTGATTAAAGCACAAAATGTGATATAATTATTTGAATGTGGTGGAGCGATCATTATTCTATCGACTAACCATCATCTTATTCACTGACCCAAAATATTGTATATTATTCCTTTAACTACATCATCGATTTTATTTTGCAAATCTTTTGCACGTGTCACCAAAATATATCAGTCACTGTACAAGTACGTTATCTATTTTCATACTTACATATATTGCGAGTGGGGGGTGCTCATAGGGAAGTAGTTGTCGCCGAAGGAATTGGCCACGGCAATGCGATTTCAAATACAGGAGGAGGTTGTTTGCATTTTGCATAGCACTAATTCACAAGGGAAACGTGTATATTTAACTATTCTTCTTCCAGTGATGTGTAAATACTAGGGCAGACTTAGCTCTTTCCCAACGTTATGGAGAAGAAAACTCTGAATTCCAAACGGTTAAAATCTGTTAAGAAAATTGTACCTGTGTCATTTTTTGTCATGAGGAGGGGCTGGTAAATAGATATATATATATATATATATATATATATATATATATATATATATATAATATATATATATATATTGTGAGGGATTGGAGTGGATGATTGGAATTTTATTCGCAAAATAAAAAAAAGGAAAGAGAAAAAGAAATCTTCAACGAAACACAAATGAGCAAAAACTAAAATTATTTACTATTAAAACTAAAATAATCTTTACTTCAGTCGGCACCGGAATAACTAATATGGCAGAAAATCGAAAATGTATGAAGTGGAGGAAAAATAAAATTAAACAGAAACCAATAAAACACTCACACATATCAAAAGAATGCAGATCTCTGTCTACGTATTTGCAGGAGTGGGGGATGAAATAAAACAAGTAAAAAGTTTTAAGGAAAAAATAAAGGCCAATAAGTTTTCTTACTTTAGTTAGGTTCAATCTCTCTCTTTTTTTTTCGAAAATATTTCTCCCCAAACAAAATAATCCCGATTTTTTTTTATGTGTGAAGATGCCATTGCTTGTTACTTTAAAAATTTAGCTTACATTTGGCTTAAGAGTTGAAGAACGAGGGACCAAGTGAAAATAGAACTCATGAAGAAAGAGGGTACTTGGGGCATAATAGCTAATTGCAAAGATGTGTAATGCGATGTCAAAATCCAGACACGCTATAATGTTTAATTTTGGACTAATACCCTTGGGAAAGTAAATAACTCTTTTATTCCCTAGCTCTTTGGGATTAGATAATTATAGTTGTTCGATATGCCATCAAACAAAGAAACCAAACCAACCCAAAACCTTTCTATCAATAGTTCATGGTTTGGTTTCTTTGTTTTTAATGGCATATCAACTCTTTTTAGGTTATTCAATGCCAAATCCATTCTCCTAGAAGAACAGTAGTGGTACTATTTAACCCATATCTGGGAGGATAAGGGGGTTCATACCTTTCCCAAGGAAATTTGCCCGAAAGTGAACAAAATAGCGCGACTGGAGTACGAATTCGCGTACAACGATTCCGCAGTCCATCGCTTTAACCATTACACAACGAGGACACCCCACCAATAGTTCACTAATCTATCTTACAAAACATTGTAACACATAACGTGTCCAAAGCGTACTGTAAGACATTTATATTCGGTGTCCATTTAAAAAAAAATGAGGTAATAAGAGATAATTAGTATAACCAGTTGATAAACACATGATGACGACTGACCCATTCAAAACGAGCTATTATAGAAATGTAAGTACAAAAATAAGTTCTGATCAACTTGATAAAGGAACAATAGAGGGGAGCACTACAGAAAAGAAGACCATAATGTATGAATTAGTTGAAATTGGTTAACAAACGAACATGAAAGAATATGAACATAGAACAATATAGCTGGGGGCTCTTTATTAAAAAGGTTTACGAAGCAAACACTATCAGCTTTAATAGCTTAAGAAAAAGTTTAAATTTGTTAATTTAATTTCTATTTTTCTTGCTACTATTACATTTTCTGGAGGGATACTCACCGTAAAAGAGAAGATTTAATAAATAAACTAACGACACTTGGGTAAGGGGGGAATATTCTTAAAGCGGTTGCAGAGACCCCCGAAACCACCGAAAGAATTATCAATAAAATCAATATAGGAACCACCAGAAAAATACTTAAATAGGAAACGGCCAAATATGACATGTAACTCATGAACTCTTTCGACCAGGTTTGCGGGAATTAAAGAAACTATTAAATGACAAATTAGGAGATCAATGTAACTTGTACAGAGACTTAGTAAAGGAGACGGGAAGTTGCCACCGTGAAACCACAGGGTTGACAAAATTGCAGTATATCCTCATTTTATATTTTTATTGTTTTACTCCCTTTCTTTATTAGCCTGATTCTTCCCCCACTGTTTAATTATATATATATATATATATATATATACAGAGAGAGAGTGAGAGAGAGAGAGAGAGAGAGAGAGAGAGACAGAGAGAGTTGGTAGATTATCGGTAAATCTACGAAGACGGAAAAATTGGTTGAAAAGTACATAAACCAGATACTGACAATGTATTCAACAATTATATTTCGTCTTTATTTTTTTTAAATCAAAAAAAGGCTTTTTTAAATAAAGGCAAAATATCAATTCTGAATGTTCGATTTACCAACTTTTCCATTTATTTTTCTAGTATATATATATATATATATATATATATATATATATATATATATATATATATATATATATATATATATACTGAAAATTATATTTACTGATTTCACTCCTTAGAAAACTGTGTACGTCATCTGAGATGACGAGGGAAATAATCTCGCAGAACTACATTTATAATGGCACTATTACTGCGGTTAAGTCTTCTTTCATTTAAGTTATATATATATATATATATATATATATATATATATATATATATATATATATATATATATATATAAATGAATAGGATGAACAGGCTCACAAATGAATTTGAATGTGGTACTTTAGGTTTTTATTTCAAATAATTATGATCAACACGTGTTGCTGATGTTTAGTATCATATCTGCTTCTTGCTTCCAACCATACCCATTATTAGTCGTTTAAAGAGGACCACGAAGTCTGAAAAACGTGTGGAGCATAATTACATGAGATAAAACAAACAAAGTACCCCATACGATTTCATTTGCTGACCAATTCATTTTAATATATTTACATTTCTTCCATTAGGCCAACCAAAAATGTAAACACAAACACACATAAATACACTCACATAAACACACACACGCACACAAAAACACACACACACACACACACACACACACACACACACACACACACACACACACACACACACACACATATATATATATATATATATATATATATATATATTTTAAGAAAATTCAGCAAATTGTCATTTGTCATAAATTTATTTCAGCTATCATATCTATAAAGGAGACCAGCTTCATCAGATGGACATCACACAATTACATCCCCCCTCTCTCTCTCTCTTAATATATATATATATATATATATATATATATATATATATATATATCGAGAGAGAGAGAGAGAGAGAAAAGAGATAGATATAGATATTTGTGTGTTTCTATCTAGTGAAGCTCGTCTCCTTTATAGAGGTCCTAGCTGAAATCAATTTATAAGAGCCAAATGACGGTTTCTAGATTTTCTTGAATAATATAAATATATATATATATATATATATATATATATATATAATATATATATTATATTATCTAAAAAGTTACCCATGTTCTTCCTGCGTTGGGTAGATACAGTAAGGTACCTCTTAGAAATCCACCAGAAGATGCTTTGATAACTTTTATGCTGCTGATTTTTCTTCACTACAGTTTCCTCATTCAACTTTCCTCGTTTAACACTTATTCAACTTTCTGTAACTTTTCTTATTCAACTTTCTTTAACTTTTCTTATTCAATTTATTATACTTTTAAAGTTATGTAACCCAATATATTCGATATGTTTCTGGCTCTACTGAATATTTATGAATGCTGGTGATCAAATTTTCTTCTATCTTTGGTTTTAAGCATCGTAATCGACAAATGATGCTAGTCTTTTCTGGGTTTTATTTCAACATATAAGTCATAACCCTAAGAAACTTAAACTAGTGCTAGACAGTTCGGTCAAAGATTGTTTCTTTCCTTTCTATTTCCTGAATTTTTAGAGCAGTGTCAGTGGCATTAAGTACCAGCCAATAATAATGTTTCAAAATTGCATCCACTATTATAACATCTATTGGCCTAGTGAGTAGAGTGTTCGCCAAAGGTCCAAGAGACCAGGGTTCAAACTCTGGTCGAGTCATACCAAAGACTTTAAAAAATGATACTTGATACCGCCTTGCTTGGCACCCAACACTATAAAGTAAGGATGAAGGGTAAAGTGGAGCAATCCAAGGAACGGATTAGTGCCCTCCCGTACGAATCGGTGTAGTAGCTATTGAAAAGGGAGCCTTCTGGTTACCAACTTTACTTACTGATTATAATATCTATACCAATAAAGGCACTTGAGCAGTAATTACAATATGTTATGTTATGTTTTTCCATTAACGTTCATATTTTTTTTATTTGGCAGTGAATAAACTAATTACAGCAGGAAACATAGCGTAACAGTTATAGTGCAGTATATTGCAGCACTGTACAAACAACAAAGGATACGTAGATATATAAAAATATAATTCATATTTTATTCTTCGATGGCGACGATTGTGTGTAGTAGGAATAAAGTCTGAGAGAGTTCGCATATATCTTTCTTCTATGCCGGGGACCCTTTTAGTGAAGTTGTGTGACGGCTGGAGAACACACACGAGGAGCTGACAGGTTTGCTTGAGAGACCAATGGATCTTTGCCCCTCGCTTTAGCGACCAGCGGATCTCTGCCTTTTGTCCAAAATTACAGACCGTATACTGTCTTTTGAAGTCCCATGCGGATATATGAATATCCTCTTCGCCCACGTATTTTTCTGTTTATGGTTGGTTATCGGAACTTAGATACTTCCGTTTTTTTCCGTTAATTTGTTGATCTAATCTGTGAAAGGAAATATCTGTCACTCTATGCATAGGCAATAAATTATATTCTTGCTATTATATTTTATATTTCTCTTTCCTACGAAAACCACTTTGTTGTTGTTATCTTTTGACTGCATTGAATCTACTAAGATCATCGTCGCCAGCTAAGCCAGTACATTGGTTCCGTAAGCTTTTAAGTGACAATCATGTGGGGGTTACAGGTTCAAACCTGACTGAAGGCAAGTAATAATAGAGGAATACCTAACACTTGTATCCGGTTATAGTTAACGAAATCAGAGTATGCGATCCCCATGGAATAAATAAGATACATTGTTCAAAGTTCCATGTAGGCTCACGAGTCTGACAAGAAACACCTGAAGAAGGTCGGAGGACATATCAGCCAAAACGTTGTGAATATAACAATAAAGATGAATACAATTGCCCGAAAACCCAGAATGATAAATAAAAAATAATAACATTTAGGATTCAAATAGTTAAACAAAATGTGAATAATTTTCTTAGTGTATCTCCCATAAAAATAAGAACAGTTTTTTGAGTGAGATGTTCTGAACCTATCCTACCTTTAGACAAAGGGAAATTAACCAACTACTGCTGTTAAAATAAATCGAAGAAGTATAGGAAACCTTTAAAAAGATGAATCCTTATTAACAGTTGCACAGAAAAATGTCATAATACCCAATTATGCAAAACCTAGAATGTGTAAGACTTAGGAGAATAATAACTATAGACACGATGAATAGATAGATTGAGAGAGAGAAAGAAAGAGAGGGAAAGAGAGAGAGGGAAAGAGAGAGAGAGAGAGGGGGAAATAGAGAGAGAGGGGGGAAATAGAGAGAGAAGGAAATATAGAGAAAAAGAGACACGGAGAAAGAATGAGAGGGAAAGAAAGAGAGGGAAAGAGAGAGAGGGGGGAAATAGAGAGAAAGGGGGAAATAGAGAGAGAAGGAAATATAGAGAAAAATATACACGGAGAAAGAAAGAGGGGGAAAGAAAGCGAGGGAAAGAGAGAGAGGGGGGGAAATAGAGAGAGAGAAGGAAATATAGAGAAAAAGATACACGGAGAAAGAAAGAGAGGGAAAGAAAGAGAGGGAAAGAGAGAGAGAGGGGGGAAATAGAGAGAGAAGGAAATATAGAGAAAAAGAGACACGGAGAAAGAATGAGAGGGAAAGAAAGAGAGGGAAAGAGAGAGAGAGGGGGGAAATAGAGAGAGAGGGGGGAAATAGAGAGAGAAGGAAATATAGAGAAAAAGAGACACGGAGAAAGAATGAGAGGGAAAGAAAGAGAGGGAAAGAGAGAGAGGGGGGAATAGAGAGAGGGGGGAATAGAGAGAGAGGGGGGAATAGAGAGAAGGGGGAATAGAGAGAGAGGGGGGAAATAGAGAGAGAAGGAAATATAGAGAAAAAGATACACGGAGAAAGAAAGAGAGGGAAAGAAAGAGAGGGAAAGAGAGAGAGAGGGGGGAAATAGAGAGAGAGGGGGGAAATAGAGAGAAAAGGAAATATAGAGAAAAAGATACACGGAGAAAGAAAGAGAGGGAAAGAAAGAGAGAGAAAGTGTGTGTGTGTGTGTGTGTGTGTGTGTGTGTGTGTGCTTTTGCTATTCCCCTGATATCATTCTATCTTAATAAGTGAATGCCAGAAACTGGGACGGAAAGAATTGGCGTGACTGTTGGCGGAGAAGTATTCCTCTGGGATTTATACACGTATCTATCTTTGATAATAACGACAAATGGTACATGGATAGGCAAGAATAGACCCCGGAAAATGAGACCTACAATTATATAAAATTTCGAGAGAAAAAAATCGATCAACAAATTCCAGCCATCGAACATGAAATTGAAATAGATACCAATCTTAGTTTTGGCGGTAAGAATATTCACAAAAGAATATGGAAAAGAAACTGAAGATCTGAGGAAGACTTACTCTGGGGCATAGAATATGCTTATTGTATCACCTGCTGAAGTGTGATACATCAGACCTCCCAAAAATGATGATGTCTTGGGTATGAAACTAAAGTGCACTCGATGATACTATTTACCAACCCCTCCACTCGGGCAGGATATGACACAAGGTCAATTTTTTTAAGCGGAGTTTAACAGGTTTGAATTCAGAGTTTTCCTTCTCCGAGACTAGTTGCCTAACCAAGGCTGAAGAACCTAGTCTGTCCTACTATTTACCCATAACTGGAGGGAGAATAATTGGATTCATACCTTTCCCAAGGGTATTAGTGCTATGTGAAAATGCAATCAGTCTCGTCCAGGACTTGAACTCGTGTCACCGTGTATATTTCCTACGACGATAACGACTACACCACGGGCACCTCCAAAGTGCACTCGATGATGAGGTTCCTGTGCTGGAGATCTGAAGAATATAGAAATACCATTCATCACTATTTCTTCCAGGTCAACACGGAGTGGTAGTACCTTTTAGGGTCCCATCTATGGTTCAAATAAATATATTTAAAAATGATGAGTATTCATTATCATCATATGTCGTTCCGCTAGCACGGATATCCCTGACTCTCTCTTGCCACTTTTCCCGATCGTTCATCGCCTCTAGTAGGTCTTCTAGGCTACATCCCGTATCCTCACATAGCAGCTGTATGTATATTCCAGCTAGTCGTCCGGCTTTAGCTCGTCCATATGTGGGGGTCCATAGGAGTACATCACTTATGAGCTCGTCCCTGCTCCTCCAGCAGTGTCTTGCGTGCGTGGTTCGTCTAAATTTGATAGTTTTCGTGATGAGAGGCAGGTGGCCGTATAGTTGGTGCTTTATGGGGCGTTGCCGCTTTATGGGGTGTTGCTGCCAGGACTTGTTTAATATTGCTCGCAACATTCTTGTGTACTTGTCGTCTAGCTTCTTCTCCAGCCGTTTTTTTAGCGCCCAAGTGGTGCATGCATACAGCAGTATCGACACAACCGCTGCTTGGAAGAAACTGCGTTTAATTTTATCGGTCAGGTCTGATTAAATGCTTTCAAGAAACAACAACACAAATATCTAAATATTAATGGTCATGAATCCCTTGCATTTAAGCATAAAATAACACTAGATGGTTTGTCATGCTGTTAAAATCAATCAATCAATCAATCAATTGATTTGTCACATAAGGTATATATATATATAGTCATCCACAGACAGATGTTTCGTTCTATCAGAACTCATCAGTGTGGCTAGACATACCGTAGCTGGGAGCGAAACGCGGTTGACTCAAACGATATATATATATATATATATATATATATGTGTGTGTGTGTGTGTGTGTGTGTGTGAGTGTGTGTTAAGGTATTCTTCAATCCAATAAATCTGGAGGAGGGAACAATTCCGTCAGGACAATAAAATTATTCAAAATTCGAATATTGAAATATTCCTGGTAAAGAACTCAATGTAACTAATTTCAAAAGCAAATATTCCTTCAAGAAAAAACAAAATTCGGTCACATTACGATTATAATTTTTTCCCATCTTGTTAAGTGCATTGATATAAATCAACAGTTCCCCAAAATTTAACAGGAGTTCTTTAGATCCAATATGTAAATAAATTCATTCGTTTTCATGTTGGATCTGAAGAATTCCTGAAATTTCTGTTGACTCATATCAATGCTCTCAACAGGATGGAAGTAAATCTATAATTGTAATGTGACCGAATATTGTCTTTTCTTTATATATATATATATATATATATATATATAATTTGATTATTTATACCTAATCTATAATCCTGATGATGTGTAAAAAACCTGATGATTTAATTTGTACATAAAAAATATTTCACAAAGTGATATTTCTGAAAAATTCCATAAAAAGGAAAGACTAAAAACATACTTTTATTAATTAAACTTGCCAAATAAAGCATACAAATGTAGCCTAGTTTAACATTGTTCTTGTTGAATATTTTGTATAGGTTGCTCGACAGAGGAACGTTTTTTATTTAATGATCTAAAGAATTTCTTCCCCAATTGATTATGTGACGTGGTATGAAATATTTATCCCAAGACGGGAGTTTATTTTTCGCGCGTGTGGAGTCGGGGCAGTCTGGCACTTGACCCCTCGCAGAATGAGTCCTAGTTAAGGGCCCTTTCTCGGGCATATGGGAACTGGCAGATAATGTGGGGTTAATTTGGGCTAGACTGACCGCCACCGGCAAGAGGTTTCCATTTTTCACGTACACACACCCACCAGACCACTTCGTCTTCTTACCTCAAGGATAATAGAAGATATGGGCCTCTATGTTTAGATATGATATTATTATTTGTTGTCGGCGACTCCAATTTCCCGTGCAATGTTTTTAAAGGCGAATAGGACATTTAGCGAGAATAAATTGAGGCGAACGAAGCTGAAAAGTAACATACTAAAGACAACTTGAGAGGCAGACAACACAATGAATAAATTTCGACACGAGGGGAGATATAAAATATAACAAGGTTTTTAATATATGCGGACACATATTGAACGTGTCGGCTATATTATCAGCGGAAAATATCAAAATACAAATGTCTTTCTTCCTTATTCTTTTCTTTCTTCCTTCTTTAAACTGACAGAGAGAGAAAGAGAGAGTATAATTGCGATACTTAGGAAGGGTGGAGAGAGAAAACAGTCTTAAGTTTTACTTAGCTTTTTGACAGGTTCCTTTTGAGAGTATTTTCTCTTTTAAGAGCTCGCGGGATTTTATATAGCTTGGCTTGAAGGAACCTGTCATCTCTTGTCCAAGATTCTCTCCGCTTTTCCAGGGAATTTCGGCAACAGTTTCAATTCATCTTATCACATCAACTGCTGTCCTGAAAACCCCGGCTCTGCTTCTTCGTCCGGAGTTTGGCAGGAGATTCGCCCGTCCGTTCACGGTGACCTCCATCCACCAGACTAAATTCTTTTTTTTTCTATTTCCGCTGACGAAAAGGGTGCTACTTACGTTTTTAGGGTTCTGGCCAATCATTTGGCCTCTTTCTTCTTCCTTCATTCGGACTACTATCTCTATCCAGTATATCCCCTTCTTTATCCATCCGGTCACAGAATGCAAACATCTGTTGGCTTTCATTCTGACCTGTATTTGTTACTTCGGCCGTGAGGAATTGAGCTACATTCATTATTCCTCTTTTAACGGTCAGTCTTTGGCGGCCTGTTAATTCAAACACGGAGGGGTTGGGGAAATTTCTTATTTCCCTCCTCTCAGTTGTAGACCACGTGACAATTTGTTAAGGACATATTATATAGTGGTGTGAACGATACAATTTTCCTTGCCTAATTATTTCTCGTATTAAGTAACTCTACTACTCAACAACCTTGGCATCGTAACCACAATTTCTTTACCGCTCTCTCATATTCTTATTTATTTTAAGTGAATATATAAATATTAAAAGAATTAGTACATGATATAAACATAATACCATTAGGGACATGTTTGACAATCTATTTAGGATGGTTGGAACCTACATTAATGGAACATGAATACTGGTTGTTTTTCCTAAATATAAACACAATGACACACACACACACACACACACACACATTATATATATATATATATATATATATCAATATTGTATAGTTTGGCAGCAAATTATTACAAAGACATGTTTTGTTGAACATGATAGAATACATTTTATTCATAGTTTTTGCAGTTTCTTGAGGTGTTTTTTTTTCCGTATTTCAGGGTCAAGCTAGTTTAAAAATGTCCTAGAGGGAATATACTTAAAAAAAAGCAAATGTAAAAAGAATAACATATAACACAGGCTCTCATATATTAAACATAAAAAAATAAATAAAGTAACAGGGCTGGATGAAATAGCCACTCTTTACTTTAGACTTAGTATCATACCGCTCAGCAATCAGCATATATATATATATATATATATATATATATATATATATATATATATAACAAAAACAGTTTATCCGTAACATAACGTTGGTGCCATATCCTCAGTAGATGATAAGTCTCTGAAATTAGTAGAACAGCTCACATAATGCGACAGCAATAGCTCATCTACTGATATTGATGTAAAAAATACGCTGAGGTAAAGCGTGGACGGCAATTGACAATGTATCAACCATACAGAAACCAGATTTCTGATAAAATAAAACAGTGAAACTTCCAAGTTCATTATCATGGGTGAACTACTGTATGGTCACACCACTTTGTGTCTTATCAAGAGCTTGGATAAAAAGCTAGATGAGAAGTACGCTAGGATGCTGCATACTGCATGTTGTTTTGAACGAATTCTGAAAGCAGCACATTGAAAAACATCGATTGTACGGCATCTTACATCCCATCTCGATAAATTCAGATGATCATGAGATGCTGGCCAATGCCGGAGGTGTTCAAAAGGGAATTTCTACTATAAGCCCCCTCAAATGGACGCATCGGGATAGTCCGACCAGAAAAAAAACAACGTATATTCATTAGATCTGTGTTGACTCCGGATGTTGTAAAGACGACTTACCAGGTGCGATAATTGAGAGAGACGGATGCAGAGAGAGAGAGAGAGAGAGAGAGACAGACAGAAACAGAGACAGAGAGAGAGAGTAAAAGGAACCCGTGCTAGCTACATGCCTTGATGATGATAATATATGAGATTGTGAGTGGGCGTGTTTTGGTGCGATTGAAATAATTCGTTCCTCTCTTTTAAATTCAAAAGCCCGACTGGTATTATTTCTATTTGCAACAAGATTGTTTCATTTCAGCTGTAGTGTGATTCTTTTCTTCGCGTTGTCTCTTCATTTAATACTTTCTAAATTTTTAATCCATAATTTTCGAAGATTCCAATTTTTCTGCGTTGTGATACTTGGTATGACTACATTAATCTTTTTTACTCATCTCTGTTCATAGATAATTTCTCATACAGTTTTCATGTCTTTTAAACGACTTTTATAACGTTTCTGTAGTTTGTCGTCAAGGCACTTATTAGGCTTATCTGTCTATATTTTGAGTTGCTTTGTCTGACTTCATAATCTGTGTGCCAGTTTTTTTTTTTTTCCTCATACTTTCTTTTCTATGAATAAGAAAAATGAATAAAAGAAAAAAAGTCAAAGAAAGAAAGAAAAACTACAAACTAAGAGAGAAAAGAGAGGAAAACTATCAAAATAATTATCAAAAGTTCGAAGACAAAAGAATCAAAGAAGAGAGAGAGAGAGAGAGAGAGAGAGAGAGAGAGAGAGAGAGAGAGAGAGAGAGAGAGAGAGAGAGGGAGAGAGAGAGATGCAATGGGACATATTTTAAGAAGATTATCTTAGAAAGAAAGAAAGAAAGAAAGAAAGAAAAAGAATGAAAGAAATAAAAATTACAGAAGGAGAGAAAAAAGGAGATAACTATCGAAGTAATTTTTAAATGTTCAGAGAACGTAGAATCAAAGGGGAGGGGATAGATAGATAGATAGATAGATAGATAGAGAGAGAGAGAGAGAGAGAGAGAGAGAGAGAGAGAGAGAGAGAGATGTAATGGGACATATTTTAAGAAGATTAAGCGAAAGAAAGTAAGAAGAAAGAAAGAAAGAAAGAAAGAATGAATGAATGAATGAGATAAAGAAAGAAAATGAAAAACAAATAAAAGAAATAAAAGATGAAAGAATGACTAAACGACAAAATTAAAAAAAAAATCTTATAAGGAAAGAAAGAAAATACTTTTTCCGTCTATTATTGTATTCAAAATTCATCCCTTACCAATTAAGCCCACACATGTATTTACTCGTCTGGTTTTGTTTATATTGCTTATTTCAACATACTGAAATCGTCTTTTTCTTTACCTACTGTTTGGTAATATGTTTTTCTTTATAATGACGACCATTGTTTTTTTTAATGCATATTTGCTTTTACTAAATAATGTGTTCCTCTCTGTCTGGCAACATTTTTATATTCAAGTGTGAAATTTAGGTGCGATTCGTCTTACATGTTTCTGTGAGTGCTTTGCTATTATTTTTGGCATTCTTTTTTTATATTTTTTGTTTTATTTTTATTTTTATTGTGTTTCTTACGACCTCTTCTCATCGTGATTGCCTTTTATAACATTTGAGTTTTATCGGTCACTCCCAGACTTATACCAATCTTGCCATAAATGCTTCTTTTTGGAGGGAGAGGTTCTATTTCAAATTTTCATAATGTTTATTTGCTACATACTTACCCAACCCAGTCGACAACTGTACCGTAAACTCATCTTCTAGGTATAATATTACGCTGCATCTGAAAACGAGGCTCCAGTTCTGGAGCTTTTGGCGATGGAAAATACTCTTTTGTGGTCATTACTCCCAGACCAATGTTAATGGTTGGACAACTTTTCTGTGGGAAAAAATAAAAAAAAGCTCCTCTTTTGAGATAAAACGATATCGTCCAGCTCGTTACTCACAGAACCATGAGGCTGTCCCCTCTCTTTGGGTTTTAACTTGTACCTTCTACTGAGGGTAAGATTTTTGAAAGGATCTGACTGGAATTCTATTCAAAAACTCTTTAGGCTCTTACTTTATCTAACTTCTCTAATAGAGACTATGAGAAGAGGTTCACAGTGGGAGTGCAATTTGAGGATTTCGTTTGAAACTGTTTCTAGGTGGAAGCATTGTAAAAACTGCGTTATTCAGCTCGAAACTATCATTTTTTTCTGTATGGTATTTGAGAAATTACATAACTCTCTTCTCAAACATGATATAATTCAAAGAATTTTACTTGTATTTCATAGGCACTGATTTTATTTTGACGCTTGACAGAAGACAAACCCTCCTCCATAACAGATACTTTCTTAAACAAATGCGTTACTAAAAGTACTCCTACTTTTAATACGTTGTATTTCTATGGCCCATATAGATTTAATTGCGAGTAGGTATACCTTCATCCATTTTATCTTGTTCCAGGTTACATTTTCCTTCGCCCAATTCATTTATTGTTTTATTGTTTTTTTTTTTTTTTTGTGAAAGCACTAGTCAAATTGTGAGTTAAAATTCGAAATTATGAAATCACTAAAAACGAAGTAATATAAATGAAAGCTTTTCTTAAGAGACTCCAAAATGCAACTGACTTTTCGACGTGTCTTAATGAATTTTGAAGGACAAATAGAATTCCATAGAATAGAATTCAATGTTTCAAAAAACTCAAAAATATGGTTAATTACATTTCAAGAACTATTCACCTTTTGTTTAGCATCAAGAAAAGTTTTGTTTCCGTCATCATAACTCATTGTCTTAAGATTTTATTCTCTCTTGGGTGTGTAATGTTTGCAATGGTCAACTGAAAAAATTGGGGATCATTTCGTCCGAAGATCATCATCATCATGTCGTGCCAACGGCATGAACATCTCTGACCCTCTCCCGTTACTCTTCTCTATCGTTCATCGCTTCTGGTAGGTCTTCAATGCGGCATCCTGTATCGGCACGGAGCAGCTGTATGTAGGTTCTAGCGGGTCGTTTGTCCATGTGAAGGTGACCACAGGAGTACATCATATGAATTCATCACTACTTCTCCAGCAGTGTCCTGCATGTCCGGTTTGTCTAACTTTCATAGTTTGCTTGATGGGTGGTAAGATGCCGTACAGTTGTTGATTTGTATCTTGCTACCTCCAGGGCTTGTTCAATATTGCTCGTAGCATTCGTGTGTAGTTGCCGTCAAGCTTTTTCTCCATACGTTTAGTTAGCATCCATGTATTGCATCCATACAGCAGTAGCAACACGATCGCTGCTTGAAAAAAAATGTGTTTGACTTTATCGGTCAGGTCTGGCTTCCATATGACCGATAGCCAATCAATACCTGACCATGGCTTTGCTAGTCGCGTGTTTATGTCTCTCTCGGTTGATGGGACACTGCTTACGAGATTGGTGAACTTGTCAACAAGTTTCGGAGAGCTACCATTTAGTATGGAGATGTCACCTCTTTGATAAAAGCACATATATTCCGTCTTGTGTGTATTGACATGAAGGTCTACGCCTGCAGCTGCTCATTCCAGACTATGTAGCAGGGTTTTGGCTTGGGCAGGTGAATTTGCCAGGAGCGCCATGTCATCAGCGTAGTCCGCGTCCGTAATTATTTGTGCAAAGTACCATCTGCTTCTGTCCTTTGCCAGCTTGAAGCCGTTTTCTTTCATTTTATCAGTAAACGTTCTAAGCACGTAGTCTAGACAGATGTTAAAAAGGTATGGGGCTAATATGTCTCTTTGCAGCACACCTGCTACAATGCCGGAGTAGTCTGTGTCTCCATCCGGGGAGAGGACTTTTACTTTCACGTTTCAATATAGTATCATTATGGCGGTGGCTACTTTTTGGGTAGGCCGTAGTCGAGTTTTATTTGCTCCATCTTTCCTCTGTGTATGGAATAGGCTCAGAATAGTGTCTAGAATCCTCAGAAAGGCCAGACAATTGTTTTTTCTTTTGCTATTTAAGTTAGTTCGACACATGAATGGTGAGATTTCAAGAATCCACTTTCATGACAGCTAGCACGTAAACTCAAAAATCAAAATCTGCTTCTGTTGTTTTCATATGAGCATGAACAGGACAGACAGACATACACATACATAAATAGGAAAGAATATATTCAGCAGATATATTTTCTATCCGATAATGTACCAATATATATATATATATATATATATATATATATATATATATATATATATATATATATACTGTTGACTTGCTTTTCGACGATTTATAAAAGAGATATTTAAGAAGTAATTGCAGTAATGGACAAATTTTGAAATAGTTGAAGAAAATGTTCTGGTAATTTTTCATTTCTCTCAAGGAATATATATATATATATATATATATATATATATAACAAGATGTAGCAAATTACTAATCTAAAATGGAGACAATTTACACATTGCACCCAGTATAAAATGCTTGAATATACATATATATATATATATATATATAAAGTTAATTTGCATATATATATATATATATATATCAATGGTGAATCCTCGGGTGGCAGGCGTGCTCGACAGCAATATTGTATAAAGTTATTTTAAATTTAAGTGGTAGTATTATTATGATTTTCGGACAAATAGTCTTGAAATTGATATTAAGCCCTTAACACCGAGTTATAAGTTAGATATTACTACTTCTGCTCTACTACAAGGATAACTTTAACATGTGATACTGCACGAAGGTTTTTTTTATAAAAGAAAAACAAACAAAACAAACCCAATATATATATATATATATATATATATATATATATATATATATATATATATATATATATATATTGCATTCAATACGTTTCCAGACAATTTTGTACAGGCATTTAAGATTGTCATAGACTCTTGAAAATTCAGCATGTTATACATCTTATGAAATGACTAATTTTATGATATCAGATTCAAATAAACAGCTACAGAAGGAATTGGAATACACCCTACTAAAGGATGATTGACACAGCTGGTGAGCTTCAAAAATGCAATCTGGACGTGAGGACACTTTAGAAGAACGATATGCAATAACAGTTTGTTTTAAACTTGGAAAAAATCCCACGGAAACGAATGGAATGCTTCCGATTGCTTTTGGACCATCTTGCATGAATCAAGCATCAGTTTTTGAGTGGCATAAGAGATTCAAGGAAGGCAGGGAAAGTGAGGGATGATGAGAGGTTTGGGCGGAGTAAGGAAGTCAGTACACTAGAGATGATTGGCCAAAGGGTTAGGGTTAGAGTTAAGGTTACTATGTTGAGGTTTTAAAGGAGTTCAGGAAGAGATTCCGTCGGAAGTGGCCAGCACTCTTCAAATCGAGTCAGTGGCATTTTCACCAGGACAATGCACCAGCCCTCAACTCCATCCTTGTCACAAACTATTTGACCAAGATGAGAATCAAGAGAGTTCCTCAGCCTCTCTATAGTCCAGACCTTGCTCCCTGTGACTTTTGGTTATTCCCTAAGCTCAGAGGCTGTCGTTATGAGACAATTGAGTAGATGAAAGAGGCTGTAACGAAGGACATTGACACGCTCACACAAGAGGACTTCTATGGGACCTTGCAGAAGTCGTTGGAACTATACAATAACTGCATTGCAGCCGGAGAAGATTACTTCGAAGGGGACTACAGTTACATGTGTGTACTATCAATAAAAGTGCCCGTACGAAAAAAGTCTGGAAACTTATTTAAGGATCTTCGTATATATATATATATATATATATATGTATATATATATATATATATATATATATATACGTGTGTGTGTGTGTGTGTTTGTATGTCACACCACCAGCACAGATCTTTCAGACACTCTTTCGTCACCAACCTTTATCGTCCATCGCTCCTGGTAGTTTTTCAAGGCTATATCCTATATCGGCACAGTGCTAATGTATATAGGTTCTAACTGGTCGTCCTGCCTTTGCTCGTCGATGTGAAGCGGTCCACAAGTGTTCATCGCTTATGATTTCATCCTTACTTCTCCAGTAGTGCCCCGCATGTCTGGTTCGTCTAACTTGGACGGTTTTCCTGATGGATGGTAAGTGGCCGTGCAGCTACTGCTCTGTGTCTTGCTGCCTCGAGTACTTTTTGAATATAGCTCGCAGCATTCTTGTGTTGTTGCCTTCAAGCTTTTCTTATCCATACGTTTAGTTAGTGTCCATGTATTGCATCCCTCTAGCAGCATCGACACGATCGCTGCTTGGAAAAAAAACTGCCTTTTAATTTATCAGTCAGATTTGACTTTCATATGACCGATAATCTATCGACATGGAGGACTATTTCAGGTTCTATGTGCTTTTGTTGTAGAGCATTGTAGATCTTGGCCGCTATGGATGTAAGGATTATACCTCGGTAGTTTTGGGCTATTCCAAAGTCACCCTTCTAAGGGAAGGGGAGGATGCATCCCTTTGTCAATCTGTCATTTGTATTTTGGTAATATACGGCAATATATTGCCGGAGCAGTATGTCGTCGAATTCTCTGGTCTTCCATACTTCTGGGGGTATTTCATCACACCTTGCTGCTTTTCTTTTTTCAATTTTTCTTGGTAGTGAGTCGAGTTTTTCTTGTTTAAACCCTCATAGTTTGATGTTTATTTGTTAACTAATAATTTTCGTGATTGGTTCAAGTGTAACATTTGGAGGTTGTCCGAGTAAATTCCCGAAATGTTGTTTCCATAGATACATTCGTTCTTCTTGGCTCGTAGCTTTCAGTTTAGCTTTAGCAATGCTCTTCCTTCGGCTCACTTCCTTCACCGTTTCTTTATCAAGTCTCTAATTATATTGATGTAATTTTTTACGTGTTCTGTTTGTTCTTTTAGGTATATGTTTGCTAATTCCTTTTGTGTGATTTTAAATTTCATTGCATTGATATTGGTTGGGTTAATCCTATTGCATCTGGAAGCGGTTTTCACGTCTACACGCTTTTTTTCTAAAAGCTAATGTCTCCCATAGCACTCTAGGTTTAGCTCTTTGTTTAGTCGGAAAGCATTATGTTGCTGCTTCTAAATGGGCATCGACGAAATTCACATATTCATCATTCGGAGTAGCTGTTTCTGATATCTCCGGGAATGCATCGAATTAGTTTCTTAGTTTTAACGTATATTTATCTCAAATGTCCAGCCATAATGTACTGTGCTTGTTGTTCGGGCTGCATTCCTTCGTAGACTCAGTTTTATCTATGCCGTCACAATTCGGTGATCGGAGGACACACCTTCGAAAGAGGAATATGCCTCGCAATTCAAGCGCTATTATTCCATTTTTTATTCATAAAGACGTAGTCCATCGGTGCTTTAGTATTATTTGCATAGGTGTAGATCCATAGTTTTCCCTTTCATTTCTGAAATTTTGTATTGAGGCATGTTAATCTATTTTCTAGCATGAAATCTGTTAGATGCTCCCCATTTCTCTTTGGCGAGTTGTGTAAGCTGAATTTGTGGTTTACATTTTTACCAATTCACGCATTCAAGTCTCTACTAATGATGAGAACGCTGTGTTTCATAATGCTCCGAATAAGGGAGGATAGCTCGTTATAGAAGGTGATCAGGTCAGTTTTTTCACTAACATTGGTAGGTCTGTACAAGAGATGATTATAGTTCTAGGGTTGCCATTAAATATAGCTACCCTCAACCTCGGTTGTATTTTCCTGATGCTATTTTTGATTTTCGGGCCCGTGGTCCAATAAACATAGCTACACCTCCTATCATGGAATTTTTTTGCAGTGACTAACGTTTATCGATTGCCGGCATTGTGATATTCAATATCGTCGCTATGAAGTTATCTGTGTTCTTGTATGCATATTCTGTCTATGTTATGATCTATCGCCGAAGCTGTCATCTCCGTTAGTTGGCCTATTGTATTTAAAGTTCTAACGTTGAATGTCGCTACTTGTATTGTGCGTTTGCATCTTAGTAATTTTTGTCTTAGTTTGAGTTCTGTAACTGATTTTTTGAACAATGGGGCCAGGGTTCCAGCCTCAGCATGACACGCCCTTTTTTACCCGTGCTAAGAGCGATACGGTTTGGCCAAGTGGTTTGAGTGTTAGTCATGGTAATCTTTCGATGGCTGTGTTTTTATTGTCATCTACAGAAGCCACCTTTATAGATGAGCAGCAGTAGTTCCCCGATCGAACTATTTGATCCTGGTCGTTGAACCGTCGGATTCATATGCCCAGGACCTGGTTAGGCACGGTGTTGAACCTTCATAGGTTTGTCCGCTCGCCTGTAGGTCCATCATGCTGATTCCCATGGCTTTCAAAAGAAAAATTTCCCGTTCTGACTCTATCAAGTTTAACCTTAGTTAAAGTTCAAAATTACTTTCTTTTTTAAAATTTCATCAGAATCCTTATTTATGGTTCTTTGGATCCTTACATGCATTATATTTTTACGCTAACTTAGGTCTTCAGTTTCTATTGAAGTCCAAAAGTATTAGCTTCTCTTCACAATGTTCAACTATTACTTGGATTTACTGTATTTAACTTTTTGCATTTAACGCACAGATAATATACAGCAGATATTTTGCAATATAGTAAAATACAATAGATATCTGAAACGTCCGTTGCCCTCTACCAAATGTGGAGTGGATTTGCCGTGTATTTTGGTTGTAAGCATTCATTACTTTTTTAACACCATTCGTCCATTCTAAATATTGTCTAGGCTCTTGTACCTTTAGTCTTCTGAATGGTATTGGGGAGTGCTTTTTTAGTTTTTGAAATTTTAACTATTAAGGCGATTTCAAAATCTCAGACAAATTAGGCTACATTGTAAAACTTTGATTTTAATCGTGTTAGTTTTTATTACAAACATCAAGATTTACAAATTTCATTTCTTTGTTGGTACTCAAACCTACCAGGTTTGATGATTGATAAGGATGAGTGGCAAATAAGAGTCACGGAACTCAGTGCTATCAGTTTGACTTGATGGCAGTGATGCTGATGATATATATATATATATATATATATATATATATATATGTATATTTAGGCAGCATTTCTTCGTTAATGCAAATTTCATTAAACATAATAGACATTTTATGTCTACATATTTTCTTTTGATTTATGTATTGTCCATAGTTGTATGTATCCCTAGTACTAGGGATACATACAATTATGGACAATACATAAATCAATTTCACCAGAATACGATAAAAGTAATACGGGAATTCGAACGGATCCAAAAGAAAATATGTAGACATAAAATGTCTATTATGTTTAATGAAATTTGCATATATATATATATATATATATATATATATGTATATGTGTGTGTGTGTGTGAGTTATTCAACAAATAGGGCATATTTTGGCCTAAATGTTAACAGTAGGAAGTACTGTTTACAGTAGGGCGTTTTTAAAAAAAACTAGGGATTTGGTTCTTTGGTATCTCCCCCCACCGCCAAAAAAATGTCAGCAACACCTTCGTTTCCGACTGCTCTTCCGAAACTGTGTCTTTACCGAAGTATCAGTATATTTTCAATCTATGGATTGTTTTTACGACCCGGGATCTTTGTGTCAAACCCATGTTTGACTCATTTGTAAAAAAAAAAAATTGCTAAAATGTTCTTCTGCGTACCCATCATGCAATTTTCTGTAAATTTCACATAGTTTACATTTATTAGAAAACAATAATTAATCACATGCCTCTGTTCAAGCCTGTAGTGCTCTGTGTTGCAGGTATTTTCAATGGTCTCAATACAAATAATCTTTCCTATAAAGCAATTCCGAACAATGCAAATTTATTGCACAAAAAAAAAAAAGAAAATGAAAAGAATTACATTTTCCTTGAATCCACTTATTTGTTAAGTAGCCCTCATATATATATATATATATATATATATATATATATATATATGATTATTAAGAAATCTGTATGTACATTTGAAACATTATTCGAGGAATGAGATAAAGGTCAAAGAAGTGAAATTAGGAAAAAATAGCCAAGAAACCAAGCAGGAAAATAAAAGGAAGAGTGATACTGCCAAATTAGGCATCTCAAAAAAATGTTTTTCAAGGAAAATAGAAAAACAAGCAAGAAAGGGGAAACACATTGGTACTGAGTGGAAAACATTTTTAATCCTAAAAGAATGAAAAACAAAATTTAATCAATACTGATTCTCCTTCACTGAGGTTTCATTTTAAACACAACTGGCGACAAAATAATCATACACTCCAAAACAAACTACTATATAAAATCAAACCCCTAAAGCCACTAACTAAAAACAAACCCCTTAAACAACCAAGCAAACAAATGTATTTGGTATGATCGGCTGGAATCGAAATGATTAAACATTTTCTGGATAAAGTAATAAATAAATGCATTGTTTGTTCAATTTATTTACTCCGTGTGTCGACCTTTTAATTTGTTCTTTTTTTTTTACAGAAGAAAAAAACAAATTTCGAAGTGTTTTGAATATTAGTTCCTAAGATCGATTAAAAAAAAAAAAACAAACGTAAAAAATAAACAAAAATTATTAGAACAGAAGAGAAATAGCCCAGTAATGGAAGATAGTGTATTTTCTTTTTTTTTTTTTAGTTTTCATTTTTTAGTTTAGGATAAATGCCAGTGTCCTAATTCATAACTTTCTTTTTGGCGTTTGAAGAAATAAAGAATATGTGGGGAAGGATGGAAGTTCGAGATTTTCGGGGTAAGTAGGAATCTTATTTTGTATGCTCTGAAACCCCTCAACCGACAATGCTTTGTTTAATTTAATTCTATTTTTATTCTGTTTTAGTATTATTTTTCTTTTCTTTTTTAGCACTTACTTCGATTCCGATCCTAGATCTAACCCCTGTACAATATAAATATCAACTTATTTATTTACAAAGAAGCCGTAAAAGTGATTGAACAGCCTGGTTGACCTTTGACCTCCCAGAGTTTTCAATAGTTGAAGAAAGAACATCCTTAAAAGTTCAGAGTTGTTAGAAGTAAATAAACAAAAGGAAAAATGAAGAAAAAATGACACAATGAAACGATGTACCGAATTTTTTTTTTCTATGCACGCTCGTAAAAGAAATCTGTATGAGAGGGAGATCATTTTGGCAATTTACAGGCCACTGCGATATATATATATATATATATATATATATATATATATATATATATATATATATAGTGCAATTAAATGGAGACTCAAACTCGGTTAAGCCGTCATAATAAATTTATTTCGGCAGAGAATATTGTTGGTATATTCTCCGTCTCGTCGGATGACTCTTTACATGCTCTGTATTGTCCCAGAGATATGATGCAAATGAGGAGTTACAGTTCGTATTCAGAAGATAAATAGAAAAATTAAAGAAATTAAAAAATAAATTAAAAATCAGAAAACAAGGATAGAGATAAGAATAAAACAATAAAAAAACATAAAAATAAAAAAACATAAAAATAAAAAAACATAAAAATAAAAAACAAAGTGGAACTCATTCGTTCCTAGGCGTGAGCAGAGGGTGTGAACATATTATATGTTAGAATGCTTAAGAAACAGGAGTGGAATTAATCTACTGAGCAGTCCCTTTTGATTTTATGCTCTGTTTGTGTGTTCTACTACTTGGCAGGTGTGCTATTCTAAACAGGCTCAGATCGTTTAACTAATGGCTATCTCATATATGATATATATTTTTATTTCTGATATGTCTGTTAATTAACCCAGCTGTTGTCATCTTAGGTGTTTCTCTAGTTTCAATTAGGATCGAGATACATGAACCAGATAAGGTGGGGACATTCTTTATAGTCGTCAAGTGTTTTTTTTTTTTAAATTACCCTAAAAATGGTCAAGGGGAATTAACCACTCTAGAATCCCAGGCCTTGTTTTGGATTAATATTCCTTGTTCATCTGGCCCTTATCTACCTTTGTTTTTCCTTGTCTCGGTGATATCTGCTGTTGTGTTGATCTCTATTATTTACCAATGTTTCTTTATTATTTAAGATAATTTAAATTTTCCTCTATGTCTACACTTAAAGACAAGTTCATTTCTCTTGTTCAATAAAAGTTTTCTATTCTTGAAATTAATTATGCTAATTTTTTCGTCTAAGCATAGGTTACATCTACCGTTGAAGCTGTTGGCGGCAGATGAGTGCCTTAATATTTTCCACTTAATTTGCGGAGATAGCCCCTGATCCTTCAGGCCCCAGAAGTATTTCGATAAAGCAGTCTGGTACCTAAGTTTTGGGTTGGAAAATTAGTGTCTATGGCTGTTTCTTAAGCGTTCTAACATATAATATGTTCACACCCTCTGCTCACGCCTAGGAATGAATGAGTTCCACTTTGTTTTTTATTTTTATGTTTTTTTATTTTTATGTTTTTTTATTTTTGTTTTATTCTTATCTCTATCCTTGTTTTCTGATTTTTAATTTATTTTTTAATTTCTTTAATTTTCCTATTTATCTTCTGAATACGAACTGTAACTCCTCATTCGCATCATATCTCTGGGACAATACAGAGCATGTAAAAGAGTCATCCGACGAGACGGAGAATATGCCAACAATATTCTCCGCCGAAATAAATTTATTATGACGGCTTAACCGAGTTTGAGTCTCCATTTAATTGCACTATATACGCTCTGAATGTGAATTTTGTTATACCCTAGAGAATAAATAGGGAACTAACAATAGCCATACATTGAGCACTCTCATAGATTTATATGATTACCCTCATATATTCTATGTAAAACAATAATCCACACACACTGTCCTTGGACACTTACTGGATAATTTATATATATATATATATATATATATATGGTGTTAGAGGGTCATACACAAACTCCTAAGCCTCTGCTAGAAAAAAAAAGCCATACCTGAAAATTTCGTTGCACCAACAAACCATCACTTCTTACAAAAACTATAAAACTAATTCTTAATTTTCTAATTTTCTAAGAAATGGTTTTATGTTGCCCAACAAAAATTATCAACACTGATCTTTTTCAGTGAGACTGGGAACGTTTTGAATATTTCCCTTGTATATATATATATATATATATATATATATATATTAGGATTGTTTAACATGTTCAGTTTCTTTTACACACTGAATGTATACACTGTGTGTGTGTGTGTGTGTGTGTGTGTGCGCGCGCGCGTGTGCGCAAGCTCTGTGTAACAATAATTGTAATTCAGAAAGTAAAAATTCACCAGAGGATAGACAAGTTGAAGCTCTCAGTTATGTTTTAAACTTTTTAAAATCATATTTTCTATTTTATATATATATATATATATATATATATATATATATATATATATATATGTATATATGGGAGTTTATGACTGTGTAATCTTAAAACCTATCAATTGCTTATTATGGATAATTTGCTATGCCAATGAGCAGCTTTTTATTTCTTTTTTGTTTTATTTTTTAGGCATATTAGTACGTTTTGATCGAAAAGAACAAAAAAAAAAAAAAAAAAAGCAACAATAGAAAACAAAGGAATAAACATATTTTATTTTAAAATATAATGTATATAAATAATCAGGTACATGATTCATTAAATAATGTTGATTATTAACAATCAACCAGTCAATTAAAATTCAATTATATAATACTAGAATTAACGCCAATAAGAATTATGCTGTAAAAATTAAAAAAAAAACAAAAGTTCGTTACAAAATTTAAATGGCCTTTCTGGCAGAAAGGGAATCAAAAGTTTGCACGTACCGATCGACACACACACACACGCACACATACACACGTACACACACACACGTATATGTATATATATATATACAGACAGATCTACGAGTAGATATTAAGTTGAGGGACAGTTTTTGCAATTTATTCTGGGCGGGGTGCGGCCGCTTAAATCTGTCTACATCCGTAGTACGGCACAAATATGTCACACGTAACAGGCCATGAACTGATCAAAGGGATAGAAGCAATTACAGAGTCTTCATTGGCGAACAAATGGCTGACCCGAGACTGTAGGTTTAATTACGCTGGTCATCGAAGCGATGAAGACAGCGGTACTTGTTCTCCAGACAAATCCACAAGGTAATAATAGCTTAACGTATTTAGAACAAGAGACTCATTGAGCGTTTTGTAATCCCAATTTAAATTCTGAAGTTCCCTGCTATTTTATGTTTCTCACAATCATAATATAACGATGCGGGAAATTTTACAGGTATCCATGAATATTTTGCGTTATGACTATTTGATTAGTTCACACAGGCAGAACGTTGTAATATCCATCAATTGCCTATTATGGACATTTGGTTATATATATATATATATATATATATATATATATATATATATATATATATATATATATGTGTGTGTGTGTGTGTGTGTGTGTGCGTCTGTGGGTGTGTGTATTATTTAATCCAATTAAACCGGAGTTGGGAGCAATTCCATCAGGCCAAAAAAAAATATCAACAGTGAACATTTAAATTTTCCAAGTAAAGAGCTCAATATAACTGACATTACAGAGCAATAATTTCTTTAAGAAAAAGCAAAAACCGGTCACAGTTGGATTATAAATTTATTTCCATCCTATTATGGGTTTTGATAAAAATCAAAAACACCAAAAAAAATTAACAGAATTGTTATTTATTTATTTATTTTTTGGTGTTTTTGATTTATATCAAAACCCATAATAGGATGGAAATAAATTTATAATCCTAATGTGAACGGTTTCTTTTTTTTCTTAAAGATATAAGTAAAGTTAGCGACCATAGTCGAGGGTGACCCGAAGGCTCCCTTTTCGATAGCTACTACACCAAGGTGTAAGGGAGGGCGCTACTCCATTCCCAGGATTACTCCACTTTACCCTTGAACCGTACCTTATAATGCTGAGTGTTAAGCAAGGTGGTATCAAGTTCCATTTTTAAAGTCTTTGGTATGACTCGACCTGGGATTGAACCCAGGTCTCCCGGGCCATTGGCGAACACTCTAACCGCTGGGCCAATGTCCCGGTAAAAGATATATTAAAGATATGTATATATATATAGAGAGAGAGAGATAGAGAGAAAGAGATAAAGAGAGAGAGAGAGAGAGAGAGAGAGAGAAAGGGAGATCTTAATTTGAATAGCGTAGACGGAATCGATGCAGCTGATTGAATCTCAGTTTCTTGATTATGGCCGTCAGATCGCAGTTCCCACGTGGATCCCTCTAATTACTGTTTTGCAGGGCATCATGGAAAGGGTAATTTGTTTTTGTGGGACATTCTGGTAAGTGAAGTCTACTTTATTTAGTTGGTTGAATTTTATCAACTTAGAGATTTATCTATTTACTCTCTTATTATTTATTCATTATGTTCCAATGCTTTTTTCACCCCTTGCAAGTTTTTCTCACCAATATTAGCTGGTGGGCTTCCACAGTAGTCTGAGTGATAACAAATCAACTGTTGTATATTGGCTCGTACCACGTGACTTCCCGTATCGCGGAACTATAAAAGACACCGTGTCTCTTAAGCACGGTAAAGCAGAAGTAGAAAGAGGTGCAAAGAGATAGCTCTGAAGTACATCGGTCAGTAGTAAGACCAACTTCGAACGTAACACCAACAACTCGAGACTTATAATGCTAGTTGGACTGTGCCACTTGAGTTAATAAATAATTAATTCTATTTCACAGTGTATCTTTTTCTTACAACGATACAACATCAACTCAAGGTTGCCGGACTCTTCAAAATATTCCAGACATTCTTAATTTTAATTCTCCCACTGATTTCCACTTCGTCCAGTCCCTTCTTCAGGCTTCTTGGGACCGTTCATAGCACAATAACTACAACTAGTATCAACTTGACACCTATTTTTGATAGTTTTTTTCTTTCAGTTATTTAGAAATGTCTATGTATTTGTCTATATTTTCGCTTTCTTTGATTTCCACTTTGTGATTCACCAGAACCGTAAAGTCCCCAGAAGAACATTTTTTATTTTGTTAATTATCGCTAGGCTTGGTCTTCTGGCCGGAATTAAGTGATTCGTCTGTATTTTTAAATCCCAGAGAATATTATGCATCTCATTCAATAAGAGCGCACCAATTACAATTGGTAACACCGTCAGTTTCGTGTTCCATAGTTTTTTCAGTCCTCAAGCATGACCTTAGTATTTATTCCTCGCTTTCCTTTAGTTTTTCTCTGTGGTTAGCCTGAACAGCAAATTCCTCTATTCGGCAGGTAATCTTTTTTTTTGGCATGTTGTCTGGCTGAGATCAGACGATCCGTTTTTATCTCAAAATTTTGTGTATCTGGGTTGTGCATATACCATTTGATCGCATTGTCAAAATAAAACTTCTTGAATAATTCCCAGTGGAACGATTATTATTATTATTATTATTAATTTCTTTATTATGTATTTATCATATAATTTGATTAGTTTTTATGATCATTATTTTTCAAGTTTCTTTTCATGCTTACATTTGTACATAATTAATTTTTTTTTACAATTAGATACTTGACAGCATATTTACAATATTCCGGAATAATTTTTTTAATAAGGTGATGGAGATCATTGTGGTGTATTGTCTAACGGGTTGTGTTGTGTTTTATTTGTAAGCGACATCGAACACCATTCTTGTGATTATGTTTTTTTTTTAATTCTACCCTTTGGAAAGCTATGTCCCCGCATAGGTTGAATTGTTTTATGTAACCCTTTTAGTGTTATATACTATATATATTTGGTTATTTTAAATATAATCCTTTATTTTGTTGATATATGTTATATCATATCTCTTATACTACGATCATTCAATTCACATCTCGTCATTTCGCTTCCTTTCACTTGGTTCTTCAGTTATCAGTAATTCATCTCTTGCCTTGGTATGAAATAACCCATTAGTGGTTGATATGCTATAAAACCCAACGAAACAAACAAATCAATCAACTCTTGCCACCATATTTGTTCTTCCTCATTATCTTTAGTTTTCCTTTCCCGTTCTTCTCAGCTGGGATGAAGAATAACAACGTGTCCACATTTTTATGAGGATATATTCCGTTTCCTTTTTTTTAACAATTTTTCTTCTCATCACCAGCTGCGACACACGAAGAATCAGTAAGAAGATCAAACAGCCAATTCTTGATTTCAGCGTTTCTCATAAAATAACTTATTTGCAACCATAGAACCATTTTAGTTACTCAATGGAAGCCATAAAATAAAAAGGGTAGTCTTAGATTGACCTCAATTTCAATAGATTTCAATCATTCTGATTAACCTGTTGCACGTTTTCCACATGTGTAACGGCTCAGGATTTAATACTTGTCATCAATAGGTCTCATCAATCTATTATGTGACAATAGTACCACAATTAATCTTGTACAAGGATGGATTACACAATGAATAATTCACGTAAGTTTGATGCGCTATTTATTAAAGAAACCAAACAATGTTTAATAAAAATTGATAAAATGTGCTTCATAAGAGAAGTTTGAACTGTTATCTTGAAGAATACGTGAAAAGCATAATAAAAACACAAATTGTTGTTGAAGACGGCGAAAAAGAGAACATATTACGTTTCCGTGTTATCATCTGATGGTCGAAAAGAGCAAATCAATGGTTAAAAAAAAACTACGTAATTCAATTTGTCCAGTGGGCTTGGGTTGTAAAATACACTGACCGCATCTTTGGAGAGGTGTAAGACTGCCCCCAACAAGTGTCCTGCATATGGCACTAAACAAATTGATGGTTATTTCCAGTAATGCTGGAGCTTTGGGGAATGCGGAGCACCTCTTCATAGCCACCATTCCCAGGTCCAAACTGGTAACACCTGAGAGGGTCCTATCTATGGGTCAAATAGAACTAAACTACGTACATATGTTAAACTGAATTGGTCGAAATAGAACTGTTTTGATATTTAAAGTGAGTACCTATACTAAACTGAATTATTTGAAATAGAACAGTTGTGACATCTGTATGTAAACAAAATCTATACTTAAATTAAACTGAGTTGGTTGAATTAGAAATGAATATATAAGCAGAATTTTGCTTTGAATAAACTACAAGGGTTGATATGCTATAAATCCAATCGACCGATGAACCTTATTCAATATGGGATATTTTAATGATTAAACTTAATTTAGATTCAGCACAATGACAGAGACATTGATGTAGATGGAACTTACCAGACCAGTAATGATAATTCGGAACTATTTTCTGGCAATTGTACTTAGAGATGCTGTTATATACTCATTTGCCGTATCATAACGACTCAAAAATAGAGACAGACGCA
Organism: Sepioteuthis lessoniana; assembly: GCA_963585895.1. Classification (NCBI taxonomy): domain Eukaryota; kingdom Metazoa; phylum Mollusca; class Cephalopoda; order Myopsida; family Loliginidae; genus Sepioteuthis; species Sepioteuthis lessoniana. Next base: position 48,371,783 of record OY757928.1, on the reverse strand, counting down.
CACAGAAAGACGCATGAAGAAAAGAAGCAGGAAGTCTTCTTTACAAATATATTTACCTCTCTCTTTATTGCAAGCTTCTAGAAAGGGTTGTTCAAGGGTTTGCATGTGAGAGGGTGCTGGGACCGAACATAAACTTCATATTTTGACCCCACTGTTATGACCGTCACGTTGCGTCTTTCTTGTTCTCTTAGATGCTCAACTAGAGGTCTTGGGGTCCACTCCATCGGGGCTTTTCCGAGGGCCCCCTCGGTCGGGTGTGGCCTTCCCTACCACATCTGGTCTCTACTGTCTAGAAGTCTGCTGGCAACTGCCTTGGCACCCCAAACTCAACTGAGTTAAATAATAATTCAACGCCCACACGATCGCCTACTGGATCTTTGAAATCGGATGTTTAATCGTCATCAAGCGGAAATAACTCTCATGCAGTTCAGAGGTTACTCTCTTCCGGTGCATCACTGTATTGGCACAATAGGACCTTCACCTTGTCCCATATCATAAGCCTTAATCTGCCCACGCGATCTCTTTCGATTACTGGCCATTGGAATGTGTCACTTCCTTCCGGTGTATAACCTTGGAATAGCATTTTTGGGCCGGGTCGAAGGTCAAAATATAACAATGCTAAGTGGAGCTCATCCGGTTCAATATTAAATTTTTGACCTTTAAAACAATCTTTTTTCAAAATATCTATCAGTTTAAGACTACTCTTAAAAAGTCAGTCCACTTAGTTTTCGGTAAAAAAAACAAACTGTTTTTAAGTGTCCCACATCTGTAACAATTCTTTTAACGTAATTATCATTGAAAATGATGATCCCCCTGACTAAAATACACACCATAATAATAAAGTTCTTCATAATATTTGCAAGCAATGTAGAAAAGGAGAATATTTGTAATATCACTATAGAAGACTTATTATATATCTAGACACTAAAAAAACTGAATTTCAAAAATGTTTTTTCTGACTCTTTCAACCGAGACGTTGTGATACTTACCAGGTTTGATTCTATTCTTTTTTTAATGGCATATCAGCATTCATGGCTTATTTAATTCCAAAAGAAACCATTGCAGAGTGACAGTATTAGTACTATTTGACCCGTAGTTAGGGGAATAGGGGTTTCATTCCTTTCTCAAGGGTTTTAATTCGAAAGTGAATGTAATCGTGTGACGAGAACCAACATGCATACTGATATATCTCAGTTCAACACATTAGTATCTACACCACGTGGAATCCCTACCATCGTATAAGAAAAAAAGTATCTTTTGCAAGCTCAGTATTACAAATCTGATTTAACTAAAAGGAATTTAGAGTAAAATAGAAAAAAAGTATTACTTTATTGTTGGCCACGTTAAAACAATGATATCGATTTCCAACACACATATATATATATATACACACACACACACAAACACACACACACACACACACACACACACACATATATATATATATATATATATATATATATTACAAGAATTCAAAAGTAAAAGTTCAGAAAATATAACTAAGGCAAGTGGACGGCTACCGAAACTCGTCGATACGATTTTAGACTCTTGGTTATGTACTAATATATATATATATATATATATATATATATACTCTTCAATAGAAATCCAATAGCAATGGTCGATTCCACCGCTACTGAAATTATTAGTCAATAACATTGTTGCTGAAAGAGAAATATAGATTTTACCGAGAAGCTGAAGCGAAGGATTAATACTTTCTGTTGGCAAGATTGGCTATAATGTCGGAGTGGAACTGTAATAAAAATAAGATTAAGGGAAACGAAATCAAGAATTACAGCTATTACAATTCCAAGTAATAAAATTTAGAATAAGAAAAGAACAGTAAAGGAAGAAGAAGAAGAAGAAGAAGAAGAAGAAGAAGAAGAAGATTGAATAATAAAAATAATATCAAGACAAACAAGAGGAAAAAAAAAGAAGAGATAAACAACTGAAAATATTTTATAAAAAGTGTTCCATTCTTATAATCATCTGATTCTGAAAAATTCGGTTGATTCTAACTCAACCCAATGTGGTACGTGCCTAATTCTACATGTATACTTTTCTCATATATCGATATATCTGATTATCTAAGCGAAAGCCCGCACCTTAATAAATATATATATATATATATATATATATATATATATATATATATATATATATATATATATATATCATGATAATTAATATATATATATATATATATATATATATATATATATATATATATCATGATCATCAACTTGCGCTGATAGCATGGATTTTTCTGATTCTGTCTCACCATTTGTTCCAATCATCCATTGCTCCTGGTGGGTCTTTCAACATCCTTTATCCGTACACAACTCTTGTAGGTTCGATCTTGTTTGTCGGCCAAAACTTGCTCGTGTTTGTGAATAGGTTCATGAGAGAAAGTCTCTTTTGAGTTCGTCCTTGCTTCTCCATCTGTGTCCCGTATATTTTGTTCGTCTTATTTGAATGGTTTTAGAGATAGGAGCTCTGTGAACGTACAAATCTTGTTTTATAGTGTGTTGCTTTCATGATTTGTTCAATATACCGGGTAATATTTATTTGTTGTTCCCATCTAAGTTTTTCTCACTGTGTTTTTCAGCATTCATGTTGTACATCTGAAAATAGCTTGACACCAAACGCTGTTTGGAAGAAAATCCATTTTTTTAAAAATCGGATCGGTTAGGCTTCCATAAGATCGATAGCCTATCGAGAGTAGTCCACGCTTTCACTATGTGCGTTTTGATGGCACTTTCTGTAGATTACACGCTACAACCGAGGTACAACCGAGGTACATGAACTTGTCCTCTAATTTCAGAGAACCGCCATTCAGAGTGAAGATGACTCCTTGATTAAAACTCATGTACACCGTTTTATTTGCATTCACGTCAAAGCCAATGCATCCAGGAGCCTGCTCCAGGCGATGTAGATGTGATTTGGCATGGGTAGGTGTATGTAATAATTATAGTCTGTGTCCGTAATAGCTTGTACGTGGTATCACCTGCCCCTTGCCTTTATTTAGTGTAAAGCAATTTTCTTTTATTAGATCTATCGGCGTTTGATACATGTAGTCTATGCGAATTATAAGCAGATATGGTGTTTATGGATCACCATGCAGAATTCCAGCAACAAGTTAAAGCAGTCTGTTTCTCTATCTGGTTAGTGAACCATAGCTTTCGTGTTACTATTGAGCTTCATTATGGCTGTGACTGTTTCTTTGGGGAGACCATACGCGAGAAGTATTTGCTCCATCAGTTATATAATTGCAGAGGGATTTTTTTTATATTATCATTTTTCGTTTTATATATCTTGCCTTTCGGTTTAGTTAGGCTGAGGATCTTTCGGCTTAGTGCATGGGTTAGTTAGGAGCACACATTGAGTGCTGGTGTTTACGCACGCGCGGGGTGGATGGGATAATCACAGATGTCACCATAAAAACCCCAGATAAGCAATGGGACCGGTGACGTGAATGACGTTATACCCGAAAGCGATGGGCAGAGGATTTTGGAATTTGAAAAAAACAGTTTGTTGAGATTTGACGCTAGAGGAAGGAAGTTGATTTTCGGAGCTTGCCGAGGCCAAACCAGTAGTTTGCGAACGTAGTGGGGTCAGATGGAAAAGTCAGCATAGTAAGAAATTGTGTCTCTCTCTCTCTTCATGTCCAAAAAAAAAAACTTAAACTCAAAAAGGTAATAAAAAGTTTCGTACCTGAACCAATTTCGTGTTTTTCGGATTCCTATGTTTATGAACATTTGTGAACGTTTTCGTATCCGTATGAATATGTCTGTTTCACGTGTTCGTATCTTGGTCGTATATTTTTGGACCTATATATTACACATTTTCCCTCTGAGTATGGAATCAAATACCTTGAAGAAATCTACAAATAATAGTGTTGCCTCGAAGATTTTTTGCACGATCTTCATCTATGATTCGGCAGATTGTCAGAAACTATAAAGTTGCGGAACCATATCTCCGAAAACAATTGTGATTTATTCTAAGAATTTCTAAAATTTCTGGTTCAATACTGTTGAGAAGCAGAGCAGTATAAACTTTTGCGCTTTTGGAAGCAAGAGTTATGTACCGGTAGAACTTGGCGATTCGCAGGTCACCTTTCTGGAGGAAGGGGAAGTTGCAGCCTTTTGTCAAATTCTCTGTTGTGTTATAGTTATATATGGCGTGGCAGAATCACAGCAGTAAGCCATTAAATTTCCTTATCTTCCCTAGTTTTGGGGGTATTTCGTCGAGTCAAGCAGCTTTTCTGTTTTTAATTTTATTGGTACTACTTTGGGTTCTTCTTGAGTAACCTCCACGACTTTGTTGTCTAGTCCGTTATTACTGTGACTTTTGGGGAATTTCCAAGAAGGTTCTTGAAATATTCTTTTCACGTCTGTATTCATTCTTTTTGGCTGATGGCGTTTAGTTTAGCTCTCGAGGTTTCCTTCCTTTTACTCACGACTTTTACTATCTGTCATGCAATACGAGATTGTATATCTTCTACCGAGTTTCTTCTTCTTCTTATATATATATATATATATACGTAAAGATGTTTTTTTCTTAGTCCAAAGAGAGAAATGTAAAATTTCAAAAGAATAGGTGCACAAAATATTTTAAAAATTTATTCATTTAAAAGAAAAAGAAAACATTTAAAAAATCTATTCATTTAGTTCTTACGTACTTTTCCGGTTTGTTTGCTTTCTACATAGAACATTTAACGGTTTTTAGATGTGTTATAAAGTTCATATAGAGGTCACTGTTTCGATAGGCTGGTTGTTTCTTTTAATTTCGTCATAGATTCTTTGTAGGGGTTGGTTCTTTCTTTCTTTCTTTCTTTCTTTCTTTCTTTCTCTTTTTTCTTTTTTACTCTTTTTCTTTTTCTCAAAGTGTTTCCTGTTATCCTTTTGGGTGTTTTTTTAATCTATTTATTTCCTTAATTAGTCTTTGATTTTAGATATTTTATAAAGCTTTTTTGTTGTTTTACTTTGGTTCTTAGTGTGTATTTGTGTGTATGCGTGTCTCTGTGTGTGTATAGTTGATATGCAATAGAGTTTATTGCTTTTTTTTTGTTAATGTGGTTTAGGAATCAACAGATAGTTACTTTTTTACTTTTCCTTTTCCTCTGTGTGTGTGTGTGTGTGTGTATATATATATATAGTATATATTTATCCAGTGTGGGGTTGAACTTTTCGATGAAGCCTTCTTATATTTGAAGTAATGTCGTTTAAACTTTTTTAAATGGTTGCTTCTTTTTACTATTTTTATGCAGAGAAAGATAGCGAGATATAGATGCGAATACATGAATAGAAAGATTTTCGGGCTTTGGAAAGGGCCATCACTCCTCTCTCAAATCTCTGTCGGTTATAATTATTTTCGACTAAATGGCTTTCAATCGTACATGTATAGGATCCTTTTTAAAGTAAGTTGCAAATGTAGAGTGATGTATCAACATAACCCGAATTTTGAGTACGTATATATATATATATATATAATTAATATATATATATATATATATATAGTTTGCTATATTTGTAAATAAGTCGGTGACCTTAGTCGAGGGTGACCCGAAGACTCCCTTTTAAATAGCTACTACAGAAAGTTATCGGGGGTGGGGTTCTACTCCATTCCCTGGATTACTCCACCCGACCGTCATCCCTAACTTATAATGCTGAATATTAAGTAAGGCGGCATCAATCACCATTTTTTGAATCCCGGTCTCCCGAACCATTGTCGAACACTCTGCTCATTTGGCCGATGCCCCGGTTATATTTGTAAATAAAGTGATGTTATTATAAGTGATAGAACATACACATATACACGTGTATCCATAAACATATGTTCTCTCATATTGACCTAACTTTATTTAAAAAATCGCAGACTATATATATATATATGTATAACACTTTAGAGTCTATATATATATATGGCAGCAACCTTGCCAAGTTGGACTCTGGTTTCAATATTAAGTTTGTTTTTATGTGGTGGTATAATCGCCTTCTTCTCGTCTACATATTATTTCGAAGTTGATATATCAGTTCGTGTTATTTTCAAATGAAATAGCTTACGTTGAAATCGCGCTGAAAGCTCCGCTTCCTTTTTGATTGCAGAAATTAAGTATGGGTGAACTTAATCATTCCTCTAGTGGATGGCGACTTATCATTAACGGTTAATATAAGAAACCTGAGCCCTGTGTCAAACACTAAGCAAAATTTCAAAAATATCAAGACACGATTTATCTTGAGACATGAAAACTATACATTTTTCTTCCACTGTATCCATCAGTTCAACACACTTGCCACATTAAATTTAAAATTTAAACTTTCCAAAATAGCGTCAATAACTGTTAAAAAACGAAAATAGTAATCTTGTTGGTTGGGTTGTGTATTTTTTGCTAACTCCTCATCATTTTCACCATCATGTCACACTGCTAGCACGGATCTCCTGGGAGATCCTTCAGGCTACATCCTGTATCAGCACCGAGCTGTTGTGTATAAGTTCTAGCTGGTAATCCTACCTTTGCTCGACCATGTGAAGGGGTCCACAGAAGTACATCGCTTGTGAGTTCGTCCTAACTTCTCCAGCAGTCTGATTTGTTTTCATGATAGATAGTTTTCATGATGGGTGGTAGGTAACCATACAGCTACTGTTTTGTGGGTCGTTGCTTCCAGGACTTGTTCAATATGGCTCACAGCATTCTTGTGTAATTGCTGTCAAGCTTTTTCTCCATACATTTAGTTAGCGTCCATGTTTTGCATCCTTATAGCAGTATCTACACGACTGCGTTTAATTTTAACGGTCATGTCTGACTTCCATATGACAGATAACCAATCGATAGCTGTCCATACCTTTGCTAGTCACGTGTTGATGTCATTCTTGGTTGATAAGATGCTACTTCCGGGGCGGGTGAACTTGTCCATTAATTTCAGAGGACCCCACTTTAGTGAGGAGATGTCACCTATTTGATTAAAGCACATGATGTCACCTATTTGATTAAAGCACATATATTCTGTTTTTTTCTGCGCTGATATGAAGGCCTATACTACCTGCCGCTATACAGCTGGGATTCGGTTTGAAAGGTGTATTTGCTAGAAGCGCTATGTCATCAGCGTAGTCCGCGTTCGTAATAGTTTGTGCGGGGTATCTCGTACACTTATATTATTGTCTGTCATGCTTTTGACATTTTAGTGAAAGAAACTTTTATGCAATATGCTGATTGTTTGGTTAGTTTACTTGACAGATTTAACGGCATGTCGACCAGTCTAGATTTAGTTTATAAGCAGAGGTGAAGGAATCACATCTATTGTACGTTTATTAGTAGATATTTGTCTGGGGGCTTTTTGAATGATTTTTTTTTCTTTTCATTTTTTATAATAAAAAAAATTGACACACGATCCTATCATATACCAATCATATTTGAACATATCCATTTAAACAAATGATAAAAACCAAGCTGGTAATAACATTCCTACTGAGAGTGTAGTTAAAAGTAATATCAATAAAGGGTTACTCCACACTCCTTAGATCTCTGCAGCAGCAACCTAAGACTATTTCAGTTTCTTGAAATCGTCAAAAAACCTTATTACTTGACCGCGTGTATCGATTAGTACTATTTGCCTAGTATGTTTGTCAGATTTGGCAAAATAACAAGATAATTTTCAACCCACATCTCAAAATCCTTAATGGTCCCTACAGATCTGGTGTTTGTAGAAAGAAGTATTGCTTTATGGAAAGTGGTTCTCATATGTATTTGAAGCAAGGGAATACACAGGAAACCAAAAATACTGTAAGAATAAGTGTTAATCTACAGTCACTATTTTCATATGTAGTCAATAGTATCATATATATATATATATATATATATATATATATATATATATATATATATATATTTATATATATACTAAGAGATAGATAGATAGATAGATAGATAGATAGATAGATAGATAGATTTAGTGTCACTGCAATTTCTATGAAATATAGGTTCTGGAAAATATGCTTTGAAATGTTCAATGTCATATCATTTTCTGTTTTCTGTACATTCGATTTTTAAAAAAGAAAATTTCAGTGGAAGATTGTACTCTGTCCTTCTGTAGATAATAATTTTAATGATTTTAATGACTTCGCCGAAATTAGCTTAAAACCTTCCACTGTAAGATATAATGTAACCTAAATTTGAGTTTTATGTCTGATATATATATATATATATATATATATATATATATATATATATATATAGTGTGTATGTGTGGCGTGTGTGTGTATGTGGTGTGTGTGTGTGGTGAAAAAAACAAAATAGTTTTCCTAAATCCGAAAATGGACAGTGGATAGTAAAGAAGAATAAAAACGAATATAAATGAATCATGTTATCAAATAATAAAGTCAGTCTCATAAGTCGTTTAATTTGTTTGAAAAATACAATATATATATATATATATATATATATATATATATATATAGTCATCCACAGACTGATTGCTTCGTTGTGTCCCAACACTTCAGTGTGGCTAGACCCACAATATGTCAGATGGGTTTCGATCAGTATTCGACCGTCATTCTTAACATAAATGAAGGAATATTTTACCTAAAAGTCTTTTCTGTATACTTTATCAGCCACTTGAGTACTCAATTCATGAGAAGAGCAATTGCATTTCCCCGTATGTGGGGGCCAGCAAATTCTCCACTCGAGTGCTCAAATTACGAAGGTGAGGGAGTATATACATATTGTCATTGACAGACAGACTGTTTCGTCGTATCACAAATAGAATAAATATGGAAATAAATATTTCTTTTCTCCTGTTATTTCAGCAAATATTCGTCTCTATTTAAACAACATTTTTCATTATGTTAAAGTCCTGAAGATGGTTATTAAAACCAAAACACTTATCTTTGACCTTGATGTTTGGATTGTGTTGTTTTTCTACGTTCATTATATATATATATATATATATATATATATATATATATATATATATATATATATATATATATATACCCGTTCCTCTTGAGAAGTCAGCCACACAAGATGAATTTTGTCAAATATAATTGTTGGTCAGCCCTAATTCTAAATTATATAAGCCGTTTCTGAAAACTTAACTTGAAGGCATTTTTAGATTACTATATATATATATATATATATATATATATATATATATATATATATATATATATATATATGTGTGTGTGTGTGTGTGTGTGTCTGTGTGAACATATACGATGATGGGCTGAAAGTTTGCGAGACGAAAACATTTGCATTCTGACGTTATATTAGATATGGCTGATTTTAACAATGGTGCTAAACACTACAACAGCGATGCAAGAAGTTTATAAACCTGTAAGAATGCTTTGCTGAAAGATAAATCTTATTTGGTAACATTACAAGAGAGTATATTTGCAATGCTATACACTTTTAATTTGATTTGGTTTGGTTTAGTTTATCAACCACTAATGACTATTTTTACACCAAATCTTGTTTTTACACATAAATAAAATAAATAACTTGTAAACATTTCGTAGTTACACACAGTAAGATGAGCAAACCATTCTATTTCTAACGATTCAATTTAGCATAACTCAATAAATTATATGGTTCCAATTATTACTATGTATCACTACTAATTCAACTGAACAGCAGTCATTTGTTTACACACAGTTAAAGGATCAAAGTTCTATTTTAAAGAATTCATTTTAGCATATATCATTTATTTGCACGTAGTTCCAGTGCCAAGCAATTATATTTAACCCAAATATAGGAACCTATAAGGTGCAACCGCTCGGGAACAGTGGGGACGTGGGACCAATGAAAATGAAGTGGTACTCCACATTCCCCAAAGTTCCAGCATTTGTGGAGTCTCACAATCGAATTAATTAATGTCATATCAGGACTCTCGTTTGGTGATCCAATCCCTCTGCAGAGAAGCAGTCAATGCATTTTACAGCCCTACCCGATAGGGCTGTATGCAATTTTCAGCCAACTCACGTATTTCGATCACAGCTTCATGAATCTTGCGGTCAAGCCACACTGAAGCCACAACGAAACAATCTCTTTAAACACACACACACATATATATATATATTCGTTTCATCTCATCGGTTGAAAATAATTTTTAGATTGGACATAAATTACATATTGACATCACCCTAATAATTGTTTCAAAAACCGAAAAGTTAAACGGAAGAAAATTATATATACATAAGTACAACCTGTGAATATTTCCTTTTTCTTTATATATATATATATATATATATATGATAATATATATATATATATATGAGTCATTTGTGAGTATGTTGTGTGTGTGTGTGTGTGTGTGTGTGTTCTTTTTGATATTTCTCAACTAATACAAAATTAAATGACTTCTTAATTTGTTATCTTATGCGTTTTCTCAATATTCGCCCGTATCACTTGAACATTCTATTTTCCTGTCCTTATGATTTTTTCCTCGAGGTCCTTTTTGATATTTTATATACAATTCTACAACTGTACAGTTCCCCAAATTGTCTGTTAACCTTGTGACGTTCGGCTAGCGGTATGTCATTTTCATATACTTAGGGATCCCATCCTTCACACTGCTCCCAAATAATCTAGCTTCAATAAATCTTTCCATTGTCATCCATTTTTCTCCCTCTTCCCCTCTCTCTATCTCTGTCTCTCTTTCTCTATTCATTTATTTATCAATTTGCATGCAAGCATACATATTAATATGAATATTAGAGAGAGAAGAGAGAGAGAGAGAGAGAGAGAGAGAGAGAGAGAGAGAGAGAGAGAGTGTGTGTATGTGTGTGTGTGTGTGTGTGCCTGCCTTCTATTTAATTTCTGATTACAGAGATTTTGCAATTTTACTTTTGGTAATACATTTCCAATTCTGAAGATTTTTATGATAAATATCACGCAATGATATGCATTCTGGTTTTATAATGTTCCGCTTGAATAAATAAAATTCTGGTGTTGGTACTTTTGAAGAAAATTCATTTTTATTGGAATAAAATTATAAGGTGTTTAAAAACGAAAATAAATAAATTATTTTCTCAAATCCTCCTCCTCCTCCCCCTTCTTCTTCTTCTTCTTCTTCTTCTTCTTCTTCTTCTTCTTCTTCTTCTTCTTCTTCTTCTTCTTCTTCTTCTTCTTCTTCTTCAATCCAGTAAATCCGGAATAGGGAATAATTCCAATCAGGAAAAAATAAAATATTCCAAAATAGAATATTAAATTTAAATAATCCTTGTAAAGAGCTCAATGTAAATAAAATCCACAGAGCAAATAATTTTTTTTCAAAAAACCAACAAACGGGAACATTCACATAATAAGTTTATTTCCATCCTGTTAAAAGTATGGATATAAATCACTGCTCTAAAAAAGATTCCTCAGATCCAACGTGAAAAAAATCTTGTTGCATCTGAAGAAGTCCTGTTAATTTTTTTAGAGCATTGATTTATATCAATGCTTTTAACAGGATAGAAAAATATCTTAATGTAACCGATTGTTGTTTTTTTTATGGAAAAAAGAATATATAAGAGGGATTTATGTGTGGGTGTGGGTGTAAAATGTGTATTCACCCAACCACTCCGCCTTGAGCAGGAATTAACACAAGATGAATTTTTGGGCAAAGTTTAACAGATTTGAATACAGTGTGTCTTTACCCAGATCGATTCTCATACCAAGGTTAAAGAGACCAGTCTGCTCTACTATTTCTCCATCGTTCGATGTATATCTGGTCGAAATAGTGTTAGTGCCATATGAAATACAAAAAAAAAACCTCGTCCAAGGTATATGAACATTTCTAGTACATCACTTACAAGCAGCAACATTAGAAACATTTTGTAGGTAACAAGATGAGACTATTTCAGTTCGATGAAATCGTGATAAGACCTTATTACTTGACAGCGTGTATCGATATGAAGAATTGCTAGTCTAATTGGTCATACAAAGAACCAGTGAAGTGAACTTATTAGTCGGCTATTTTGTGATTGTGTACTTTTTAGCTTCCTCACTGGGCTTCGTATTTATCTTCTAGTTTTATATGAAAAAAATTAAACAAGCTACACGCTGACATTTGTAGAAAATTTTCCGCAGATTTTATTTTATTTTTTGAAATGCTGTTTTTACAGTTTATTCAAGTAATTTTCAATGCACATATTAAATAGAAAATTACACGAAGCCAAATTTTATTAAAAATATAAATGGAATTTTTCACTGCAAAAATTACGAGTGAAACTGTGCTCCAAACACGATCATCAGGAGAATCATGCGTTATGAGCATCAGATATCGGTATTATTCAAAATTTGAATAAGAATATAAAAAATGTTTGCACAAATATCAAATATGGATCCCTCAATAGGCAAAACAACACGGTTACACATTTATACATACATACATATATACATACATACATATAAAAGAACACACATGTATTCCCGTAAATCTAAACACATACATATGGATGTAATTTGGTTCAAGATTTTGAAAACATCGGAAGTAAGAAAAACGGAAGTACTGGTTGCGCCATTGTTATTTCTCAATAAAAATGTCTACGAAATTCTCTCGCACGTTCGGTATCTGACTGGATTAGTGAATTAAATTTAATACAGTTGATTTCTAAAGCAATCGGGAAACACCCCCCCATATATATATATATATATATACAAAAGCATGCATATATAATATTGAAGTTCGGGTGATATAAGACTTGCGATGTCAGGTAAAGAACATACAAACGCAACAATCTCACGAAGAAATGGGATATGCACTCCCGAGATAGAGTCAGAATAAAGTCATCAAGTCAAAGGACAATGAAAAACTCTCAATGAAATTGGTCACCTGTGTCAATGACAGCGGAAATCTCACAGGAAGCCTGTAAATCGATTGAAGAGATCCAGAGTATGGACTTTCCCAGAGTAAACGAGTTAATTTCGTTTACTGATAGATATATAGATTGATAGATAGATGTAAACCGACTGAGGGGGATGAAATCAACAAAGTAGGTAAATGGTTAATATGAGCAAAGATAGATAGACAGGTAGATAGGAAAAGAAGTAAGTTCATAGATAGAGAGATAGATACATAGATGAGTCGTTAATTCTATATGCAGATAATGAAATAGATAAAAGGACAGAATTGATAGATCAACTGATAATGGCTACCGTTGTTGGCGTGTGCGTGTGTGCATGTGTATGTGTGTGTGTGTGTATGTGCATGTGTGTACATTTATGTGAATACATAAACGAATAATATCAGATAGATGGATAGAAAATAAAAAGTTAAAACCATATTTTGATAAACCTCCCTATATATATAATATATGTGTGTGTGTGTGTGTGCGTCTCTGTGTGTGTGTTAATAATTAATTACTGATAGCCAACTAGACATCATTTCATGAATTAAATTTAATACAGTTATTTTCTCGAGCAATCAGGAAACACACACACACACACACACACACACACGTTGGAAGATCTTAACTTAGTACTAACAAATATTTAAAAAAGCTGCGTGGCTCGATGAATTATTCTTTAAGTATGGAAGAGTATGGAATTTAATAGCATACTTCTTCGGTTATGTAACGTTTCTATTAACAAAATACAGTAGAAAAATTGACAAAATGCTTCAATCTTTCTTTACCCAGAAAGGAGGTCACAAAGAACTATAGACAGTTAACTTCTGCTGCTAGAGCTGCTAAGGTTTATAATGATCTTCTTTTCAACAGTATCAAACCTGAAATCGAGAACATTTTCAGAAGAAAATATCAACAACTTCACAGATTTTGACAAGCAGTCAAATCATCGAAGAAGTACGTATAAAAAAAATCTCGAGGCAGTTCTCTTATTCGTAGATTTCTTCAAGTCATATGAATCAATAAAGAAGAAAGATGGAGCAAATGGTTTATGTAAATTATCTCCCCGAAGTAACTGTTACAGCTATAATGATGCTTTATAGAAATGAAAAAGTAAAGGTTCGGTTGTTGTATAGCCCTGACCAAATATACAAACACATAATACATATACATCTACATATGCATGCAGAATCATAACGACGACACAATAAAGACGAGCGACACAGTTATTAGAAAAATATACCTCTCACTTTATTTGAAAGGGTTGTGTGTGAGAGGGAGTTGAAGACCGAACAGAACTGCAACATATTGACCCCCGCTCTATTGGCCATAACTGCGTTTCTTTCCCGTTCTCCTGAGCTGCTCAACCGGGGGCCTGGGGGCCCAGCCTCTCTGGGAGCTGGTTTTCTCTACCGCATCTTCTCTCCAACTGGTCTGATCCCCAACTGATTGAATTTCCTGTCCACTGAGTTATATAATAGGTCAACGTCCACCTTCTTCTTGTGGGTGTCACAAATTGCACTCATTCAACCCATCCACGGTCAAGGTTATACTCTGCTATTCCTCGACCGGATGCACCTGTTATTTACACTGGTGCATTTCCTATTTTGACAGCCCGGCCGGGTCGTAGGTCAATATACAACACGGTCACCTGATGGAGACAACCACTTCTTCAACATTGTTACTGGAGATTTACAAAAAGATTCATTAGGACCATATTTTTTCATTATCTGCCAAAACTACGTACTCTGAGTGTCGATAGATATCATGAAAGAAAATGATATTAGTGTATAAAAAGCAAAATCAGAAAATATCCTTCAGAATCTATAACAAAAACAGACTATGTAGATGATTCAGCATTTCTTGAAAATACACCTGTCCCAGCTGAATGCATACTGCATAACCTTTAACAAGAAGCAAGAGGCGTCGGCTTTCACTTGAAGACAAATAAAACGAAGTTAATGTGTTTTAAACGAAAAGAAAACATTTCAACTCAACGTGGCTGGCCTCTAAAATTAGAAGACACTTTCACGTGTCTTGGCAGCAATATCTCATCTACTGATAAAGATGTAACATACGGCAAGGGAAGTAGTATACTGATAACGATAGGTTATTGATCTTATGGAAGTCTTATCTATAAAATGATACGGGATTTTTCCAAGCTTCTGCTGATGAATACTACTGTATGGATGCACCACATGGACGCTGAAATAACGCATGGAGAATAGTTAAATGGGAATAACACAAGAATGCTAAAATCTATTTTGAGTGAATCCTGGAAGCAGCACCCCACAAAACAGCATATGTACGCCCGCTAACTTCCCATCTAAAAAAATGAAAGTACAATATATATATACATATATATACAAAAAAATCAATTCATGGTTAAAAAATAAAAATGAACAACTAACACAGTTTGAACTAGAACAACGATTAAGACACAAAAAGAGGAAACAGAATCTATAATGTTAGGAAAAAAACGGCATGGAGGGCAATGTCAAATGGTAATCAAATTAAGACCCAATAAACATTCCCTCTACTTACAGAGTGATGGTTTATGGGGCAAAATATGAATGGTCTCTAACAGTTTTAATAACATCATGTATAGACAGGTTAATGGAATTTTTATGGGTTCAGTTTTGGGTCCCACAATGGCTGGAATATTCATGGATTTCAGTGAGGTTGATTTGTTTTTAAAATGTGGACGGCACATTTTCTATATTTGATAATGAAACTGAAGTTTGAAAATTTCTTCCCGTCGTAATAAAATGCACCTTTCTCTTCGAATTACTCTGGAGAAAGAGGGTTATTCCACACTACAATTTCTTGATGTTCTAGTGTACAAAGAGGCTTCTTGTTTCCTAACGATTGTATATCGTAAACCTACTTTTACAAGTTTATACATCCGTTGGGACTCATTTTGCCCAAAGAAACGTAAACTTAATTTGATCAAGACTTTAATACACAGAGCATTGATGATATGTTCTGAGTCTAAACTTGACTGTGAAGTTAGTTTTATCAGTAAGACACTTTGTAACAATGGCTTCACTGAAAACATTGTTCGATCTGTTATCAGGGATAAAATTGCACACTTTCATAAGACAAAAATCGCTTCTGTCCAGAAATGTCCTGTTTATCTCAGGCTACATTGGCTTGGTGATATCAGTGATCGTTTTGCTAATCAGATCTCTGCTTGCGTACGGAAGTGTTACTTTTGTCTAATTTGCGAGTTGTGTTTCGCACACGTACTGTTTTGCCTTCTGGCTGGAAAGATGTTTTCCCCTCCCCTTCAACAGAGCAGTGCTTTAATATATTCTTTTCGATGTGTTTGCGGTTTGCAATGCATCAGAAGACCAAATCAACGATTGGAAGCAAAAATTAAACATGTGCCTACGAAAATACGGCTAGGAAACTACTTTGCTGGCAATATTAACAATACGCACGGGTCTTCTATTGCTGAACATCTGATAAATAACCGTGATTGTGGCTCGTCCTACAGAGCAGACCTGTTCACTATTCTAAGCAGGTCCCACTCGGATTTCCATCTCAAAGTGTTTGAGACCATTCATATTTTGACCTATAAACCATCCCTCTGTAAGCTGAGAGAATGTTTATTTGGTCTTAATTTGATTACCATTAAATATTCCCCTCCCTGTCGTTTTTTCCTTAACATGACAGCGTCTGTTTCATCTTTTTGTGTCTTAATTGTTGTCCAAGTTCAAACTGTGATCAGATAGGACCAAAACCGGTTTGTTCTTCATTTTTTTTTTACCATGAATAAATTAGGTCTTTTTGTAAGTATAATTAAATTTTGTAGCCCCCATAGAATATATATATATATATATATATATATATATATATATATATATATATATATGCTGTAAATCGCCTAAAACCTGACATTTTGTTACTTCTTTCTCTTGGTGAAGTTGGCCTAATACAGTTTTTAAAAACGCTTATATATATGTGTATGTAGGTTTGTGCGCGCGCGTGGATAGAGAACTGCTCATATATCCCAAAAGAAACACACATTTCTACTTGATAGCGAA
>OY757928.1:48324909-48352409 GCA_963585895.1 Sepioteuthis lessoniana | reverse complement strand
TTCGTACGATAATTTAACATCATTAAAGAAATTAATATTCTGCAAATAAATTAATTCATGATAGGAATTTAAATTGAATAATAAATGATATTTGCTATATCGATTTTTTATCCGATGTATTTCTCACCTTACATTACATTTTAATCGAATTGCTGGCTGTCTGTAAGAGAGAACATGCCGGTTAACAAATAAAGTAAAAAGGCAGTGAGATTAGAATATTGGGAAAGAAAAGTAACATTTGAAATTCCTCTGACGAGCAATAGGTAGCTTTCTTATGTTTTTTTTTGTTTTGTTTTTTGTTGTTGTTTTTTTTTGGTGGGGGGGTCCCATGGCATATCAACCATTGGCAATCACTTAATGCCAAATACTCTTTACCCATATATATCTAATATATCATTTATAAACACATAGATTACAGTTTTTTTTTTTAATTTACTCTCTGTTTAATGATTTTAAGTATTCTATCTAACACAAAGAATTCTATTCAATGTTAAACATTTGTTTGCTGACAATGAAATGGTCAAAGTAATTACAGTTTAACACTAATTGTTATTTAACACTAATTTCTATTAACACTAATTGTTATTTAACACTAACTATTCTACCGAACACTAATCATGCATTTAGACACGGACAAATAGTTCTAAGTATTGCAATGTAGAATAAACAATTCACTTAAAACAAGACATTTTGCTCACTATTTAAATGTTAAACAGTCCTATTAGCATATAGATATGACCATATCAGGTTGCCACCATTCCGGGTCAGAAGGGGACATGGAAGCAATGGAAATGAAGTAGTCTACATCCCCAAAGCCACAGGACTGGAGTCTCACCAGCTGGAAATTTAATGTCCTATCCCGGACACTCGTTTGGGTAGGGTCTTATCCGCGGCTGAGTTGGTGTCGATGTATTCTACAACCTAGTCAAGTAGGAGGGATCAGTTGTAGGGTAGACGAGGAGAGAGATATATACTGAAAAAAAAAAGTTATACAATAAGGAGTAGACATATAGATCATACTGAGATAAGACAGAAACTAATTTAAAAGAAATCCTCAGGAAGTTATCGATATATAACTCTAATATTCAGACTTCAAATATCCACATTGCTTTACTGTTTTATATACTAAAATCGTTATATATACACTTTTGTTGTCAGGGGTTTAGCTTTTAATGGTTATATTTTGAGTTATTTGAGGGGAAAATAAATTAACTCTGTTATATAAGCTGCATACAGACTACTTTTCATTGTGTCATTTTGTCGGTGTTGTCACATGAAGAGATATATTTAAATATCTGCAGAAATGTGAGGGGTGTACTCACTTTTGTGATACACTATATATATATATATATATATATATATCATAATTTGCTTGAAGCATTGGAAAAATTATTTTATTATATTGTATTGAATTTATTTAAATGGTTATTTCCCCAAAATATTGTACATACAACAACTTTAAAAAGTCTCTGATTATGAAGTTTTACTTAGAAATTATTTACACCCAAATAATTATTTTGCATTGGAATAGCTCTCAAAACAAATATAATAAAATAATTGTATATATATATATATATATATATATATATATGTGTGTGTGTGTGTGTGTGTGTGTGCGTTTGGTTTCTTTGTTTAATGGCATATCAACCTTCGTAGGTTATTTAATGCCAAAGCCATTCTCTGAGAAGGAGAACACTAATGGTACTATTTAACCCATAACTGGAGGATAAGGGGGTTCATACCTTCCCAAGGGTATTTGTCTGAAAGTGGACGTAATAGCGCAACTGGGGTACGAACTCGCTTACTACGATTCCGCAGTCCATCACTTTAACGATTACACCACGAGGACCTCCCCCATATATATGTATGTATGTGTGTGTGTGTGTGTGTGTGTGTGTGTGTGTGTTTTATGCATATATATTTCATTTTGTGTATATATATATATATATATATATATATATATATATATATATATATATATATATATATATATATATATATATATTCCATTTTGTTTACGGAGTGTTTTAATCATATCTTTAATTTCAAATTTTCCAATTGTAGATTTTAATAATGAATAGCATATAATACTGTCTCCTGTCTCGAACTCTTCTGGGATTCTGAGATACAAACGATCACTTAATCTTGGCGAGATGACCAGACCTTATAATAATCAACAAAAAACAGAGAACAGGCAGGATTGCGGACTTTGCTGTCCCGGTGGACCATGGAGTAAAATTGAAAGAATGTGAAAAGAGGTATAAGTACCTCGACTTAGCTAGGGAATTGAAAAAACTGTGGAACGTGAAAGTGACGGTTATACCAATTGTAATTTGTGCAATTAGTGCCGTCACCAAATTTTGGTACAATGACTGGAGGACTTGGAAAGAACGGGACATGTGGAGACTGTCCAAACTACAGATTTGCTAAAATCGACCAGAATACTGAGAAGAGTCTTGAAGACTTGAGGAGACTTGCTATCACTAAAACTTCAGTGGAAAACCATCAGCTAACGCTGAGGTGAAAAACACTCAAGGAGTAAAATAATAATAATAATAATAATAATAATAATAATAATAATAATAATAATAATAATAATAATAAAACTGAAAGAATGGGAAAAGAAGGATAAGTACCTCGACCTTGCTAGGGAATTGAAAAAACTATGGAACATGCAGGTGACATTGGAACAGTAACTAAGGGATTATTAAAGGGACTAGAGGACTTGGAGGTTGGCGGACGAGTGGAGACCATCCAAACGACAGCATTGTTGAGAACTGCCAGAATACTAAGAAGAGTCCTGGAGACTTGAGGAGACTTGCTTTCACTCAGACTTCAGTGAAAAACCATCGGCTATCGAGGATGTGAAAAGATCTCATGAGTGAATAATAATAATAATAATAATAATAATAATAATAATAATAATAATAATAATAATACCGTGAAAGCCTTTCTAATCTTAAAAATAATCAAATAAAATGCTTTTAATTAATTAAATTCTCTGAAAATTTACTTTAATAAGATATGAAATATATTTCCATGCTGAATGATATTAAAAAAATACATCATGTTAAGGGTAACTGAGTGTAAAAAATGACTCTTGTTCAATTGAATTTTTAGTGATACATAGCAATACTTGGATCAATTTAACTTTGTAGACTAAACGGAATAGCTAGAAATAGAAATGTTTTTGTCATTTAATTGTGTACTTATGCGGAACTGAACTATTTGAAAAAGAACTATTTATATGTATAAAACTGGATGCTACATAAGTTAACCTAAAATGGTTGATATACCTTAAAACCAAACCAAACTAAATCAAACCTAATCAAACCCATCTATGGGTCAAATAGATATGTTTATAGTTGATTTGAAATATTTACTTGAAAACATATATATATATTTGTATTTCATAAAACTATGTGCAAAACTGTTTTAAAACAAAATCACCCAAAATATAAGTTTACCCATAGAATTAACACAATTACCTAACCTCTAGGCATAACATAACTGTTGATGGGTCGATGAATAAAATTTCTATAATTATACTAAAGTGAACGTGTAAATATCTCAGAGGTAAAAGAAATAAAATCTTCTATTTGTTCAACCTTTTGATAGAATTTGTCATGATTTATTTGAGTTTTCAAATAGATTTTATCGCCTATATTATACTTAGCCCCCAGATATAAGTTGACTTTCAAAATTAAAGAAAACTCCAGTTTTATTTGCTATTCTATTCGTTTTTTTTTTTACGACTTTTATTTCAGGTCTGTTAACA
Organism: Sepioteuthis lessoniana; assembly: GCA_963585895.1. Taxonomy (NCBI): domain Eukaryota; kingdom Metazoa; phylum Mollusca; class Cephalopoda; order Myopsida; family Loliginidae; genus Sepioteuthis; species Sepioteuthis lessoniana. The sequence continues at coordinate 48,348,631 of OY757928.1, read as the reverse complement.
AACTGTCGTGACTAAACCAGCACTTACTAGACAAACCTGGACAATGAATGAAATATTATTCAGAAAGTTACGAGATAGGTTTCATATTTTCTTGTAAGTTGTATTTACTCGTGTACTATTTTTCTAGACTTCTAGACATGACTAAGTGACGTAAGTTACTCAGGTATGTATGCGGAAGTATTAGATTTAATGCTAAATTTTAGAATAAAACTGATAAAAGATTTAGTTTTTGTATATTCTGATTACACCTCTTATAATTTGATCTTGTGGTGCCGTTATTGGCGTCAATGAATAATTATTCTATTTCTCTTTGGAGATCTCTTTCGCAACCGTTATATTATTCTGTTTTTGATACTGGTGTGTTTCTCAATGCATGCACATTTTCTATATATGTTTCCTGTATAGTCTGTCTAGTCTATTTGGACTTTTATATAATTATAAAGTTTTATTATATTTGGATAACGTGTGGGATAATTCGGCAGTTCTGGATGCTTTTGCCGAGATCGGGAAGATGACAAACCATACAGAACTGCGAGATGCTGAACTTTCATGATTCTCTCTGAAGGAAAATCACTGTATTTACCACAAAAGCGAAAGGAATCCCCAACTTTAAGCCTAACTGATTTTTTTCTTATCTTCTTGCAACTGAGTGAAATTTCTTTATTCATTTATTTACTATACAATGATCAACTGTGCTTTCATGTTTCGCACAACAAATGATTAGCCAGTCGGTTAGGGCTGTAGGATACACCAACTGTATCTTTGCAGAGTCCCTAAATGTGTGTTCTGGATATGACACTAAACCATTCAGTAATGTTCAAGCTTTGGAGAATGCGGGGAAGCCGTTCGTTGCCATCGTTCACTGGTCCAATCTGGCACGGAGTGGTAGCACCTAATAGGGTCCTATCATAGGGTTATATAGAACTGTTTGACATTCAAACTCAGGACAAACCAATGACTTATGCTAAATTGAATTATTTGAAATAGAACTGTTTGATCATTTGACTGTGTTTTATTAATTTGTTAGTGACACGTAGCAATTCATGGAACTAATTAACTCTATTGACTAATACTAAATGAAATTATTTGAAATAGAACTGATTGATCATTTAACTGTGTGTAAACAAATGACTGATATTTAATTGAATTATTAATGATATATAGCAATACTTGGAACCATTTAACTTTGGTGACTTATGCTAAATGGAATTGTTAGAAATAGAATTGGCAGTTCATTTAAGATTTGGCATTGAATAACCAACAATGTTTGATATGCCAGAAAACTAATCTAAACTAATGGTTTTATTCGTTTCCGTGGTGTTATGAAACTTTTCCAACTTGTAAAGTTTTCGAATTCGACTCCGTTGCACGTTCATCCGAGCGGCTTTCAAACCAAACACCGAAAGAAGCAAAGCACAACGAATCACCATGCCAACTACCAAGATACACCAAACCATAGCGGGTAACTTTTAAGGGTTGAACTGCTTCGCTGACGTGATATATATGCCGCAAACCAGCGCGTAACGAATGTGGAAAATATTCCACCCATCCAAGTATTTCTAATGGCATTGTCCTTTGCTCACATGGAAAGCAATTCATCCAAAGTTGTCATTTGTACTGCGAGGAGCCATAACCAGACAATTTCAATTCATTCTTTACTCAAATGTCTATGCAGAATATTTTCTTACGCGAGTTCGTACTCCAGTCGCGCTATTACGTTCACTTTCGGGCAAATACCCTTGGGAAAGGGATGAGCCCCCTTATCCTCCCAGCTATGGGTTAAATAGTACAACTACTGTTCTTCTAGGAGAATGGCTTTGGCATTAAATAACCTAAAAAGAGTTGATATGCCATTGAACAAAGAAACCAACCAAACCAGAATATTTTTTTCTCATTTTTGCCGTTACTTGGAGGTAGTTCTTTTATTTTGTTTTTCACTCTTCCATTGGTTTTTCTATTGCTTTTGGCTTCGTCAGTTAGTCTTTTATGATTCTGGCCTGTGCCAATTTCAAATCTATTGATATTACTTTGAATGCAACCTCCAATGCTTTGGCATCTTTTCTTTACAAGTTTCTTCTTCACATGGTTTCTAGAGTTTAAAACTTTATGCGTTTTAATCAACTATCTGAATTAAATTTGTCCGTTTTTCCCAGTTCAACGTCATCGTTATTGAACTCTAATTTCTTTCTTATCTATTGGGAATAGATCAGATATACTCTCCACGGAAAATTGTTGAAGTATGGCAGTCGCTAACTGTAACATTGTGTGCGTCACAAAGAAAGCGAGGAGAGACAAACTGAAAAGAAAAATACGAGATGATGATATATCAAAGAGATGAAGTTGTTCATATAAGGAAAAGAAAAGCCAAACATTTGGTCATAAAAATCCTCCTCACTTTATTGCTGATTTTACATCTTTGCTTTTAGCTGTTTCAAAAACAAGAAAACGTGAAGGGGTATTTTTGAGCCGATCAAAGAATGATGTCTTCTTTGAAGAATTGTTGCTCACCCACAATTCCGGGAGTGGTTTTGCTTAGTTCAGGAATTTGCATCATCAGTCTTCGCTCTCTAAGTTACCAAATCCCCCTTTCCGAAAATCTCCAAGTATCCAAATTTTTTACTTGATTTATTTTAGTTGTCTAAATTTCTGAGATGAAGCTTGACAATTTTAACCATTAAGGGTTTTTAGATTATTATCTTTATCTTTATTGTTATTTCCACAACGTTTCGTCCGATATGTCCTCCGGTCTTTTTTAGGCGTTTATCGAACTCGAGAACCTTCTCGGAACTTCGAACTATGTCCTTTATTGAATCCATGGAGGTCGCCTGTTAAGCGGGTATAAGTGTAAAGTTTTCCTGTATTGTTACTCAGGATATGATATTCTCCTTAGAAGCTTAGGAACCAACGCCTATAACAGTTACGCTATGTGTCAGAGTGAATTTTTGGGACTTATAAACTTAATGTTCTTACTTGACTAGGGTTACTACTAGTATGTATGATCTTTTACCTGTGCTCAATTTGATTTATTTTTGTTGCCGGTCTCGCAGCTGAGCACATAGATGATGACAGGAGAAAGCTAATAAATCACATAACAACTACATTACCAACAACAACGTTACCAACAACTATAGAAGGGTATTTGTCATTGCTGAAGACTTAGTATTGTCTATAAACACGTCCGATGTAACATCTTCCATGTGGACAAGATATTTTGATATTATTTTTACGCATATAAAAGACTCTGTACAAGATTATACGACCGTGATTTAGAGTAATGCAAATGGCATTTGGTTTGTTACATTATTAGCTTTCTGCCAAATCGTTCGATACACATTTAGTGACGTTACTAAGTTGAATACATCGATTTATCTCTAATGAAGTGGAACAAATCAAAGAAGGTCAAAATAAATGAGTATATGTATTTACCTACACAACAGCACAAGTAGGATGGGGGGTGTCCTCGTGGTGTAATGGTTAAAGCGATGAACTGCGGAATCGTAGTACGCGAGTTCGTACTCCAGTCGCGCTATTACGTTCACTTTCGGGCAAATACCCTTGGGAAAGGTATGAACCCCCTTATTCTCCCTCCAGCTATGGGTAAATAGTAGGACGGACTAGGTTCTTCAGCCTTGGTGAGGCAACTAGTCTAGGAGAAGGAAAACTCTGAATTCAAAACCTCTTAATCTCCGCTTAAAAATTGACCTTGTGTCATATCCTGCCCGAGCGGAGGGGTTGGTAAATAGTAACAGCACAAGTAGGATGTGGCACAAGGTCAATTTTTTATGCGGAGTATATCGGGTATGAATGAAGAGTTTTCATTTTACTTGACCGTTTGTTGTACCAAGTTTAAAGAGGTCATTCCGCCCTTCTATTTAACTTTTGCTGGTGAGCGAAAGAATTGGTAGATTCATACCCTTCCCAAGAGTTATACAGGCTTGAAAAAGGGCAAACAATCTCGTGTAGGATTCGAACTCGAGTTGCCGAGTTTATTTCCTATAATGATATCCATCGTATCAGAGCGCCTCAAATGTTTATATTAAGAGATATAGTTTATATTGAAGTGATATGGTTGACTAAATGGGATCGGAAAGATGCATTAAATTTGAAGTTAATATGTACTAGGAAACGCTGTGGGATGAAAAGATAAAAAAGAATCACTTATATGGTTAAAGAAATATGACTCCAACTTATATCTTCTTATTTCTTGAGAAAGTATGATCCCTATTAATATCCTGTTGATATTTGAAGAATCATGACCCCAACTTATATGCTGTCATTACTTGAAATATGACCCCAACTCATATCCGGTCATTACTTGAAATATGACACCAACTCATATCCTGTCATTACTTGAAATATGACCCCACCTCATATCCTGTTATTACTTGAAATATAACCCCACCTCATATCCTGTTATTACTTGAAATATAACCCCACCTCATATCCTGTTATTACTTGAAATATAACCCCACCTCATATCCTGTCATTACTTGAAATATGACTCCAACTCCTATCCGGTCATTACTTGAAATATGACCCAAACTCATATGCTGTCATTACTTGAAATATGACCCCAACTCATATCCTGATACTACTCGAAGAAATAAGATCCCAACTTATATCCTTTTATTTCATGAAGAGAGAGCAAGAAGAACATTTTAAAAGTTTAAAAGGAATGTTTAGAACTTGTTCTGCAATTCCATGGAATCCATTTTGATAAACTACTTTTACTCAGAAAGGCTCATAATAATGGAGGAAGCAAGCGACGCTACTCTGAGACTGGCTGTCCTGTCGGTGAGGTTTAGATTATTTTGACTGCATCCCTTTAATGAGGTAAGACCGTCCTAAAAAATGCTGCCCTGCACATGACACTAAACTGTATCTGAGAAGTGTGGAGTATCTTTTTATTGCCATTACTTCCAGGTTCACTATGTCCAAAGGTTTAACTACGTGTTTCGTTCATATCTATAAATAAATCTGTTGAAAATATTTGTATTCGATGTCAAAGTTTTATGGTATATCAAGGTAAATTAATTGCATTGTCACAGGTAAACTGAAGCGAAATTCGGAGTCACAGTTTTTTGCGCCTATGAAATATTAGTACAAAATATGGAATAACTCCTGAATAGAAAGAATCAAAGAAATAGCTTTGGTATATTGATAACCCATCATTAACAAAAAAAACAGCAAATGATAAAGCGATAAGTTTATACAAATTTGTTTAAGATGAAAGGTTGCTAGTAATGGAGAACATAACTACATACTTTTGCAGGAGATTCCGTGGCATAATGAGTTCAAACACCAGTCACGTTCTAAGGTTCACTTTTGATCTAAAACCCATGGGAAACGTATGAACACCCTTAACCGGCCCACCTGTAGTTTAAATAGCATCACTGCCGTTCCTTCTTCAAAGATGGCTTTGGCATTAAATAACCCTTAAAACGTGATATTCCATTAAAGTAAAGAAAGTGAGCTTGTATAATAGTTTAGATAGACACGGATACTTGATATATTGCAAATTATTTGTACTAGATAGGAATACTTTATTTGTTTTAAGAATAATTGGTAATTTGAGAGTCCACATGGAAAGCTAATTACTTCTGCAGATGTATCTCGTGTGTATGGGGGTACATATATATATATATATATATATAGTCCAGGAGACCTGGGTTCAATCCAAGGTCGCGTCATACCAAATAATTTTAAAATGGTCCTTGATACTTCCTTGCTTAACACTCAGCAATATATGGTACGTATCAAGGGTAAAGTGGAGCAATCCAGGAAAAGGAGTAGCGCCCTCCCGTATGCCTCGCTGTAGTAGCTACTTAAAAGGGATCCTTCTGGTCGCCCTCGAGTACGGTCGCCAAATATATATATATATATATATATATATATATATATATATTTCAATAAAATTATTAATTACGCAATAAATATTCCTAGAGTAATACATAACTGCCAAATCACAAATTAACGGTTGGTTCTAAGCAATTCCTTATTTCTTAATATTTACCATTTTAAGTTTTTTTCCCGTCCATTTCGAATTTTCAAAAAAACATTTATAAACTGTATCGAAGTAATAACTTATAAGCAAAAGCCGAAATGAACTTTGCAATTCGATTGGTTGGTTGTTTAGGTTTTATGGCATATCAACATGTGTAGCTTATTTAATGTCAAATCTATTTTTATTCAAATAATCAGTTCTGTTTCAAAGAAATCAGTTTACTATTAGTACACCGTTAATTGTCAAAAACATTCCTATTTCAAACTATTCAGTTTAGCCAAACAGTTCTAATTCAAACAATTCAGTTTAGTATAAGTATAGCTTTAGTCCACACACAGTTAAATGTCGAAACAGTTCTATTTCAAACAATTCAGTTTTTGCATAAGTACGCAGTTTACATGTCAAAACAGTTCTATCTCAAGCAGTTCAGTTTAGCATAAGTACACAGTTAAAATATCAAAACAGTTCTATTTCAATTAATTCAGTTCAGTGTAATTAGGCAGTTTAGTTCTATTTGAGCCATAGATAGGAACTTATCAGGTTCTATCACTGTAGGCCAGAATTGACCTGGGAGGGATGACAATGAAGAGGTACTCTGCTCTTCCCAAAGCTCTAGCATTTCTGGAACCTCACCATCAAATTGTTTTAGTGTCATAACAGGAAACAAGTTGAGGGTGGGAGGGTCTTGAAGTCGGTGTATTCTACAGCCCCAGCCAACTGGGCAATTTGCAATTTGGTTTTAACTTCAAAGTTTAAATTTAAAAAAAAAGAATTACCAACTAAAATAATTATTGAAATCTTTGATTATTTTAAAAGTTGAGATGCCGTTAAATCAATCAATTTAACGTAAAGAACACTGGGTTTGTTAGCTGTCTGAGAAATCGTTCAGTAGAGATTTGTTGACGTTGAAAAGCTGAAAACCTAAATGTATCTAGGATGAATTGGAATAGCTAAACAAAGGTTGCAATTTTTTACATGAAGAGAAATAGTGGAACTTTGGGAAACGGAGATATGTGTTGAGTGTTTAGTCAACTCTGGTGCAGAGAGAGAGAGAGAGAGAGAGAGAGAGAGAGAGAGAGAGAGAGAGAGAGAGAGAGAGAGAAGTCTTATTCGGCGGAAAAATATAACCTCGTCTCAAATCATGTAATCTCAAAGATTTTAGAGAAAATAGGATGAAATAATGAAATCGTTTTGAACTTGAAAAGAGATTCATTACGTTTCATTTTGTCATTTAGCTTTCATAAAGATAGGCACTCCAAAACGAAGGAAGGAAGCGACCCTATTTTAAGATGGCCACGGGTTCTGTCTTCACAAAGCATTAACATATGGCAAAAATCATTCACGATTTCTCCACCAAGCCTCCGAGTTGAGACAACAGTCTCAAGAATGCAAGTTGAAATACCTGTTGTGTAACGTTGACATTCAAAAGATACAACCATTTCTACTTCCGAAGTCTCCGCTGCTACTATCTAAGGGGAGAATAAATAATTCTTTCTCACTGAATACCTAGTTAGAAAGGCGTATGATCGAGTATTGAGAAATCTGAATGAGATTCAACCGACCAAACCGCTGATAACAATGGCGTTGGGGAGTAAAAGGGTTTTATTTGAAGTGTCTACGCAGAAACGAAATGTCATCAATTGCTTGTATATAATCTGAGAAAATGTCGCTTTCAGCCTTGTTAAATACTGATCGAATATCATCTCAGTAACACAATGGAATCATTTCTAGATGTTTAGAGTATGAACGCCTATCTCCAAGAAGAGAATCAGAATGTTCTACGAGTTTGGATGAGTAGATGAAAGCATTGGCTTCGTTTTCAGGAAGTCGTTTATCTTATCATTGGGACAAATGGTTCCGGGGTATATCAGAACAATTCAAAGAGAAAAATGACAATTAAGAAATCCGATATTTAAATAGAACCGCATCTGTTCTTCTTCAAGGATAGATTTGGCATTAAATAACCCACGAAGATTGATATGCCATTCAACTAAAGAAACCAGAATAAAAAAAATCAAACAAGAATTTGTGGACAAGATAATTTTATAAATTTATTTGTTTGCTTAATACGAACTTTTTAATGAAAAATGTAACCGAGTGTTAAATAAATGATTTGAAAATATTTCGAAGCAGTTATCAGGTTGCCATGTATCAATGAAATATTAAAAAACATTCCATTTTCATAAACGTCAGTTACTTCTCCAACGTTCGTCCACCTATCAATCTTAAAAGGAAATATTTTTTTGAATTAATCACTCCCTGGTGATTGCCTAATTTAAAAAGTGATCACAATTGATTACAAATTCTTTAAAGAAAAACACTATTTACATTTAATTTTGTGTTAATAGTTTATTTTAGATATCGCTTACGCTCGCGCGCACACACACACATACACACTCATACACTTCATGTAAATATGTAGGAAGTGTTTTCTTAGTTCCTCATGTCATTATAAAAACAGTCAGAATGTCTGACAGCAAACCAGTCTATAGAAAAAACCTGAATTGTCAAATGAATATATGTTTTAAAATCACTTTTTCTATCTCCTGATATCTTTAAAATGAAAGTTAATGAATATTGATATTAAGAGTGTTTGTGGCTAAAAATGCAATTTGTTATTGAGTCCTTTTGTCGGTGTAAGGGTTTCTAGTTTCATTGATTTCAAGAATTAGGTTACTGTTAGAGTTCGTAAATGGTCTGGGAGACCGGGGTTGAATCTCAGGTCGAGTCATACCAAAGACTAAAAAAATGTTGCTTGATACCGCCTTGCTAACACTCAGCATTATATGGTTTAAGGGTTAAGTGGAGCAATCTAGGGATTGGAGTTGCGTCCTCCCCGACAATTCGGTGTGGCAGCTATTGAAAAGGGAGCCTTCTGGTCGTCCTCGGCTAAGGTCGCAATTTTACGTAAGTTATATAGAGTTATATTCCCTACGTATGAATATTAGTGTGTATGGTCCTTTCCTCATGAATACTTTGGACACTATTGTGAAGGGGTCCAAATATCCTAACTGCCTTTGGCGGTGATTTTTCACTCGGTCAAGACTGACTGACGTTGAAACCTGGGGAGCCCAGTATTCAGGTCACATGGCTGACCGACCCTCTTCGAGCTTCACTGGGTCACCCCCTAAGTTTGTAACCCTCTGGGAATGGAGTATGTTTATCAACTGGTACGTGGAGCTCTCTTTTTTAGGGGAATGCTGATAGGCCCGGAAACATTTTTAGAGCCACTGTGCGTGTCTGAGCAACGATCCTGTGCACAGACCCACATAGAATCGGTGTACTTTTAGATAAATTCTTTCAAGGTCCTTCATTATAGTGAATTTAGTATATCTATAAAATACATGGCCTGGTAGATATTTAATTATCCTGAAATAAATCTACCACACACACACACACACACACACACGCATATATATATATATATATATATATCCAGGACAAGGCCGATTGCATTTCTCTAAGCATTAATATTCTTACGAAAGATGTGGATTCAACTATTCTCCCGCCAATAATGAGTAAATACGAGGTCTGAGCTCTTTAAACTACGCATGGCTGCTGGTCTAGGAGAAGAAACAATTCTGAATTCATATCAGTTAAAATCTGTTTAATAAATGATCTTGTGTCGCATGCAGATCGTGCACGGGAGTTTATATATATATATATATATATATATATATATATATATATATATATACACATTACAAAGAATGTATAGGTTATAAAAGTCTGTACTTTACTGCTGTGGCTGCCTTGTAATAGCGACCAAAATGTGAACTACTGGCCCACTCGCCCAGACATCAAAAACAAATGTTAGACGCCGGAAATGCATCTAACCGAAATAATCCACATAAGATATTATCCTCTTTTACATTAAGCTTGAGCTGATCACTTCGAGTTGTCTCTATCTTTAAACAAGATCTCAGTTCAAGACAGATCTTTTAAGCAGCCACAATCTCTCACGCAGCCAAGCCATTTATTTCAAACGTCGTTTTGTTTCTCCCTCTCTCTATCTCTCTCTCTCTCTCTTTCTCTCTGTCTCCGACTACCCACCTCTCCCAGACTCCTTCTTCATATAAAATGTATTCGACTTCTTTTGCCTGGCTCTCAGCATCCTTCATTTTATGCATTTCCCCAATTGGCTTATCTAATCTAGGCGCGCATCCACTTCCTATATACAATGGGATGGACGATTCTTTTTTTATTTAGTGGGACGGTCTTTTCTGATATTTATCAAGGGAGCGCATCTCAATTTTTGAAGGTAAACTTACTATCAGACTAAACTAGTTGTTTTCTGAAGTTCTGACTGATTGATTCAGAAAGAATCTGGAGAGATGCCGTGAAGTCGGATGTTGAGCACTTGGCTGAAGATTAAATCAAATCCCGGCGTTTAGATCGTCAATCACCACAAAAAGAACTTTGGGCGCTTTTCGAGGTGGAACTCCTTCCAGAATAAAACAATTATTTTTATTAAAGGGATAGAAATCCTGCTGTCTACCATGTTGATAATTTCAGTAACTTGAAATATTAGCACTAAAATTCGCTTGAAACAATAGAAAAATTTAAAAGCTTAAAGATATTAGGGGGAAAAATGATCACAACTAGAAATGTGGTACCAGGAGTGGATCCTTTAGATAAGTAATTTATGATCTTTCTCTATCTCAGGCACCTTCTTACACAAGTTCCCTATCTGTCTTCCTGTCTGTTTGTCTGTCCCTATGTATGTATGTATGTGTGTATGTATGTGCCTCTTTCTCTCTTGCATCCTCTCTCACCAGTACTTAACTTCTTATCCTCCACCCTGTCCGTCCGTCTGTCTGTCTGTCTGTCTGTCTCTGTCTCTACTTGTCTGTTGATTTCTCTCTTTGTCAATCTGTTTACATGCCACTCTAAATATATGTATAATGAGGTATTGCATAGAAGAGAAATTGACTGAATGTGCAGTTTTCTCTACTCTCTATTTACGCTATATAACCTTCGATCTACCTTTCTCTCACTCGGTCGTATATGCGCACACACACACACACACACACACACACGCGCATATATATATATATATATAATATATGTATATATTTGGTCCAGTTAAACCGGAGTTGGGAGTAATTCCATCAGGACAAGAAGTTATTCAAGCAAGAATATTTAAAATTTTCCTGGTAAAGAGCTCAATGTACCAATAATACAGAGCAATAAATTCTTTAAGAAAAACAACCAAACCGGTCACATAGGATTATAAATTTATTTCCATCCTGTTACGCATTTTTTAAGTTTTCAAAAATACGAAAAAAGTAACAGGACTTCTTCAGATCTTTTGGATAAAAAAAAATTTTTATCCAAAAGATCTGAAGAAGTCCTGTTACTTTTTTCGTGTTTTTGAAAACTTCAAAAATGCGTAACAGGATGGAAATAAATTTATAATCCTATGGGACTGGTTTGGTTGTTTTTTCTTAAAGAAAGTATATATATATATGTGTATATATATAGAAAGAGAGAGAGGGGTGTAAAGAGATGTGGAGGTGCCGGTGGTGTAATGGTTATCGTCGTAGGAAATGGACACGGCAACACGAGTTCAAATCCTGGATGAGACTAATTGTATTTCACGTAGGGAAAGGTATTATTCTCCCTCCAGCTATAGGTAAATAGTAGGGCAGACTGTTCTTCAGCCTTGATGAGGCAACTAGTCTAAGAGAAGGAAAACTCTGAATCCAAACCTGTTAAACTCCGTTTAAAAATTGACCTTGTGTCATATCCTGCCCGAGCAGAGGGGTTGGCAAATATGGATGTGGAAGTGAGAATTAGGGGTGAAACTGAGACTCCTTAAGTGCTGTCGATTCTGCCCTGTGTCTTCAATTTCTGTCTCTGTCTCTGTGTCTCTCGCTCTCTCCTATCAGACTGAAGTCCAAATAACCTCGAAAGGTGAATTTTCCTTCTTTATATATATTTACTCTTATCTGTTATCGCCATGTATCCAGCAAAGATGGTATGCATTCTATTTTTAACTCCAAAAACGGTTTAGAATGAGCTAAATCAGGATTGGTGACATGATGATATTTATTTATCAGTAATTTACAGTAGAGTAAATAAAGCCTTGAATTATTTATTTCCGATATTCGCAAATAACAAATTACGTTATTTTTTAAAAGAAGATTTAGCAAATATCTTAAGAGGTAAATGTGTTAATTACAATCGAGTCACGTTTAGTTTCCTTGGTCGATTCGATTCTTTAGTTATAAACCTGCTGAATTGTGGTGATAATTACGATGAGATTTTTTTTTAATATATTAACAAATGGAATCTGCCGAAAAGTGTAAATCGAAGAGGATGCCTAATTCTGTCACGAACGCTACAAGGCTGTCTGCAACTTCAAGGCTTGTTTTTTTGAAGGACCGCGGGCGGGATGGAAAATCAATTTGTATCGCAAGTGATTGTAAGATGCCAATAAAAATAAAAAGCACGTGTATATATATATATATATATATATATATATATATATATATATGTGTGTGTGTGTGTGTGTGTGTGTGTGTGTGTGTACAAATATATACATACATACATATATATAAAAAGACACACATACACACAGACACACACAGAGACACAGACACAGACACACACACACATACACACACATATATATATATATATATACATACATATATATATATATATATATATATATATATATATATATATATATATTTCAAAGATGTAATTTCTTTTGTTTTTCAGAAATGTTCGAAAATAGGCATTTTCATTTCGTTCTTGGCTGAAGATGGCACAAGATCAATGATTTGATTTGCCCAGGCAAAGTTTACATAAAACGATTTGAGATTTGCATCTTTGAAGTATTTAAAAAGAAAGCTTTGGGTTTACAAAAAAGTAATGAATCTATGCATAAAAGTCGGAGACTGACCGATAGATAGACAGACGGACAGAACTCTATGAAATAAAATTTTGGGTTTATCAGAAGAATATAATTGTGATTCTCTTAATAATGAAAAAGAAAAATGGCCAACAACGGTAGTCAATGTAATAAAATTTGAAGTAAATTTCCAAATGAAACATTACATGAATATTACTAATAAAAAAAAGTAAAGAAGCTGTACTGCCCATAAATTAATCATCAGAATATCAAACTCGCTTCCATTACGATTAAGGGGTAAAATCAACATTATAACCAATCCATATTGTCCCGGCAGCACCTTATTATACCTCTATCCTTTTTTTGTTTCTTTTTTAATCACATTTAGGGAAAGCCATATGGAAATGTAACTGCATCATGTATAATACAACAATTGATTAATTCAAATGATAGATATTTGTAAACTAGAAAAAAAAAAAACAATGGAAAGAAAGAAAGAAAATAGAAGTCAAATCACAAAAAGTAAATCAATAAATAGGTAGATTGATAAATAAATAAATAAATAAAACAGGTGCGAAATCCCTGGCTGCCAAATAAAAACAAATCATTAAAAACTGACTCTCTCTCTCTCTCTCTCTCACACACACACACACACACACACACACACACACACACACACACACATATATATATATATATATATATATATATATATATATATATATATATATATATATATATTAATGACTTGTCTGGCGAATGAAGTAATCGTGTTGCCATTAGCGTTTATTGCAAGTCTCTTCATATATGAATTGAGGTCTCGGTAGCCGTTAAACGGATGTATGTAAACAATAGTAATTGTGATTCATAACCGTTTAAAATTTACTTCGCTGTTACTAGCTCCTCGTGGCTGAGGGTTAGAAGCTTGGATTGGCGTTTGAGTCAACCGGGTTTCGATACCAGCTACGGGAAGCTACTATGTCTAGCCACACTGGTGAGTTCTGATAGAACGAAACATATCTGTCTGTGGATGACTATATATGTGTGTGTGTGTATCAAATATATGATATTTTGTTGAAGTAAATATAAACCATTCATCTAGTTCACACTTTCAACAAGGTCGTTTGACTTTCACTAGCCTTGGAAATCAGTATGGATTCATGTATTCTTCCCATCAACTAAACGCAAAAATTACCAAAGACTGTGTTATTTATTAGGCTACAAATCTAGGAGAATGAAAACAAATCAGTTTTCCTCCGGAAAAGGTGTTGAATGAATACATGTTGAATAAACGGATGAGATCAAACAACTGCGTAAAAAAGCGTTTAATAAAGGAACAAGTGGTCAAGCATAGGTCAGCAGAGCATTATAAAAGCTAAAAAGGAATTAAAATATATTCTTACAATAGATCCATTACTGTTATTTCCTCATGTCTTTTAAAGAATTGAGAACTCGATCATCAAATAAAACCACACACATACAAACCCACACTCGTACGTGGTGCATTCAATAAGTTTCCAGACTTTTTTGTACAGGCATTTAAAATTGCCGTAGGTTCTTGAAAATTCAATATGTTATTGCTATTCATCTTATGAGATGACCGACTAATTTTTATGATTTCAGATTCAAGTGAACAGCTACAGTAGGAATTGGAATACACCCAACTAAAGCCTGATTTTCACAGCTGGTGAATTTCAAAAATGCAATCTGGACATGAGGAAGAACGATATGCAAAAAAATTCTGTTTTAAACTTGGAAAAATGCCACAGAAACGTATGGAATGCTTCAGACTGCTTTTCGACCATCTTGCCTAAATCGAGCATCAGTTTTTGAGTGGCATAAGATATTCAAGGAAGGCAGGGAGTCTGTGAGAGATGATGAGAGGTGCGGGAGGAGTAAGGAAGTCAATACACAAGAGTTGATTGGCCAAACGGTTAGGGTTAGGGTTACTATGTTGAGGTTTTAAGGGAGTTCAGGAAGAGATTCCGTCGGAAGAAGCCAGCACTCTTTAAAATGGGGTCAGTGGCATTTCCACCAGGACAATGCACCAGTCCACAACTCCATCCTTGTCACTGACTATTTGACCAAGATGGGCATCAAGACAGTGACTCAGCCTCTCTATCATCCAGACCTTGCTCCCTGTGACTTTTGGTTATTGCCTAAGCTCAGAGGCTGTCGTTATGAGATAATTGAGGAGAGGAAAGAGGCTGTGACGAAAGTCATTGACACGCTCAGACAAGAGGACCTCCATGGGGCCTTCCAGAAGTTGTTGGAACAGTAAAAAAAGTGCATATCAGCCCGTGGAGATTACTTCGAAGGGGACTAGAGTTTCATGCGTGTACTATCAATAAAAGTGCCGAGACTGCAAAAGTCTGGAAACTTATTTAATGATCCTCGTATTTATTGATATATCGGTGGGAACTGCACTTTCTCGTAGCAAGTTGAATATACGGAATATTAAAGTTTGGCCGGTCATGTTTTTTTTGCAAAGTTTATTCATGTCATGCTGTATATTTTGTCTTAACAGACACATCTAGTTAAATTCATGATGCAATTTGTCCTGCTTATAGCCAAATACAGAAATAGTTAAATAGCGTACCCTTATCACTAAAATTGTGTTATCTACATTTGTGAACTAGAGCCATACAGACATTCAGATGTCCAGGTGTTAATTATCTAGTAAAAATTTATATATATATATATATATACATATATATGTCAGGGTGTCCATGTGCGTTTGTGGTTCAAATTGTGTACAATGTAACAAAATTTGTGTTTATTGTCACTTTGAAAAAATACACATGCACAGACACGCGCATATATATATATATATATATATATATATATATATATATATATATAATATATGCGCGTGTCTGTGCATGTATATATATATATATATATATATATATATCTGTGTCCACGTCTATGTGTGTGTCAGCTTATTATTAAGGAGATTGAAATAGAGTTAATGGTTGAAATCCCTTTATTTCTAAGGCTTACAGTAAATGTTACAATAATTTGAAATTAGGCAATAACGCATAAGCAGTCAAACGGCTGAAGAAGAAAATAGACGGCAATTACACAAGAATGTTAAGAGCAATATTGAGCAAGTCCTGGCGACAACACCCCACAAGACACCAACTATACGGCCACTTGCCTCCCATCACGAAAACTATACAAGTTAGACGAACCAGACACGCGGGACACTGCTGGAGAAGCAAGGACGAACTCATCAGTGATGTACCCCTATGGATCCCCGCATATGGCCAAGCAAAAGCAGGACGTCCAGCTCGAACATACATACAGCAGCTATGTGAGGATACGGGATGTAACCCTGAAGACCTGCCAAGAGCGATGAACGATAGGGAGAAGTGGCGAGAGAGGGTCTGGTATATCCATGATGATGATACATACATACATACATATTTGTTTATATTTTTTGTTTCTCTTGTTATGTCTCGTTTTTTCTGTCTTTCTCTCTCTCACTCCTCTCTCTCTCTCTCTCTGTCTGTCTCTCCCTCTCTCTCTCTATATATATATATATAACTTTAATTTATAGACATGTACATATGTATAAATATCTTCGAATATACACGTATGTGTCGATGTGTGTACGTATCCTTGTGCATCTGTGTACGTGTATGTATTGAAATACAAAAAGACTATGTACCTTCGGGTAATCTTTAAAATTTCAGTCGCTTACCATCTCTGAACGCCGAGAGCGCATAAACAAGTTTCCGGGCTGTACTCTTCAGATACTCTAACCGCCAGCGACAGACGCTCCGATGTTTCTCAGGTATCGATTCAGCCAATAAAATCAACAATGCCACAAATTAACTTGCTCGAGTCTTATTTCTCCTCGATTTCATTCTCAGATCTTTCTCTGTCTTCTTCTTCTTCTTCTTCTTCTTCTTCTTTAGTAAAATATTTTTTCGTTAATTTTTCTTTTAAATGCGATACTTAACAAACTTGTCTGTCATACCACTGCTGGCCTAATTGCAGCAAACTATATGCATACTCTTCTATTTTGAAGGTATTCAGTGGAAATTATTGAAAGTGATTTTCTGTGATAATCCAGCAAGTTAATCCATAGAGAATAAGTAGAGAGAGAGAGAGAGAGAGAGAGAGAGAGAGAGAGAGAGAGAGAGAGAGAGAGATTTATCCGTTTTGTAAAATGCAATTTCCGAATATACTAAAATAATCAAATAAATAAAGAAAATGTTTTTTTTTTTAATATTTTCTTTCACATTTTCCATATATATAAACTTTGCAATATCTGTAATTGGTTTATAGTAAAAAATATTTAATCTCGAATATTTATTGTATTACATTGTGGCTATCTAAAATGGCGGCATATCTAACAGAGTACTGCATATTTGAACAAAAATCTCCTATCAAAATTTGCTGGTTGATTTAAGCAAACCCTGCGAAATTCACAGAATAATGTAGACAGTAACGTTTTAATTTTAAAAGAACTTTTACAAGTATCCTAGATATGGGTTTGCTGCAACGATCCTGTGTTGAAAAGTCAGTCCATTAAGTGGAAACAAACTGACTCTGAGGTAAAGATTAAGTTTCAGCGACAATGAGTGAAGTGGATATGACACGAAACCATCTGATGGTGTAGCTCCATTCCTGGAGCTTTGAAGAATGTGGAGTACGCTTTCTCTACCATTACTCCCTTGGCTAATCTGAGCGGCAGTATCAGTAAAGGTCATATCTATGAGTCGAATAAAATATTTGACCAAAAATTGTTTAACCATTTAACTGTGCAGACAAATGACTAATATTACTTTGTTACATAGCAATACGTGAAACCTTTTAACTGTGTGCAAATAAATGAATATGCTGAATAGATGGTTTGGTTTCTTTGTTTCATGGCATATCAACCTTTGTAGATTACTTAATGCCAAGCCATTCTCCTAGAAGAATAGTAGTGGTACTATTTAACCCATAGCTGGGAGGATAAGGGTATTTACTCGAAAGTGAACGAAATAGCGCGACTGGAGTACGAACTCGCTTATTACGATTCCGCTGTCAATCGCTTTAACCATTTCACCACGAGGACACCCTATGCTGAATAGAATTATTAGTGTTCAATATTAAAACTTGAAACTATTTAACTGTATGCAAACAATAGTAATAATTATGAGCAAGCAAATTAACTCAACCTCAATTTTTTTTATATGTGAATAATTTGTAGGTAACTGTTTAAATGGATTAGAGTTAATTTAATCTCATAAGATAAAAAAGTCAGCAATAAATGAACTATCAGCCAATGAACATTAGCATACTCTCTCTCTCTCTCTCTTTCTCTCTCTCTCTCTCTCTCTCTCTCTCTTTCTCTTTGTCACACACACACACACACACACACACACACACACACACACACATATATATATATATATATATATAGTATTCAATCGCAAAATGTATTCCTTTCCTATGCCTAAGCTTATGTCAAACTTTAGGTAAATCTGATATTCCATCGTAATTGAACGATTCAACTTTCGATTAGATAGATATTTCCACTTATAGGGAGGCATTCCTGACATTACGGTTTTCTCTTCAGAAAGTGACGTAGCCTCCAGAATTGTAATTCTGGACAGCGCTTTTAGGATTTCACATCGCGCTAATATTTTTTAGAAAAGTATAAATTTAGCTATTCTCCTTTTAGCATTGGCCTCTTTAAAACTTTGATACGATAAACAGGTAGGTAGCCGATCTAGGAGTTGAGAAACCCCAATTCAACCCAACTGTAATTAGCTTAAAATTGACCTCGTGGCATATAGTGTAAGAAACAGAGGGACTGGGTAAATACATACATAAGTTGATGGTTTGGTTTCTTTCTTTAATGACATGTCAACCTTTGTAGGTTATTTAATGCCAAAGCCATTCTCCTAGAAAAAGAGTAGTGGTACTATTTAACCCATAGCTAGGATGATAAGGGGGTTCATACCTTTCCCAAGGGTATTTGCCCGAAAGTGATTAATAGCGCGACTGGAGTACGAACTCGCATACTAGTCCATCGCTTTAACCATTAAATCACGGGGACACACCCACATAAGTTGATATCCACCAGGTATAACTGGTATTCCATTCCAAGAAAATGATTTCCCTTTTGACACGATTAATTTTCCCCCTATATATACTTTCCTCCTCTACATAAACTTATGGCCACCTTCAAATAAAACTATAATTCCACCAATAGTGAAGGATTAAAACAGTTTTCTTATCGTAAGTGAACGATTAAAACTGTTATTCCATAGTAAGTGAATGACAAAAACCATATACCATCAAAAGTGAACTTTTAAAACTGTTAAACCATCATTAGTGAACGATTGTTGTTTCCATTCGGTAAATAGTAAATGGTTGTGAAAATGATTCACAGTGGCATCTATCACTCTATCTTAATTCCTCGTGGTTGCATTACGGTATATGCATGTACAAGTTTGTCGAAAGACAAATAGATACCCATCCTGCAGGTCTACCTTCTTCAGGACAGTGACCGTGGTCGAGGAAATCACAATTAACTATGCAAATCTTTGTATGATCTTCCATCACTACGCCACATTAGACTGCCTCAGGGACACCAGCTTCTCGTCATGAATTTTAGTTCATCTAGGTCGGTTGCTATACGAAGTCTAGACATTCCAATGTTCCTTACACGCAAATAGCAATGAAGAGGTAACCCACTTTCCC
Organism: Sepioteuthis lessoniana; assembly: GCA_963585895.1. Classification (NCBI taxonomy): domain Eukaryota; kingdom Metazoa; phylum Mollusca; class Cephalopoda; order Myopsida; family Loliginidae; genus Sepioteuthis; species Sepioteuthis lessoniana. The sequence continues at coordinate 48,329,060 of OY757928.1, read as the reverse complement.
CAGATATCTAGAAATGGAACATCACCATTAGATGCCGTTGGCAAAGTTTGGTTATAGAATACGTTAGCTGACTCTCTTAAAAGGTGTAAGACACCCATCACGTCCGTGGTGTAATGGTTATCGTCGTAGGAAATGGAAACGGCAACACGAAGTTTTCCTTCTCCTAGACTAGTTGCCTCACCAAAGCTGAAGAACCTAGTCTTCCCTACTATTTACCCATAGCTGGAGGGAGAATAATTGGATTCATATCTTTCCCAAGGGTATTAGTGCTATGTGGAATGCAATCAGTCTCGTCCAGAATTTGAACTCATGTCGCCGTGTCCATTTCCTATGACGATAACCATTACACCACGGGCACATCCGTGTCTATATTTTAGATATCATATATATATTTAATTTATATGTATAATGTATAAATAGGATTGGGCTCTAAATACCCTACTATAAGTTACGAACGGTAAAACACAAAAACTGGTATTTGATGCCGCTTTACTGAAAAGTCAGCATTATACTGCACGGATCAAGATTAAATGGAGCAATCCAGAGAAAGGAATAGCGCCCACCCAAGACCTCGATTTAGTAGCTATATAAAAAGGAACATTCTAGTCACCTTCTAAAACGGTCGCTAACCTTACTTGTATATATGTATATATATATATATATATATATATATATATATATATATATATATATATATATATATATATGGGGGTGAGTCTAGAAATTGCTTAAAAAAGTTTCTCTTAATCATGTAATTAACGCACTGCAAAAGTTTTGATGTGGTGAATAAAAAAGGATGTATACGAATCAGATAAATCTGTTTAAGAATTTATATCAATCAAAGTGTTGATTTCCACGCGTGAATGGATGTGGGTGCTTTTGTGGACATGCACGTGAGTGTACAAATATTTGAATACGTTATTTTTTATTTATTTATTTATTTTTTTGTTCATGTGTACCTACGAGTCTGTGTTGATTTGAGTGCCTATAAATCAATATTTGCTTCCCAACCAATCGCAAATAAGCTTGTGAAATGAATCCCTTTTGCAAAGAAATAGAATTTGTGTATGTGTGTGTGTGTGTGTGTGTGTGTGTGAGAGAGAGAGAGAGAGAGAGAGAGAGAGAGAGAAGAAAAAATGGTGGGAAAATAAGTCATTCGGAGTTATTTTTGCAAAAGGCTGCCTTAGCAAACGATTAGTCTAAGCTGGTTTGACGCACGAATGTTTTACCTCTCATCTCTCCATACCGCCTGGCGGCCCAACGTGTTCGTTTTTGTTGTTCTTGTCGTTCTTTATAATTCTAAATCTTTTCCTATGACTGTAGGATATTTTAAGAACGTCTTTCTTTTCATCGACCTCATACAAGCAACTGAATCGGAACATATAGGTGATTTCGCCCCCCCACTCTCTCTCTCCACCGTCTCTCTAAGTTATACCTATAGTCACAGACACTCAAAATAAACACACAAAGAAGTCATCAAACACACACACACACACACACACACACACACTTATATATATATATATAATGATTAAAAAATGTCAGCAATTGCTGGGAATATTCATTTATATCACAATTTTAAGCACACTTACACTAGTATACAAAGGATGTCTTCGTAGCTTAATTACTAGACTGCTGAAATATACCCACGAAGATAATGAGTTCGTGCTCCAGCCGCACTAATTCGTTCATTTTCCAAATATTACTCTTGTGACCTTTATCCCTGAAGCTATTGGTTAGTTAGTAATACTGCTGTTCTTCTATAACGATGGCTTTTTCATCCAATAACCCGGGAAGGTTGATTTGCTATTAAACAACGAAGGGAATAATCTAAGTTCTTTTAATCATTTTATTGAATACTTTAAACTTTTAAAGAAACTTCAGAAATTAGGTGTCCTTGATATATATTTTTCAAAACCCTCCGCGCAAGTAGGATGTAAAAGAAGGTCAGTTTTTAGCGGTTTAAACAGGATTTTGATTTGGAATTTTCCTTTCTTAGATTAGTGGCGAAATCAAGCTTAATGAACACAGTCTGTTCTATTATTTGAATTCTTGACTTTCCCAAGCGAATTAGCGTGAAGTAAAACCCAAAGAAACACATTTATTAAATAATAATAATAATAATAATAATAATAATAATAATAATAATAATAATGACTCGCTAACAAGCCGCGGATTGTTCACTGACGAACAGAAAGGATGCTGCAAAGGATCCAGAAGCACAGCAGAATTACTCCACATAGATAAACACATTCTAAATGAGGGCAAAACAAGACGGAAAAATCTAGCTATGGCCTGGATTAAATACAAAAAAGCATATGATACGGTTCTGCATGGCTTGATAATAAACAGCTAGTTAAACTCCGCTTAAAAATTTACCTTGTGTAATATCCTGCCCGAGCGGAGGGGTTGGTAAATAGGATAATAAACAGCCTCAAAATGTACAAAATATCAGATGAAGTCATAAACTACATTGACAAAACCATGAAAACCTGGAGAGTGGAATTGACAGCAGGAGGAAGAAGATTAGCTGAAGCAAAGATCCAAAGAGGGATTTTCCTAGGAGATGCTCTATCACCCTTACTATTCATAACTGCCATGATGTCAATTAACCACATACTCAGAAAATGCACAGCCAGATACAAACTTAGTAGATCGCAGGAAAAAATCAATCATTTAATGTACATGGATGACATCTAACTATTTGCAAAAAATTAAAATGAACTGGAAACTCTAATATACACAGTTAGAATATACAGTTGGGACATAGGAATGGAATTTGGCATAGAAAAGTATGCAATGCTTGCAATGAAAAGTGGCAAACGACATGTAACTGACGGAATGGAACTACCAAATCAAGATAAGATAAAAACGCTCGCAGAAAACGAAACCTACAAATACTTGAGCATCTTGGAGGCTGACACCATCAAACAATTGGAAATGAAAGAAAATATTCAAAAAGAATATTTCAGGAGAACTAGAAAACTACTCAAGATAAAACTCAATTGCAGAAACCTTATCAAACGAATAAATACCTGGACTGTACCACTCGTTAGATATTCCGGACCCTTTCTCAAGTTGACCAGAGACGAACTTAAACAAATGGACCAAAGAACAAGAAAACTAATGACAATGCATAAGGCTTTACATCCCAGAGACGACGTTGACAGACTTTAGGGTTCAAGAAATGAGGGAGGAAGAGGACTTAACAGCATTGAAGACAGCACTGATTCATCGATACAACGACTCGAAGACTATATACAAAAACACAATGGAGGACTCATTACAGCCATCAGAAAAGATACTGATAACGCGATGGACAACAGAATGACAATAACGAGGAAACAAAAATGGGTTCCTTTGTAAGAGTTCCTAAATGTATGTAAAAGAGAGAGAAGAACCGATACCATCTCGGCCACAGAACTGATAAGATCATGTCAAATATTAAACTGGAGAGAAATTGTCGCAAAGTGTAAAACAAAAATCTATGACCAACATTTTAGCGAATTTGCTGACAGGGAATCATCCCGATCGGAATATAACCGATAAGTCAACATTGAATTTCATCAGCTTTCCTTGACTGTGGATCCCTGTCTTTATCCTAGAACAGGACTGGGGAAAGTTGCAAAAAAGTCCACTCATTGTCCTGTTTTGTGACCTGTAACTAGTAGAATACACTAATTGTACCTCTGCAGTGGAGTTAGATTCTCGAATGAGTGTCCTGGGTATGACAATAAATAATCTGATTGTCAGGCTCCAGTAATGAAAGAGCTTTTGGGAATGCAAAATACCTCTTCCTTGCCATTGCTTCCAAGTTCACTCATGTCCGTAGTGGTAGCACCTCATGGGGTCCTATCTGTGGGTTAAAAAGAACTGTTTGAGTACAAACAAGTGAATTATGCTAAATTGAATAGGACAGTTTATGGCATATCAACCTTTGTAGGTTATTTAATGCCAAATTCATTTTTATATAAATAAACAGTTCAATTTCAAAGAATTCAGTTAAGAATAAGCACACTGTTAAAATCTAAGTAGAGTTTAATTGTGAAAAACTATTCTATTTCTAGCGAGCCAGTTTATTCAAGCAGTTCTAATTTAGCTAATTCTGTTTAGTATAAGTACAGTTAAGTGTCAACACAGTTCTATTTTAA
>OY757928.1:48277409-48319909 GCA_963585895.1 Sepioteuthis lessoniana | reverse complement strand
AGTAAGAAATTTCATTTCCTTTAGTGTGCAGATTCATCAAAATTCTTTAAAAAAACATTCGACGGTGAAATATATTAGCATTTTCTGTACATATAAATATTTGAATGTTTTAGAAAGTATAGACAGGTATATGAGGTTTACGTGTGAACACCATTAAGCATATCAATATTGAAAGCTTCAAGAATTGGTACTGAGAACAAAGATGCTTTTATGACCTGGCTTTCCTGACGGATCAATGGAATTAAACTAAAAAATTAAGATTGGAAAATATATCCTACCAAACTTCTTTTCTATCTCAAGTCATCTCAGTCTATAGTAATATACATATTCACGATAAGTATGTTTATGCCATATATTCAAAATATCTAGGAGTATTTTTGGGTAGAAACAAATTCTCTCAAACTCCATCTCTAAAATCTTGCAGTAGTCATTGTATTTTCTCTGGAGCATTGATCTGGGAAAAATTATATGGAAGACAAGCAATTATTCACTCAGCTAGTCTTTGTATGGCGCCATTATTATTTGAAGATTTCCAGTTGCGAATTTGTACACAGTCGTTATTCTTGGAGGCATTCCCATGTGCTGTTATAGTTACAATATATATATATATATATATATATATATATATATATATATATATATATATATATATGTGTGTGTGTGTGTGTGTATGTGTGTGTGTGTGTTTGTGTTTGTGTGTGTGTGTGCACAAAATACACAAATGTTATTATATATATATATATATATATATATATAAACCAGGTGTTGCCTGAGGTAAAAATAATATACTAATGTACTTTTTAACCTATTTTGTTTTTTCTTTTACTTTTGACTTATCTATTTTCTTTCAAAAGAACCTCTCCCTTAGGAAGTCAGAAGAGCTCCTGCAGATCGCAATTTTATTTGCTTTCTAGACGAATTAGACCTTCTGCTTTCTACATAAATAGTCTTCCGGCTTCTCTTGCTATTAAACACACCTTGAGGAAAAAAGAACTGGTTGTTGTGATCTACCAGAACTTCTTAACTGTTGACCGATTTGCATATAAAAACTTTTTTTCTGGGATTTGTTTTAGCGATGCAAATTACACGACGATTCTTTTCTTTTCTTTAACACTGAGTTACTCCATACTATTTCCTCTGCATAGTTTGGGAAAAAATTACCATAAATTCAAATAATTTAGTCGGGTTGGTTTAATGTATATCATAATGTAAGAATATTCAGCTAAGATAAAAAAAAAACGTTTTGCTTAATCCAGAAAACAGTTGAGCATCCTCTGAGCTTATTACATAATTTATAGCAGGGAAACGTCATATAAACAATCACATACTACTTGTAAAAAAAATTCTCTGAATCAAGTGAAAACTGTTTCAGAAAGAAGGTATGGATTTAATCGATCGCACGGTCTTCCCTTTGATCTAACAGGTTATGAGAAACACCAAAATTCACTTTTGCAATTATTTAAAAAGGATAAATATTTCATAGTCACAAAGCAATAATTTAAGGACCAATGAAGAAATGTAGTCCACGGTGATTCTAAACAAATAAACACTTCATGTTTTGTTAGAATATAAATATTTTCTGAGTTTATATATTATATATGAACAGAGTCAGATAGATAGATAGATAGATAAATAGATTGATATGAACAGATTAGATAGATTAATAAGTAGATAGATAAGTCGATAGAAAGAAAGATATGAACAGATTTAGATAGATAAGCGTGGAAAATGCAAACAAAACGAAAGAAGCGTGTATACAAGTGCATCACAAATTGACATTTACACTTGCAATTCAATTGTAATGTAGTAAAAAGAAGTTTTCATTTTACATGGTGCAATAAACAATGTTGTGTTTTACTTACGAAGCCTTATTAAACATTTTTTCCTTTTAGTCCAAATAAAGTCTGCTGTTACAATACTTTTTATAGGCAATGGAAAGTTCTAATAAAGGGAATTAATTACTTACTCTTTCTTTGTTAAGAAAAAGTGATCATTCAGATTTCTTAATTATCATAGAAAGCTTATTTTTGAACAAAATATCCTTCTTTATTAACGAATCAAAAATATGCTCAGCAGTCAAATATTAATTAGTGCAAACGTGATAATTGCATTGCTAAATTCACCCAAGTACTGAGTGTAGTCATCAATGACTGTTATGTCAGTGATAGTTTATCAGCAGGTGGGAGAAGAAAAACACGAAATACAACCTTCTTTAGGGGGTTATGACCACTGTTGCCCTATTCTCTTCGTTCAGTTTCTCCGGCCGTGAAGGTAGGGGAAATGGATAAAAGACATAATGTGTTGAGTAGTGTTTGCTAACAAGTTTGAAGCAACTCTTCCAGTATGATTGAAAGCCTTAAACACACACACACACACACACACACACACACACACACACACACACACACACACACACACACACACACACACACACACACACATACTCTATCTCTCATTTTCTTACACACACTCTCTTCTTTTGTCTGACTGTTTGTCTGCCTGTCTCAGTCCGTACACGCTTGTTTTCACTTATCCTAGCCCCAAAAAGAGGTCGAGTCGTTAAATCAAATCGTCTTCTTTTGGGATTCAGAGAACTCCTTACATCAACTGCCTGTCCTTCGTTCAATCCTCGCCACATTGAGACGCCCAGTGGGAAATCAATTGATATTCATACTAAAAAAAAGCTGTTCCTTTTTTGTGCTGAACCAGCTTGAGTTGCTGAAATTTTTGTATCAGTGCTTTAACATCCTTTGACTCAACGGTTCTCACGAACCTCTCTTAAAACTTCTTTGAGACCCACAGATGACAATATTTGATTTGCCGCGAAAAATCTGAATGATTAAAAATTTAAGGAATCTTTTCCCTCCAATTAAAATAATTGATAAAATACCAACTATCTTAAATCTAATTTCCTACCTATCCCAATCTAATTAATAAACGATAGAATAGATAATTCTTTAGTACGTTTAGGGATTATTTTCCTAAATCTACACAAAACATTTTACTTCCTTTTTTTGTGAAACTCTTGCATTTTGTCCCTTGAAAATGCATTTTATTTTACTATCATTTAATTATTCTAAATTGAATGAAATATTGTTGATTTAGACATGCTTGAACTCCCATTTTAGTGGTCCCCTGCTGATAAAATATTGCTTGATTAATCATTTACATATTAGCGTATTTAATATATATTTTTGTCTACTCCATGACACACTGACACAGATCTTTTACATATACATAAACTAGATTTAGACAACGCAAACTGCAAGAATTTTTCTTTCTTGTGATGTAAATATTGGAAAATATTAACGCTTTGATGAATATTATCTTTTTTTTTTTTACAAGAAACGACTTTGTAACATTTTTTTCAACAAATTTTAAACTCATTTTAAAGACTTAAAATTCATTGAATCGGGTTTTCGTTTTTTGATACGTGGCCGATCAAGTCTTCTAACCTAGGCAAGACCCAGCTCAAACATATCTTGTTACACATAGCCCACCGGACGAGCTGTTAAAATTTAACAATTCCCTTTTCTTCCCACTATTGGCTTTTTTCATAATTTATCTGTTTACACCTCGTTAACATTTGTTGTTAAATATTTTTCAGAAAACAGATATTTCTCCTCCCTTCTATATTTTTGCATGTGTTTAACTATATGCTTGTCAACAGTTTCAAATAATTCATTCAAATAACTTCATACTTACATTGTTTGTTGTCTCTCGATGCACCACCTTATCTTCCTCATGATGATCATCATCAAGTGTTGCAGACCGCACAGATTTCCATTACTGTCACTTTCTCTCACCTCATCCATTCTTATGTATGTTCTCTAGATGGCAATGAGTGTCTGTACAGAGCTGATAAATTAAACATTTTTCGGTTGTGTCCATGTGAAGGAGTCTACGGGAGATAATCTCTTACGCGTTCGTTCTTACTTATCCAGCACTAACCAGCATACTTTGCTCCTCTCAGTTAGATAGTTTATAAAATGAGAAGCGAGTGGTCGTACACCTGGTCTTTTGTATGGTGCTTCTTCTGGGAATTGTTCAAAACAGCACGCAATATCTATCTGCATTTCATACTCAGTTTTTCTCCAGGTGATTCGTTAAATTTAAAGTGGTGCATCTACACTGTTATACGTAAATGGCAACAGCTTGGATGAATTTACTCTCTACGTTATCAAAGAGAACAGATTTCCATTTGGCCAAATGCCTGTAAATTTCTGTGATTTTCCTATGCGTATCTTGGCATCACGTTCAGTAAATGAGATATTGCGTACGAGATATGTCAACAGGCCTACGAATTTCAGAGATTCAACTTACACCTTATACTGCTCATATATATATATATATATGTATATATGATAGAATTTTTATCTAAATTCCATGTCAAATCGGCTGAGACTCTTGAATACACTGACTGCTTCTGTGCAGAGAGGTAAGACCCCACCAACGAGTGTCCTAGATATGACACTAAGCAATCTGATTGTGCAGTTTTTTGAGTTTACTATTTTTGGCATTTAAACTGCGTATTTATGCTAAATTGAATTGTTTTAAAAAGAACTGTTCTGAGATTTAAACTGCCTATTTGTGCTAAACTAGATTGCGTGAAATAGAACTGTTTTGATTTCTAAACTGTGTAATTATGCTCAACTGAATTATCTGAAATAATACTGTATGGAGATTATCTCTGTGTATTATCCAGTCGGTTGAGGCTGAAGAATACACCGACTGCTTCCCTGCAGAGAAGTAATATCCCTCCAACGAGTGTCCTGGATACATGAAACTAAACAATCTGATGACGAGGTTCCAGTGATGCTGGGGCTTAGGGAAATTCAGAACATCCTTTCATTGCCATTGCTCCCAGGTCCACTCTGGCCCGGAATGGTAGCACCTGATAGGGCCCAATTTATGGGTTAAATAGAACTAAACTGTATACTTATGCTAAACTGAATTGTTTGAAATAGAATGTTTTTGACCATTAAACTGTGTATTTACATTGAAGCTGTGTGCGTATGCTAAATTGAATTGTTTTAAAGAGAACTGTTTTTGACAAATAAACTGTACTTATACAAAACTGACTTGTTTAGTATAGAACTCTTTTGAATTTTAACTGTGTGCAAACAAAACTTTTACTTATACTCAATTGAATTGGCTGAATAAGAACTGTTTGAATAAACTGAATAGCTTGAAATAGAAATGATGTGAACAATTAAAGTGTGTACTCATGCGAAAATGAATAGAAATAGAACTGATAATTTGTATAAAAATGAATTTGGCGTTAAATAACCTACAAAGATTGATATGTCATAAAACCCAAACAAACAACCATCATCTAAATTTGAATCAGAATAAAAACCGTTTCTTTCAAATCCCAAACGACATTGACAATGATAATTACGGCAAGAATAACCATATATCTCGACTTGATTCTTAAAACTCGACAAACTTTTGTTATTTTGTAGATTTTAATTTTCCTCTTTAGAGTATTCAAATAGAATTCTTTTAAACTAATGTCGGTTCATTGAGTGACGCGTTTTGACTGCTTAGTCTTCCAAACTGCATCGACAGCTCTGCGGATCTTGTATAGAAAAGAAGGATAAAAATAAGTAATCCCTTGCCAACGATTGATGAGAGAGAAAGTTCTCAGTTAGGAAAGCATTTCGAATTCTGATAATAGACGACTATGCACAAAAGAGATGGAAAAAATGTCCGGAATTTATCTATCTGTACGACAATAAAAGTTAATGTATATCTCTATGGAATGATTGAAATAGTCTAGGAGAATCTCATTATTCAAATAGTTGCTTATTATTCTAGAAAGAATTCTCTTCAATTAAGATGATCAAGAACCCCGCCAAAAAGAAAAAAAAGAAATTCTAATTTTGATGTGTTTTAAATCTATTACTGAAAGTGTAATTATGTTTGTACATAAAAGTAAATGTATGTGATTGTCACTTTTTACAAATTCCGCTCTGTCGGATGGGGTTATCATATGCTGAATGCATCCTCAATATATATATATATATATATATATATATATATATATATATATATGTGTGTGTGTGTGTGTGTGTGTGTGTGTGTGTGCGTATAAAACCCCGATTTTAAAAGGGTACGCATCATATAAGTTCCTCTGATTAAGCTCCAGGTCCGGATTGGTTTGGCTCGTTGCTTGGGTTTTATTGCGTATCAACATTTGTAGGTTATTTAAGGCCAAATCCATTTTTATACAAATAATTCTATTTCAAACAATTCACTTTAGCATGAGTACACACTTAATTGTTAAAACACTTCTATTTCAAGTTATTTAGTTTACTCAACAGTTCTTCACCCAATTCAGTTTAGTATAAGTATAGATTTGGTTTATACACATAAGTACACAGTTTAAAAGTAAGTACAAAGTTTAATTGTCAAAAACATTTCTATTCAAGAACATTAGCTATTACTAACCTAGGAACACTCACTGAGGCATCAATGCTCGTTAACATTTCAGTCTTAGAATTTCTAATTCATTGCAATGTTTTATATCATACTGTAACGTATTTTAACATTGCATTTATTAAAGTTGCCATGTAAAAAGATAAAGTATATGTCACATGTATGTATTTATCAACGCCCCACCCCTGGACTGGATATGACACAAGTTCAATATCTTATGCAGAGTTTAAATTCATAGTTTTCTATCTCCTAGACTTGTTGCCTAACTTAAGCTAAATAACCCAGTCTGCCTTAGTATTTACCCATAGCTGGAGAAAGAATAATTGGATTAACACATTTCCAAAGTATATTAATGTAATGTGAAATACAATCAACCTCATCCAGGATTTGAACTCGTGTCGCCACGTGCTTAACCAACAGCAACAGCGGGCACCTCCAAGATATATTATATGCAAACATATGATACGTTGGGAAACTTCTTAGTAAGGTAATAAAGTTGGAAAGACGTCACTATTTTGGGTGAAGTAATAGTTACACTAGTTAGACTTGTGAGACCACTGAGAAAGAATATTGACGAAACTATCATTCTTTTTATGACGATTTTATTGATATTTGAGTTAATAATGTTGATATATTGACGATTTTATTCATATTTGAGTTAATAATGTTGATATATCCTTTACAAAAAATTAAAGAAAAATAGATGATTCTACTGAGAGTTTGGTTGATTACTTTAACAACTTTTCACATTTTTCTTCGCATATTTGAGTCTTCATGGGTCAAATCTTTTAAAACAATGTAATTCCAAACACTTGGCCAAAAAAGAGAGTAATTGAATTTGTTAATGAAAATTACCAAGAAATCAAAACACTAAGATCTTGTTTTTTTAAGCCTGCCAATTCCTTGAAAGAGTAATGTACTGCCAGAAGCCTTCATGGTCCCTTTTAAGCGCAGCAGCAATAATTAGTATCACCGTTATCATCACGTTCCAGAGTGTTTTAAGTTCCCTGGAAAGGTTCAAGTATTTATCTATTTTTTCAGTTTCTTTTATTTCTACCCTGAGATCTACTAAAACGGCAACACCATTGAGATGACGCATTCTATTTTTTTGTTATTAAATACGAGGTCAGTTCTTCTGTTTGAGATTAAGTGATCCGTTTCTATCTCAAAATTCAAAAGAATCTTATGAGTTGTATTTTCTTTGAGGGATTCTGGTCTATGCATATACCAATTCAATTCTAAAAATCTTGCATCGTTCACAGTCGGTCACTTTTCCAACTCAGTCATGCCTATTCTTGTACTCCTCTTGTGCGAGCATGATTTATTCACCTATAATATGATTAACAGTTCCATCACTTTCTTCCCATAACCTACACTTGCTATTCTATGGTGTCATCAATTTTCCCTTTAAGATAGTTGGTCCTGATGGTGATGCTTTGCGCTGCAATTAAAAAGGAATCCCTTTCTCTCGCTATGTTTTTCTTTCGTACAAATATCCACGTGTAATCTCACTAGTTTGTCACTCGAAATATCTATACAGTTGTTCGACATCTCATTTCTTTTTTATACGTTTGTTGTTTTTCTATTTTTAATGATGTTGAAATGTCTTGAACTGGCAACGGAAATTAGTTCTTCTTTGATCTTTTTAACATACTCCTTGAGTTACTGTATAGATGCATCTACGCAAACCTACTCGTTGAAATTTTTCTTTTTATAAACCGTTGATGTAAACAACCTAATTTACTGAACGGGTGAGGTAAACACCTACGTTATTTCATCAATATCTTTTGTCTAGTTGCTCCCAACTGGATTGCCTGTCTTGTTTGCAACTGTTATACTTTTTATTTGTATAATTCCTTTGTGTTCTTTTATGGTTTCTTTTCTTCGGTATTTTTGCTTTTCTTTGTAGTTTCATATTTATTTCCATTAGTTTTTGATTTTCTGTTTATTTATTGGTTCCTTATCGGCATGTCGGCTTTTTTACTGACTACCTTTGCGCTTCCATGTATTAGATTCTTCAATCTGGTGATGTTCTCTGTGGAGATTTTTTTTTTTTTTTTAGCTATTTATGCAACTTTTTTCTTGTCTAATTTAACATTTTTTACACTATTGATTCCTTAGTGACAGCAATACTTTTTTTTCTCATCAGACATGGAAGTTTTGTTTAATAAATCCATTCTTTGCTCTTGTGTTGAAGTTGGTGTAGTGGAGATCGTATTGATTTTTTTTGTTTTATAACATTCAGCATTTTAGATTTTTCTGTTCGTCTCCTTCGGGTAGTTTTTCTTCCTTAATATCTTCTTCACAACACCCCTGTTTATGTATTTCCAGAATTTAGAGACCTGGTAACTTTCCTAACTTTAAAGTTATTCTTGTCATTGATCGTAGAATATTTGGTTTATTATGTAAAACAATCAGACGTTTCCCTTTAATCCATCTTGTACGAAACCAATTTAGTGAAAAAGAACATTCTGTTTGTTTTCTTTTTTTTGTTGTCTTTTGTTGGAAACTTTCACTTTTTTGTTCGAATATGTTTAAAATCCGACATTTTAGTCTTAATAGAATAACATTTCGGAATATATAGATAATATGTAACTCCTTTCCTGAAACTTTAGATTTGATTAAATGATGTGGTATTTTCATGAGTATTGCCAGTGGCAATATACAGGTATAATAAGAGTAAAACCTTCAGTTTCCAGGATATTACCATCCGCTATCATAACTTAGAAGAGTTAAAGATATGTTGGAGGCACAAAAACCCATGATTCATTCCCTGCGTGAAAATGGCAAGACTCAAAACGAGACAGCTGTCCCAGCTGGATGCTCTCAATCTACCATTTCGAAGATAACAAGACGAAATTGTTCAAAACGGTCCAACTTCGATTCCAAACGTAAAACGTGAGCTAGAGAAGAACGTCTGCTTAATATGATCCTTATTTTCAATCGATTTTTCAAGGAATAATTTTCAAAACCTGGAATATTGTGAGAATTTGCTGTTTCTCAATTCACCAACACTCTGGATATTCTATCAGTTCAGATATGACAACAGGGTATCAATTTCGATACCAGTATTTACATTTAAACAGATATGAAAGTATTTTATATGGGCAAGGGGTAATCAAAATTAGTCTGTTAATCAATGAAACCTTATCATCTTCAGTGAATCATGATTCTATCTTTCCTTCCATGGTCGTGACCTTTGCGTCTGGAGATAGTCATACGAAATATATGATGCCAAATTCGTGAAAAATCGTAAAATTCCTTCGTCTGTAATGGCTTGAGTTTGCATGTCTACCACTGATGTCAAAAAGATCAGTTTCTTCAAAAGATCGATTCATGCTGCCGTCTATAAGGATGGCCCATGTCCTTTCCCCTCCCATTGGTTGAGAAGAACTTTTCCAACATAATATCCCCACCATATCTACCAAACAACAAAGAATGGTTCTGGGTGAAAAGGATCCCTGTTCTTCATTGACCTGCACAAAGCACAGATGTAAATCTGTTTAAACAAGTATGTAGAATCCTTAAGTGAAGATTAAATAGATACCATCCTATAAATCTTGAAGTAATGAAACGAGACATGTGAACTGTTGGCATTGGTGTCTCGGGGATTTATCGTGGTTAAATCAGTTAACTACCAAAATGAATGAATAAAACAGTAAATGATAAAGGTGCTACAACAAAGTCTTAAGTATACGAATACAGTTCTTCCAAAGAGTTTTCATTGATAAAAACAATTTTTGCCTTTTTTAGCTGCATACATTTTCAAATATTAAACGTACCGAATTTCAAAGACAACTTGCTTTTTACTGGATATTTTTGTTGTTGATGTAGAGTAACTAACACCCCGTCAGCACTCTACGAGATGGCCTTGCTTACACCCTTAAATAGCCTACGATTAAGGATTTCAACTGTTGATTGATAAGTTGATATTAAGATGATTAATATTCAGACAAATCTTACTTCGTTTGACTATTCAGTATTTTGACCCCCTGCTATTCCTAGTGAGTTGTCTTGTTAATTGTTCGTAATTTATTATACTCTGTTTCTTTTTGTAAGTTTCCGTTAGCACCGGATACTTGCGCTGAATAAATATATTAAGCATTCATTCTACTCTGTGTAACATTCACATCGACAATACAACAATTTTCATAAATCAAATTGATATACTGTTAAGTGCAAACTGTCAAAATCGATGCAAAATCGAACGGGAAATTTGAAAGTTATCTGTAAAACACTTAATATTCTATTTCGCTGAATTGAAATTGTATTAAAAAGAAGTTAGTCGTTTCATTGAGTGGACTTTGCCCTTCTGGTTAACATAAGAGCAAAAATAAAAGAAAGTGAACAGTTAACTAAATGCTATGATTTTATTCGAGAGATGTAGCAGGAGCCATAGAATGATCCCCAAAGGTTTCGAATAGAAACTTAGATATCAAGCTACAAGAGGGAATATCCAGACCACATGGAGCAAAACAGAGTTCAGATTAGATAAATTACTTAGAAAAGTCCTGTATATCTGCACAGACTTGCTGTCAGACTCCTGTCAAAAACGCCTGTTTAAATTTGTGATTTAAATCGCAAAGAGTACAATAATCAAAACATTGTTTGCGTCTATTTAAAATCTTAAATAATATAGCACCCTCCCATATATATATATATGTATATATATATGTGTGTGTGTGTGTGTTTGTGCGTAAGCCATCACTGGGAGGATTTAAGGAATCACTTAGGAGGAGTGTACGCAAGTTATCAGCAACCTTACCCACCGTATTAAACACACACACACACACACACACACACACACACACACACACACACACACACACACACACACACACACACATATATATATATATATATATATAAATTTTCTCAAAAAAGATGTAACTCATTGTTATAATGATTTATTACAGAGACAAGTGCAATGGCAGGGATATGGAACATGTCCTGTAAAAAATGCATCTTTTCAGCTAAAGACATCAAATCAATTTTTTAGATTGATCAGCTTCATGGTCATGCAATCTTTTTTTGAAAAAGTTTCTTTGTTTAATGGCATATTATCCTTTGTAGGTTATTTAATGCCGAAGCTATTATCTTAGAAGAACAGTAGTGGTACTATCTAACCCATAGCTGGAAAGATAAGGGGGTTCATACTCTTTTTTTGAGTTTTTTCCTCAGTAATATATCATTATCCTATTAATGGGTTGTATCTAATTTGAAACAGTTTTGAATCATTTCTTCTCTTCAAAAATGAAGTGACGCAAAATATTTTTTCTCTCTTGTCAAAGTCATTGTGATCAAGGATTAACTGTTGTTAAATAATATTGTTTTAAAATCTGAAACAAAAAATAACACAACCTTATTATCAGTAGAGTTACTAGCAATCCCATTGGTCTTTTATATATATATATATATATATATATATATATATATATATATATATATATATATATATATATAATTGGTAAATTCGGTGCGTAATGTTGTTTATACTGTGTGCACATTCATCCTGAGTAATCGCCTGAATCTTCCCAGTGATGGCTATTGAGGAACCTCTTGCCCTACGATCTTTTCAAGTGGTGTAAGTTTTAAAGTTCTTGACCAACCTGAAAATCTGACTCCAATTTGGAAATATGTAGAAATTAAACTTCCTTATGTATCTTGCTAAGACAAACTTGAAAAATTTGTTTCTTTGGAAAAAAAAAATATTTTTCTCAAATTTTTCTTGGCATAGTTTTGTTATATTCGGTTAATTGTTGTATAATGTTACCTTCTTCCTAGCAATAATCTGAAAAGAGAAAGAAAGTAATGTCCACAGGCAATATATGATTGGATTGACCGCCGCTTTGCTTCAACTATTTTAGACTATCACACACACACACACACACACACACACATATATATATATATATATATATATATATATATATATATATATATATATATATACTCGGAAGAGTTGTAAATAACTGAATAAAAATACGATCAACAAATTTATAGATTTTATTTCTTAAGAGTGAGTGAGAAGTTTGCTGGAAAACAAAAGTGCAATTTTTTTTTCTGGTAAGGAACGATTATAATTAGTCAGAATGTAAATATATTGACTAATATAAAACTCTTGCTATGAAGTAAACCAGTAACTGTTAGCTTAACAGAAAGGGACATATTTTGTGTATATAAAAATTTCTATTCATTATGTAAGAAAGAAAATGTACAGGGGAACCAAAAAAAAAAAACAAAAAAAAAAACAGAACCCATATATTTTTGACTGAAATTCATAAATTCAATTCCAACCTTTTCCTTTTTTCAGGATATGAAGTAGATTATGTGCATGAAAAATTGGGACCATAGTATTCACCAACATGTCCAGAAGTTCGCGTGTACAAAATTAGAATTATTTTGTTTTATTTTTGTAGAAATAATTAAAAAAAAGTTTATGGTTTCTGTTTTTTATGCAGTAAAGTAATCTATATGTGGCTACTGCTGATTTTTTTTTATTGATAAGACACTAAATATTCTTAAAGCAATAAAACTGTCAATGGACATTCGTTCAATCAAAGAAAAATTAAACGAAGTTGAAATTAAATGCATTCTTGAAAGAAAATAATGAAGATATTCGCTCAAAAAAATGAAAAGAATGCTTGGGTAGGTAATGGAATTAATTTCATCCTTAATGTTAGTTCAGTACGTATAATTCAAATTTACTCAGGTAAGAAGGAACCAGACGAATAAATATTTCATCAGTAAGTATATAATTACCTATGCATGCCGAAGATATATCTTTTTCTTTGCTTATTAATACAATTTAGGTAATCTTAAATTTACTTGAAATATTTGATGATTTATCAATTAATCTAATTGGCTAAAAATATTTTAAATGTTCTATTTAGTGTAGAAATCAGTTGTGATCCACCCAACACACACACACACACACATATATATATATATATATATATATATATATATATATATATATATATGTGTGTGTGTGTGTGTGTGTGTGTGTGTGTGACACTGTGTCTTTTTTGCGTGTGTGTGGTCCTATGGTAGTCATGGTACTTGATTTTTGTCTAATTTTGGTGACTATCATATGTACTTCTGGCTGGCAACTTTATTAACTCCCCCTGTGTCCTCGTGATGTGTGAAACATCTACAGATGAAGGATGATGCAATCTATTCGGAACGTCGTCTGTCGGCCAAGCTGATTTGTTGGAATAAGTTGGCTGGGCGTTGATAACTCAAAGACAAGAAAAACTCTTTTTTACCAATTTACACTTTACTGAAGCACAATGGTGTAAAAAAGACACACACACACACACATATATATATATATGTGTGTGTGTGTGTGTGTGTATATATATATGTGTGTATATATGTGAACTTTTGCTTTTTGTTGCATTTGAGAGACAGACAAATGAAGCATCTGGCTGGCAAAGTCTTCCTATCTTACTAAATTTTTCGGAGAGAGAGAGAGAGAGAGAGAGAGAGAGAGAGAGAGAGAGAGAGAGAGAGAGAGAGAGACTTTTGTTGGAGAAGCTTTAGTTCTTGGTGATATTTCTTTACTTGCTCTTCTGTCTTCAGAGTGGCCATCGGATCTCTTCTCTCATCTAACACTAAAATTATATATGTCCATAGAGTATTCCTCTAGGAACAAACTTTTTCCGTTTGGTTAACCAGTCACAAATTATTTTGTATTCTTCAACTACTTCTTGACTGGCCAGCCTATTAAATGCGCTAACCTACGTCTGTGGGTGATAATACTTTCCACGTAATAGATTTTAATTGTTCATCCTATCAAGCCATAATATAGGGATTTGGTTAATTAAGGGTCATTGCCAATGCCTTATGGGGTGTATCATTTCTCATATAAGTCAAAACAATAATCAAAGATCTGAATGATATATCCAAAGATTTGACGTTTTAATAATAAGATGGCATGATTTAAAATGGATCAAGGTACCCCCAAAATTGCAAACTTGCTTACGTTTTGTTTTGACTATTTGAAATTAGTGTAGTACTAGTCACTAACTGATATTCAAATTGAGTTTTGAATTTCTTTCGAATTCATTACATTTTTTTGTTTTGTTTCTTTTTTTAGGAAAATAACATTTTCGTAAATGAAAAATACATACTACACTCCATAAGACTTAGCACTAGTGAATATCTCTTATTATCATACGTGTGCATATTCTGTATGTTTTGTATCTATGTAGATTTTTATAGGGCTTTTACTTATGTATACACTTTTTACATTACAACAAAATATGAGTAAATAGATAGATAAAAACAAACAATATAGAACTGGGATACGGAAGTAGATAGTAATCACAATAATGCAACTAAAATATTTACATTCGATCAATCAGTTGGTCAACTATTCATCTTCATTATGCCTATATCTCGATGTTTTCAACTTTAACCTCAGCGGACATTTTTTTAGGTCACTACATTAAACCAGTTCTCTTTGATCTGGATTTCCTCGCTCACAAATGGGAAATGAAGCTTTTACGTTGGTGATCGGATTATTACCAGCGGCATTAAAAACGTGCCAAATTAAAAAAACCAATTTTGAAAAAAAAAAGAAAGAAAAAGAAATAAGAGCCAATATAAAAGTGGATAGCTGTATATGTAACATTATATCATTTGGAGGTGCCCGTGGTGTAATGGTCATCGTCGTTATAAATGGACACAGTGATACAAGTTCAATTCAGGGACGAGGCTGATTGCATTTAACATTGTACTGATACCCTTGGGAAATGTATGAATCTGATTATTCTCCCTCCAGTTATGGCTAAATAGTAGGGGAGACTGGTTCAGCAACCAGTTTAAGAGAAATAAAGCTCTGAATTCAAACCTGTTAAACTCCATTTAAGAATTGACCTTGCGTCACATCCTGCCCTTGCGGAGGGGTTGTTAAGTAGATATATGTAACGTTACAAAGAGAAAATCGAGTTCTATGGAACCAATTAAGATCAGTAAGATAATCTAAACTCTCTCAGTCCACGTCTTAATTGCACTGCTATGACTCAGGGAATTTACTGTTTGTTTGTTTTGGTAGTTGGTTGATTTAAAGGTATATCAATGTTTGATTTCTGCCGAAGTGCTCATGGTTCTAGTCGGTTCGTCAATTGCGAAGGAGACTGGGTTTCCATGCCAGGTCGAGTTATACCAAAGACTCAAAAAATGGTACTTGATGCCGCCTTGCGTAACTCTCAGTATTATAATGTACAGATCGAGAGAAGAGCAATCCAGGGAAAAGGGTATCGCCCTCTATAATACCTCGGTGTTGTAGCTAATGAAAAGGGAGCGTTTGGGTTGTCTTTGAATACGATCACCATATTTAATTACTTATATAAGATACAAAAAGATACCTTCAAATTTTGTGATTATACAACTTGCACGTGCACGTGCGATGCTCTGTCCTCATCAGCCGCCAACCAGGTCAATAAAAAATCTTTGCGTTGTCTTTGACTACGATTAACATATTTACTTATATACGATACAAAAAGATACCTTCAAAATCAAATTAAACTCTCTATTTAATTATATTAGTGATTCCCCTTCCTATGTAATGCAATTGTTCCAATTGTTATTGACGTAGACCTGACGGAATACTTTAAAAGGGATTAAAATCTGAAAAAAATCCGTAAAACTAGCGGAAATAACTGGTGCCAAAACAAGTAAAAAAACACGCTACAATACATTTCAGTTAATTTCTTTAAATCAGTAAACAATTCATTAAAGTATATTAACTTTCCACGTTGTCTTAAGAATATCATAAGCACGGAAAAGAACACCTTACAATAAGTGAAAACAACACTCAGAAAAATGTAAAACCTGGTTTTTTTCATTAAAGAATTCAAGGAATATTTTAGTCTTCATCCGTAAAGGATACTGATTAAAAATAAATTAAGCCAGCAGAATTACTAAATGATATTTATTTGTAGAATAAGTTTCGAAGTAAATCAATTTTTTATTTATTTTAGTGTGTATGCATTTAAATGTTTTTTTTTTAATTTAATTATGTTAGTTCTTTTTATCGGATATTGTTTATTTTAATTATCTTAGAAATATCTAAAAGAAAGAAATGATTTATTTTACGGCGTTTCATTATGACTTTGGTTAGATTGCTGACGTAATGATGCTCGCTAAAATAAAGTTTAAAAAAAACACCAATTTGACATTGGTGGATATAACATAAAAGCAGCTTATTACTGCAGTCATGTTTTTTGAATTCATAATTTTACACACATTTTTGATAGATAAAACTATTTACCTACCTGTCATGCAAGGGTTCACTACAATGTCCCACTGGTTTGAGAATTTTAGGTTAATAGACTGGCCCTTGGGGACCTTCCTCCCAAGGCAATAGTTATTTTGTGAATGCCACGAATAATCCTCGATTCTTGCATAGCTACCTACCTTAAAATGACTTCCTGTCAAATGGGGGTCGTGATGTTGGATAAAACTTTCTGTTTTATTAACAATATTAATGTTTTAAGAGCTAATGAATTTCAAAATGATTTTATATGTCATTGCTAAAAGATCTATTTGACAAAAATATATTATAATGATAGATCATAACACTGCATAAGATATTGGTATAGGTTTTACTACTTTGAACAAGATGCTGTCGAAGTATTTTGGGCCTTGTGGATACGGTGCGCATATAGGTATGTATTCATGTAAAAAAAAGTCTGATCATAACCTAGGTACATTTATAAAGAAGCATGGACAAAAACTTTCAAATCTCTAAAAGAG
This sequence comes from Sepioteuthis lessoniana, assembly GCA_963585895.1. NCBI lineage: Eukaryota > Metazoa > Mollusca > Cephalopoda > Myopsida > Loliginidae > Sepioteuthis > Sepioteuthis lessoniana. The sequence continues at coordinate 48,302,704 of OY757928.1, read as the reverse complement.
TTCTTTAAGCTTTAATATTGATTTTGTTGTCATTTGGATTATTCGGAGTAATTTTCACAACCGCCGTCTACAAATTGTATGTGATCAACAGCAACTCTTTTTATAAAAACCATATTTTCAAATATACGCTCTGAATGGTTTAATTTGGTTTCTTTGTTTATCAGCATATCAACGTTCTTGGTGTATTTAAAGCCAAAGCTATCATTGTAGAACCGTAGTGATTTTATTTAAGTAAAATAAGGGAGAATAAATGGGAAAAATACTTTTACCTGGGGGTGCTGGACAATGAACGTATTATCGTGACTACAGTTCGAACTTAGTTACTACGATCTGAGAATTATTTTTTAAATTTTTTTTATTGCGGACTTTTTGTCCTCATCTTGGTAGTTTTTGTGTTGTTTCTCCTTCACTACGTTTCGGCCAAATTTCACCTCTGGCCTTCTTCAGGTGATTTAACTGCGACCTCAGATAGGAATGCTGAGTCTTGTAACCGTATCCGCAGTAATTACTGCCTTCCAAAGTTGTTGCCTTCGGGGCCCGTGGCACAGCGGATAGAGGCGTTGAGTCTCTACGGTTCCTGGTGAGCATTGTCAGGAGATAGCGGTTTCAAATCCTACCCAAGCCGGCCAGAGGTTTACTTTGTCAAAAACGTGGTGCGATAAGAAAACAACTATGGAAGGCAGTAATTCCTGAGGATACGGTTACAAGACTCAGCATTCCTATCCTAGGTCGCGGTTAAATCCCTTGAAGAAGGTCAGATGTGAAATTTGGCCGAAATGTAGTGAAGATGAAACAACACAAAAACTACCAAGATGACGACAAAAAGTCCGCAATAAACAAAAAGAAAACAATTCTCAGATTAAGAAGCCTCATCTCAAAATGATTCCAATTAAAGACGATCAGTTACTACGATGTCATGGTCGAGCACGTTAACCGCTAAACCTAAAAAATAATGTTGTTATTTTAAGTTTTATATATAAAAATATAACAGTTTGATTGATTGAATAATTGATGTTAAGGGCATGACAACCAGTTTGCTCAGTCGGCTGGGGCTGTAGAATACACCGACTGCTTCTCTGCAGAGAAGTAAGACCCCCACTATCCAAACACTGTCCTAAATATGACACAACAATCCGATGGCAAGGTTACAGTATTGCTGGAGCTCTTGAGAATGAAGAGGACCCCTTTATTACCATCTCTTCCAGAGTAACTTTAGTCCGGAGTGATAGCACCTGACAGGGTCCTATCTATGGGTCAAAAAGAACTAAACTGTGTACTTATTCTAAACTGGATTTCTTGAAATAGGACTGTTTTGACATTGAAACTGTACATATGTTAAACTGAATTGTTTGAAATACAACTTTTTTGACATTTGACTCTATGTAAAGGAAAACTATATTTATACTAAGCTGAATTGTTGAATGATAACTGTTTAACTAAGTTGAATAGCTTGAAATAGAAATCTTTTGACAAATGTCCCTATGCTAGATTGAATTGTATGAAATAGAACTGTTTACTTATCATACATACCGACCCCCCCCCACTCGGGCAGGATACGACTCAAAGTCAATTTTTAAGCGGAGTTTAACAGGTTTGAAATCAGAGTTTTTCTTCTCCCAGACTAGTTGCCTGACCAAGGCTGAAGAACCCAGTATGTCCTACTATCTACCCATTGCTGGAGGGAGAATAATTGGATTCATACATTTCCCAAGGGCATTAGTAGTGCAATTAGCCACGTCCAGGGTTTGAACTCGTGTCGCCGTGTCCATTTCCTCCAACGATAACCATTTCACCACGGACACAGGAACTGTTTACTTATAGCCTAAAAAGGTTTCTATGCCATAAAACCCAAGCACAAAACATGAAAAGAGTTATTTTGTGTCTAAAATTTTGGAAATTAATTGTACAGTGATATTTACATTTTTGTGCAGTTTTTTTTTCTTATGCATTTTTTTCACACATTCCTACTGAATATGAATAATTAAAAACAAAATTTAACACATAGATGGAGCCCAATCAATTACTTCCACTCCGTGTCAGAGTGGACATGGAAGTAAGGTCAATGAGGGATTACCTAACATTCCAAAGATATCTAGAACTTGCGCCTCACCATCAGCTGCAGTTTAGTGTCATATTCAGCAGGACAAATCTTTCTAACAGACACCTCTTTTATAACAGATTGTAAGAATGAACGTTGTCATCTGTTGTGTTGAGTTAGTTTTTTTAGCATTCATATATTTCAGAAAATTACAAAAAAATTCAATCGGTTGTCGAGTGAAAAGTAAAGACGCACAACCTCAGACCTCCTCCACCCCATCCACAGTCTTACGTCATCGCCGTCAAAAAGAAAAAAATCACGTCATAAAAGCAAACTTTTCCAAGATCGACGTGCTCCTATAGCTCATGCCAACATCAAAGTTGCTTTCATATTGAGAACACCAGTGTCCGTTTTATCGCCTATAGTTTTATTGATTTTATACCGATATTGATTGCTATCGGGAGTGAGGGCATCGCTGATTTGAATACAATGTCTTTGATCCGTCCGCTTCTGTATTAGGCATCTGTTTTTTTTTTCTTTTCTTTCTTTTCTTTCTTTTTTTTTTATTTGAAGTAGCGCGCAACTTCCGGTGCTGGAAAACGATATCGAATCCGAGCCCACATAAAAGATTCGTTCTTTACGCCTGCCAGACTTTACAGGCATTTCGAAAAACTATCGAATCAATTTTTTAGATATACAGAAAGAGAGGCACAGTCTCAATAACTCGAAATACATTGGTTGTTGTTGTTGCTGTTGTTTGTTTTTTCTTATCTGGTTCACTAGATCAATACTATATGATACGAGCACCTTGTTCATTAGAATCGTATTTCTAGAGTTAAAACTTCAGAAGTCGATTTTCACAGGAGTGTATGCTTGCTGCTTTAATAAATGAATGATCATCTGGAAATAATAAGAATATAATTATATTTCTGATCGAGCGGATGACAGTTATATTGACGGAGTTGTTGACAAGGTATTGCTTGCCTGACAAGTGTTAATGAAAACTTTGATAAGATAGTTTGCCTCAATACATATTTTCTTTTAAATTAGAAATAAAGACCAGAAAAAAAAAGAAAATAAAAAAAACATTCAGTTAGTCATTTTTGTTTATTTGTTTAAGAGATATCCAGGGTATGACACTAAAAGACATCTGACTGTGAGTATCCAGTTCTGTAGATAAGGGGAGTATGGAGTACTCTTTTATTGCCATTACTCGCATATCCCTTTTAACTCGGAGTGATAGTGCTCGATACGATACCATCGATTTCTCAAATAGATATGCGGAAAATATGTCTATAATATAGTCCTGTGAGCAAAAGAAAAAATCTTTAAAAATTTACGCCAAAAATACTAATATAATATACAATCTAATCTCCTGGCATAAAAATAACCCTAAATGAATTGATATATCGTTAAAATCAATGAATCAATCAATTAATTAATCAATCATTCCTTTTTGTTCAAAATTATATGAGGTTGCTTTTCGATTAGTTTAGCTTTTCGTCCGAGACATTTTGTGGACAATGAAACTTGATGCTAATCCGATGTAAACCAAATATATACAAGGTGGGATTTTAAAATACGGTAAATAAATACCTAATAAAAAAGTAACTTGGAGTTGATATGAAGATGTGTAAAAAAAAATGTCAGCAATTTTTTTTACATTGTTTTAGCAGTGACGCGTCAAGACAAGTCACGACCAAATCTAAAAAAAAATGTTCAGCAGCTGTTGGCCAAAACGTCTGCTGATGTATAAATAAACAGGGTGAGTTAAAAAAATCATTAAAACCCTTATGGAGACACATTCACTAGATAATCTTAAAAATCTCAACAGGAACAGCATCCCTGTCAACACATTTTTTGGAACTTTCTACTGATGATTTAGAAGAAAAAAGAATATTTCTATGGGAGTACCTTTATGATATAATTTCAAACATCTTCCACATGTTCAGCATCATTATCAACAAATTTTTCGAACCTTTCACTGGTGATTTAAAAAATGTTGATATTTCTATGGGAGTATCATTATTAAAACAGTGCAACTGATATTACGAAGACCACCTGGTGAAGATTCCCGTTATATATTGACAAGAATGGTTATTACCTTGAAACTTTAAAATCATAATATAATTACAGATCTCCCACAGAAATGTTATTACTTTAATAGTCTTATCAGTTGAATCCTTCTCAATGACACTATTAAATTTCTATTTTGATGGTCTTTAGGTTTTTGATAAAGGATGTTTCACAGTTTGAGAAACTAAATACTTGGGCACAAATCAAAAAAATCTGACCGTAGACTAATAAACATAATATTTATTGAAACATAACAGAATAACATTATAGCATCTGAAATCGCTTACTCTCAAGCATGTATAAAACATTACCATCATAGCCCAATAATGCTTACACGAAATGTCTGTGTTCTGTTGAAGGCATTGTTAAATGTTATAAACTCTTAAACAATGGTGACATTCTAAGGGGTTCAGATTGTAATCAGACCATCAGATGGTGGCGAATCCCTTACCTTACGATCTTTCCAAAGCCTTGAGATTCAAAGTGCTAGACCAACTAGAAAATAAGAGCCGTTTTAGAAATATGTTGACATTAAATTTCTTTTGTATCTTGCTTGAAAATTATTAGAAAACTTAGTTTTGTAGTGTCTTCACACAAAAGTTTTTCAGCTCCATCATGGAAGGCTCAATTTTGTTATGGTTGGTTACCTATATGTAAAAATTTTATTCATTTACCAGCAATAATCTGAAATTAAATAGAGGGGGAAAGTCAACCAAAAATATGTGACAGGCCATAATTTTCTTTCAACAATCATGAAATACCTTGCCATTTGCTAACAAAATAAAGTTCAATCCAGGGAAAAACATTATCATGTCTTCAGCAATATCTTCTCTTCATCTATATACATTTCAATTTCTATTACTCTCTCTGTTGTACCTAGGAAATACTTTATCTGAATATATTTCATGCATTTACTAGATACAAATCTTCATGAGTATTTCACGTCTTGAAGCTATGATGGCTGCTTTTCGTGGCACTGCACAGTGTATATCTTCTTGACGATGAAACCTTCCGATTAGGGGATACCTGTTTTTGATTGGTCACCCTATTTTCCCGTTAAGCCAAAGAGTTAATGTTTGATAATATATATCTCAGAGAATCAGACCTTTTTTTACTTTTGAAATGAAGGCGATTCTCTTGAGAACACGAATATTCATAATAATCCTATAACTTAAGCTGGGTAGGATTACCTGACAACGACTACCAACAGCATCTCCCTGTAATAATAACTCTATTTTAAATGTCAGGTTTCATTTTTTTTAAATTCCATTTTTATATATAAGCATTTGATTATACATAGTTATATGACAAAGTATTTTTATCTAATATAGATAAAAAGCAAACATCTTTATGGTTTCAAGTATTCATAAGGTATACACATAATTCAAGTAATGCTGTATTTTTATGTAAGCAAATAGTAGTGAAGTGCGTATAGGTTATCAAAAAGCCAGCGTTTGGAAGAAATGATCAACATCTCGTTCAGATGGCTCTATGCATCAAGATATGTTGAATCAAAGATCATGGGTCGAGTCATAACGTGATCAGTCGCTATCGACAATTTAAGGTTTGACGAAGGTTGACTGAATGATATCACCCAGACGAACTGGAAATCAGAGTGGTCTGTTCAGTGAACTCTAATATAAGATGATGGATATCTATTGTCACCATCTTTTAGTGGTTAGAGTATGAGGAGACAAATATTCGTGCGATGGTATTTGTCTTACGTCTCACCGACTGGTTGAGTGTGGCACAAGGTCTGTTTTAAGGTGGTTCTAGGCATAGGAACGTTAACCAGACACGTATGGCATTCTCAAAAATGCCAGGTTTAAAACCTAAAGGGACGGCCCCATGAGGCTCGAGGAATAAGTCACTCAGCCTCGTGACGCGAATGTAAGGCGTCCCCAGCATCCGTGCTAGGCAGCCTCGACAGACTATAGTCCCCACTCGGCGCCACAACCGACCAGATCCGCACCACTCAAAGAAAAGATAAGATCAATATTCCAAAAAAAACAAAAAAGACCAAAATATGGCCAACGAAAGAACACACAAAAACTGATTGGATGGATAATATGAACAAATAATTACAATGACTCAAAAATGGTTTTGAGGTGGACACACTCAAAGAACAAGACAAGATCAACACCCCCAAAATAACCACACTGGAAAACGTCAGGCCTTAATGGCATACAAAGAATCTGGTTTTAAAAATTCACGTCCATCAATCATAGATATATTGGATCCGTAACTGAGTAAATACCTAGAAGAAGCTGACATACCCAAATCAATGAAGAAAGTTAAATCTACCCTGATCCGGAAAGATCGCAAAAGTAACCATCGTTATCAACTATCGACCAATAACGTGTTCATCTGCGATGCGTAAAATCCTGGTCACACACATAGATCTATTACTCGCGTGAAAGCTTCAGAAAAGTTTCGGAAAAACAAAAAGGATGTTGCAAGGGAATAAGAGGAAGAGATGATTCACATCCTCCAAGAGGCTAAAACAAGGCGGAAATGGGTTGATATGGTAGGGATGAATATGGTAAACATGAAAATTAGAAAATGGAATTATCAGCCAGAGGAAACTCTCTAACAGTGGTGAAAATCCAAAGGGAAGTATTCCAGGGAGACTCACTGTCACTAGTGATATTTATTATAGTGATAAGCCACTCATTAACATACTTAGAAAGTATACAGGAAGCTACCAATTTGGACAATTGCAAGAAAAGCTTAATCAACGTATGCCCATGGATAATATCATATTTGAAAAAAAATTAAGAACTGGAATCCCCGATACAAGGAACTACATAAGAATGAAATTTGGCATAGAAATATGTGCAACAATGATCATAAAATGTGGGAAAAGAGAAACAAACGAATAAAAAAACTGCCAAATCATGAAAGCATTAAAACCTTGGAATAACACAAGGAATAGTGGAAGCGGGCACCAAATTTCCTTACTGGAGAAACATGAAGTAAAAGTTTGAGAATCTGTGGACTAAGTCAACAGAACACTGATCTTCATTTTTTCCCAAGATTCATACTAGCCGAAGTCCTGTAATTCTTTTGCACATCTCAATTCATCAATAGCTTTTCTAAATTCGAGGTCGAAAACAAATCAATAGTTATTGATTAAAATGTGCATGAAAAAACGAGAACGAAGCAGTCTGCCTGTTTTCCAATCACTGATGTGCAATTATTTATTACCATCTGCTTGTTTTGCTTTGATGTGTGCGCGTAGGATGGAGAGAAAAAGAACATGCTTACAGACTACTTTTAATTCTGTAGTCATAGATACTGGCATGTAACTCCGTAAATAGATTTGATAGAAAAGATATGTGTCAAACATTGAATGCTGTATAGATAACAGTTGTTCGGACTGCGAGATCAAATCTCTTGGCACGGCTAAAAGAGAAATGGTGATTAGAAGAGAAATGCTGATTAGAGTGTTTTGGAGAATATAGTATGGATACGATGAGCAAATTCGTACAGACAGATATGTGGGGGATACATCAATAACTCCATAGTCTGATCAAAATTTTAGTCTGAATTTGTGATTGTATAAGATGTGGAAACATGAAATGAACAGAGAGCTTTGCGTTAAGGGCCTAAAACAGGAAAAAAGATTATGTTGAAAAATCAAAAAAGTCAAAATCCATGTTTTTATTTCCATGTATAGATTAAGGGCCCACCACGTAGTTACGCATATATGATGGTTCCTTTGAAAACGTGAGACGCTGAAAAGTTCACATAACGGTGGTATATCTGATTTTGATATCTTCTTTCGGATGCAAGCAATGCAACAGCAATGGAAAATGTGCATGGACCGTAAGGTCGGGGGACATTCATTCTCATTCTATGAATGTGCATATATGTTGTGTTCTGGTTAGTGAACACAAGTAATAGTAATAATAAGACAAACCACGATATGTGAGGTAAATAGTCATATTTACAGGAAAGGGTATTTACAAGAGAGAGTCTGTTTGCAATAAGAACATAGGATTAGTGATAGAGTAATGATATACTTCAATAATAGGAACGGCTCTTCTGGTCTGACTTGTAGGCTGATTCCCAGACTGATCTCCGCTACTGACATATATGGCAGATGGAACAGCTCATTATGCTGAAAAGGTATGTGATACTATTTACCAACCCCTCCGCTCGGGCAGGATATGACACAAGGTCAATTTTTTTTAAGCGGAGTTTAACAGGTTTGAATTCAGAGTTTTCCTTCTCCTAGACTAGTTGCCTAACCAAGGCTGAAGAACCTAGTCTGTCCTACTATTTACCCATAGCTGGAGGGAGAATAATTGGATTCATACCTTTCCCAAGGGTATTAGTACTATGTGAAATGCAATCAGTATCGTCCAGGATTTGAACTCGTATCGCCGTGTTCATTTCCTACGGCGATAACGACTACACCACGGGCACCTCCTGAAAAGGTATGTGATACCCAACAATATGTTTATGTATATATATATTTTCTGCAAAATTTTTTTTCTAAGAATTGATTATTTATCAGAATGTGTCCTTTCTCTTTACCTCTTGCCTACAGATATGTTTTGTTAATTTCTTCATTAAGTACAGTGCAGTTATTGTCTATGATAATCCGTTTTTACAAACCGACTTAATTCCATTATTCCATTTCAGCAGTCCCCGTGGCGTAATAGTTAAAGTGCTTGACTGCACCTTCGAAGTAAGCGAGTTCGAACTACAGTCTTTCTATCGGGCTCACTTTTCGATCAATACCTTTGGAAAAGTGTTATATTGTCATCTACAGTATCATAACGACAAAATAATAAACAGACGCAGGAAGACTTCTTTATAAATATATGTACCTCTCAATTTATTGTAAGGGTTCGAAAAGGGTTACTCAATGTTTGCGTGTGAGAGGGAGTTGGAGACCGAACAGAAACTGCAATATTTTGACCCCCACTCTTATGACCGTCAACTTTGTGTCTTTCTCGTTCTCCAGATGCTCAACCGGAGGCCCAGGGGCTCACTCTGCTGGGTGATGGCTTTCTTTACTACATCTTATCACCAACTTCCCTGGACCCCAACTCAGCAGAGACCCAAGGCCCCTTCGGCCTGATGTGGCTTTCCTTATCACATCTCGTCTATAATTCCGTCCGATCTCTAACTGGAACTCACTTGACTTCTGTCTTGACTGAGTTATATAATAGTTCAACGACCACTCAGTCGCCTCCTCGATCTTTGAAATCGCATGTTTGATCGTCATCAAGCGGAAATAACTGTCATGCAGTTCACAGGTCACTCTCTTCCGGTGCATCAGTCTATGAGTGTACCATGGGGATTTCTTTTTACCTCGTCCCATTTCATCAGCCAATTTCTGCCAACGCGATTTCCTCTCATAACTCTCATAACTACCATTTGAATGTGTCACTTCCTTCCGGTGCATCACTTTGAATGGCATTTTTGGCCGGGTCGAAGGTCAAAATACAACAAAAGACATGAACTCCCTTAATCTGTCAAGCAATGGGTTGCAATTGAATGACTGCTGTTAAATGTATTTCGCATTAAGCAGACTATGAAAATTAATATGATATTACAGAAAGTTGGCAATACCTTCCATCATTATTGAGATGGTTGTGTTGTAAAGCTTTTCATTATAGAAAATGTACACGCTGACTTAAATTCAAATGTATGACAAGGCATGTTGCACCTTTTTTCGCACCAATATCCTCAGAAAAGTCGTGAACATATATCTTCTCCCTCATGTTTCAATTGGTCTATGAGTTAATTGTAATACTGACTGGAATCTTAAGCCTAGTCACGGAAACCAGTCGGAGAGAAGGAAACCTTTGAATTCAAAACAACCTTACACTGCTAAATAATTGATCGTGAGTCGCATCCTCTTCATTGAAGACGAATTAAAACGTATTTTAGACCTAAACACATGCAGAGAAGGGTATGGTGAAAAGTTGTTGGATATAGCGAGGAAGTAATGGACTGAATATTCTATCCTACAACTATATTCAGCCGTTAAAAGAACCCCGGAACTTCGACCCTGAAGTTCGTTTAAGCGCCTGACATTAAGATATCATCCACTTAATTATCTATCTTCCTCAGCCCTGCAACTGTCTGGATTTAAATTATACATTTTCCTTAAAAAATGTAAAGGAAATTAAAGATTTATTCTCGTTACCTTTTGATCACACCTCGTATAAACTCAAGCAAGTACATATCAACCTTCACATGCATCAAAATAGATTTACTTCTTTCAAGAATTGATAGTAAACACAGGTACATGTAAACTTATACGTTCAGTAACGAACCGACCACTATACATTTATATTAAAGTAATTATTGACGGATGAATGTACTGATGTCAAAACAAATCATGGTAAGCGTATAAATCTTTTATCTTTAAGTTTAAAAATATCTATAATCATCTCAAGCGAAAGTGAAGTATACAAGCATATATATATATACAGAGAGAGAGAGAGAGAGATAGTGTGAGAAAATGAAAGAAACAAGTAATTGTCGATATATTTTGTGCCATTACTCTTTTGTCTTCCTGAATATAAACATTAACTTACAATGATCTACTACAAATATAAATCTGTTTGTAAGATTACGTAGCAGTCTATGATAAGAAATTCATATATAGCAAACTTAGATTTTACAAGATGAAGAAGATAATACACGAAATTTTTTACATGTTTTATTTCAGGTGAAGAATTATAAGCAAATGTTTCCGCATTATCAAAATAAGTTAGTCATCAATAGAAAGACAAGTTTACAGTGTTCGGCACTCTTCAGTAATTCTATTTATTCCTATCTAATATAAATAATTTTATGTATTAAAAAGCAATAATAATTATTGTAGAAATTATTATTATTATTAATTGAAGAAGAAGAAGAAGAAGAAGAAGAAGAAGAAGAAGAAGAAGAAGAAGAAGAAGAAGAAGAAGAAGAAGAAGAAGAAGACTAAATTACCATTCTCAGGAAACAAAGCTGAAAATTCAACGTAGAAACTGAAAAGATAAACAAATTATCACCAAATATCCCTATCGAACAATATCACTGAAATAAACGAGTTAATTTATTTGGTGCGAAATTTGCCTGTGATAAAATTATTTTTCTCCATAAGAAATCCGAAGTGAAATAGAAAAGCCTAATGGGAACTTATGCTTGAAGGAAGGACCAGTAAAGCAATTGCAACTATAAGCAAAGATGTTAAGACAGAAAAAAAAAAGTTGCAGATATGTTGCGATGAAAACACCAAATAAAAACAGCAGACAAGTCTGATTATGCAACGTGAAGATATAAATCAAAAGATATTCGCGAAAAAAGGGGCACTTAAGGGATACCAAGACAGGGTCAGCCAATAGAATCAAAACCGAATTTTCCAAAATGTTGAAAGAAAATCCCACCAACATGTAGGATAGAGAAAGCACGTGTACATAGAACAAACAGATTCATAGAAAGCGAAACTACAAGATGGTCTTACAATAACGTCTCCATAAGATCGATGACTGTCCTTTAAGAGGAAAATTCAAGGTTTGGTTCCTTGTAGCATATTTTCATTAAGATGTTACTATGGTTGCTACTTGGATAAAAATTGCTTCAAGTACAATTAAGTCAATAGCGGTTAAGATAAACAAATAAAGCCAAAAATGGTTGGGTTTACCTCCTGGTTTGTCTGATGTTCCTTTGTTATGCAGAGAAGCAAATCTAAAATTACGTCTCAAATCAGTTGTGAAGGAATTAAAATCCGGGAAAATTAGACTCCAAATTATATAAGATGACTCAAGGGATAAAGTGATGAAAGAATTAAATCCTACATTGAAAACAAGAAAGAAGTGGAAAGTCAGGTGTACCATAAGAAGTGTTAAGGTCAACGTAGCTTTCAAGGAAATCATTGGACTCAATCAAATAGTGAGACAAGCGTTAGGAAAGAATGAATACGGCGATGGTCCAAAACTATCGGCAAAAATCGCTGGGATATAGTCGTTCAGGATGTAAGAAGCGTGGTGGAAAATAGAATATTCCTAAAAAGAGTCCCGCAATTCCAACGCGGTCAATGGATAAACTGGAAGGAGACCTTACAAAAGTGTACGACTTAGAGCGACATTTGTCAAAGGATTCCTCTCAAGTTGAGTTTTCTAATACACTTTGCGTACGACCAGCTTTCTTCTAAAAGCAATCTTTTTAAATGGAAGAAAGAAAACAATCCTACCTGTCCCCTATGTAACGACAAACCACAAACGTTGGAATATGTTCTCAACTAAGGTACCACAGCTCTGGGTAATGTGAACCTGGAGGAACAATAAAGTATTAGATGAGTTGGTCAGATATATAAAGAATTATAGGAAATCTGAGCCAACTATTTCAACCCAGAAATTTGTTTTAGAGAGAGGCAAAGTATACGCCAGCTCCAAGCAAGCAATCAAACATAGAGCTCTACCCAGTCAAAACCTTGGACCAAATAAAATGTGGGAGGTATATGTCAACCTACCTGGATACCATAATGATTATCCAAAAACAATATCTCAAATGGTCTGGGACCAAATAATGTTATCTGAAAAGGGCGAACCTTAAAATTGTCATTGTAGAATTATCAGTACCATATGAAAGCCAGATGAAGCAAAGCCTCGAGTATGAACCAGCAAATATGAAGACTCTAAAAAAGTGCTGGAAATGAAAGGGTATAACGTAATCGTGAAAGCCGTGGAAATGGGAGTAAGAGGGTTTTTTTTTAGCAAGGACCCTGTACCAGTATCATAGTCAAATCAGAATCAAAGGATGTAATATAGCCAAATGTATAAGACATCTCATAAAAATTTAAAAAAATAGTTCCATGTGGATATGGAACAAAAGAAATATCCCGTGGAACAATTCAACACCTGATCGCGAATGCTTTACGAGATTCACAAGAATATCTCACAACGAACGCAGTTATTTTTTCAAATTCCATTTCGCGGTTACACTTCTACGTCAACATAATAGGGCCTCAGAGAGATATACATTGTATTTAGTGAGAAACCTGTGTGCAAATATAACCGTTGAAAGAAAGGCCCCGAAACGGTGCACATTCTTTCCTGATGGTCCAAATATTATTTATCGAATAAGAAAAAGAAATAAGGCTAAAACTTTCATTCATAGAAGAAAATCCCATTGTGTGGAACTACTTGGTGGAATGATAATGACATGAGTAGCATCTGACAGACTGCTACCTTTTTTGTGTGTATCAGTTACTTGTTAAGTAATTTTCTTCTCCATGATTTGAAAGAACATAATAGAAAATCCGAATGGATAAATAACAAGGAAAGGGAATTAAAAGAACTCAGAGAAGTCTTGAGGCTATTGTATACCTGGAACCACTCAGAGAATGACAGAAAAAAGTACCGAAACGGAAAACAACAGGTTATAATTATTTACATGGATTCTGGTTTTGAAAATTCATGTCTATCCACAATAGACGAGCTGTTTAAATGAGTATATGCTAAGAAACAAATATACTCGAATGGAGAACTAAAGGAAAGAAAAATCTGATCTAAAAAGCTCCTCAAAATGGAACTGACCCCAGCAGCTATAGATTGATAACGTGTCAACTCATGATGTGGAAAATCCAAATGGTCCTGATTAGGGAGAAGATCTATTATTTGATATGAAGCCACGAACTGTTTACTGAAGAACAGAAAGAATACCACCAGGAAAGAAAAAGAGGTGCATTGATTAGCAGATCCTCAAGGAAAGCAAAACGAGGTGGAAAAATGTTACCATAGTGTTCATTGACAGAAAAAAATAATTGATCACGATATTGTCCCATAAAGCTTGGTAAAATACTGTCAAAAATATATGAGGTATCTAGCAAAGTGATAAGGTTTATCCCTGAAGCTATGAGAAAATAAAGGGTGGAATTGACAGAGAGATGAAAAACTTTAGCTGAGGTAAAAATCTAGAAAGGTACAAAATCGCAAGAAACGATTAACCAGCAAATATACATGAACGACATCAACCTGTTAACAAAAAAGTGAAAAAGAATTGGAGACTCTAATACAAAAATTAAAAATATGAACTCAAAATATTGAATGGAATTTGGCATAGGAAAACGTGCCATGCTGTTAATGGAAAGAGTAAAAAGCTAATGGTGGATGCAATGGAACTACCAAATCAAGAAAGAATCAGAACGATTGAAGACAAGGAAAATTACAAGTACTTGGAAATGCTGGGAGCGGATTCTATTAAACAAGTTGAGATGAAAGAAAAATATCAAAAAAGTGTCTCAGACGAACAAGAAAACAACTCGAATTAGGTTCTGCTGCAGGAATCTCAACAAAGAGATCAGCACCAAGACTGTTCCCCTAATAAGATACCCGGAACCATTCTTGAAATGGACAAGGGATAAATTTCACAAATGAAACTGAAGACAAACAACCTCATGGCGATAGATAAGGTTTTATTACCAGTGATGACATATTAAGATTATCTGCGTCAAATATATGTCATATGTGAAAAGAAGGAGGAAGATGACTCGCCAGCATTGAAAATGGTATCGATGCATCATTACAAGGACTCGAACAATACCTAAAACGGGCAAGGAAACACTAAATACAGTGACCGGCAAAAGCACTGACAACATAAAGATCAACAGGATAACAAAAACTACAAAACAGAAATGGTATGAAATAGACTACATAAATATTCAAACTAAAACACTGACGAAATCTCACTCGAAAATACCAAGAAATGACAAAGAAAAGGAAACTCTAAGAAAGAAACATAATCTAATCTAATAGCAACACAAAAAAAAACAACAAAAAACGCCGTAAGCATCAATTAGTTATAGCAAAAAAAAGATAAATAGAAAATAGAATTTGTAGGTTATGTGGTGAAAAATAGGAAACGATTAATCACAGCAAAATAGTGTAAAAACAGGACAAAACTAGACACGGGAAGTTAGGGAAGGTGATCCGCTTGGAATTGTAAAGTAATTGAAATTTGACCATACTACCAACTGGTATATGCTCAAACTAGAATGAGATATTAATTCTCTGGCCTTTTGAGATAGAAACTAATCACCGAATCACGGTGAGAAGAGCAAACCTAATGATGATTAGTAAAAATATTAAGAAAAAAAGGGAGCTTAGCGAATTGTGGAATTTGCTGTTCCTGTGAACCACAGAAGGAAAATCAAAGAAAATTTTAAAAAAGACACATGTACTTGGACCTTGCCAGAAAAATAAAAAAATGTATGGAGCCTGAATGTGGTGGTGATGCCAGTTGTATTTCGCACAGTTGGAACGGTTCCCAAATGCTTGGTATGGGATCTGGAAGATTTGGAAATCTGAGTTCAAAACTACAGAATTACTAACATCAACCAGAATACTGAGAAAAGTCTTGGAGACTTGAGGAGACCTGCTATTACTCAGACTCTAGAGAAAGACTATCAGTTAATCCTGGTGTGAACGACTCGCAAGGATAATAATTATAATCCTAAGTAGATGATGGAACAGTTCTATTTGATCCATGAAGGTGACTCTAACAACTCCGGTTCAAAGTAGAACTGGGACTAATGGCAAGTAAAAATGCACTCCACATTTCCCAAACACAAGGCCTGAAGCCAGACCATCAGATGTGTTTTATATCCTTGCCATGACACTAAATGGTTTCAAGCACTGATAACATCAAATATACTATTCAGCACCATTCATAGATTTGCTCATATTTAAATAGTTTCAAATATTACAATCGAATACTAATAATTCAGTTTAATATTAATTACTTGTATGCATGCAATTGAATGGTTTCAATTATAGTGAATGATAAAATTGTTCTATTTGATACAAAGATGGGACCGTAACAGCTACTGCCAATCTAGGTCAGAGTGAACCTGGTAGTGATGACAATGAAAGGCTACTTACATTACCCAAATCTTCCAGATTGAAGACCCATCATGTGATGCAATTCACTGTCATACCCAGGCTGTTGCTGTGCTAGATTCTGTTGAAAAAGCCGACAGCACTTACTCAACTGTCTGAGCCAATATAGCGGTGATAAATTTAAAGTCTGTGACCACACCACAAACATTCATTCGGGGTACACCACTGCATAAAGAAATAAGTAAAGTTTAAACATTTTATAGAAAATTCTAAACAGAAGCCAAGGAATTACTAAACGGGGTCTATCATGAAAATAAGGTCTATCCAAATATTTGATCGTCTATTGTTTTGACTGCTTAAAATTATCTTTTGGTAAATAAATCAGATTTTATTTTACAAAAATAGTGATCACCTAACACCTGCTGACTGTCCTAAATAAACAGGGCATTGGTAATTATAAATCATTCAAATTACAGGTAATCAGTTATCACCATCAACTCTAACTGCTAGTATGGATATCTCTTACTCTGTCTCGCCATCACCCTATTGTCCATCATTCCTGGCAAACTACATCTTGTGACTGCACTGAACTGACGTAGAAATGTTCTTGCTGGTCGGCCAACTATGGCAGGTCCATTTGTAGGGGTCCATAGAAGAATGTTACAAATGAGTTCGTCCTTGCTTCTCCAGCAGTGTCCCGTATGTCTTGTTCGTTTTATTTTGATGGTTTTATGAGATAAGTAGTGGCTGTACAGCTATTGTTTCGTGGGGTGTTGCTCCCACGATTTGTTCAATATACATCGTAGCGTTCTTGTGCAGTTCCAATCAAGTTTTTTTCCACAATGCGTTCTTTCAGCGTCCATGTGCTGCAGGCATACAGAAGTATTGATAGATGACTAGTACTATTGAATTACTGCATCTATGAAACTTCAACGAAACTCCTGAATAAAAAGCAAGCTGAGAACTACACAAGTATTCTGTGCTGTTTTAAACCAATCCAAGACAAAGGACCTTACAAAACTATCAAACTTAGCTCCCAACTTGCACACCATCTAAGTAAGGTGAGTAAAACATGGTGGACACTGTTTGAACAGTACGGACGAAATCATAAGAAAGTTTCTCTTTTAGACTTCCTTTACGTGGACTACTGACATTGACTGACAAGCAAAAACTGCGCTTATACTGGATGTCGTCTACAGTACTTACCAAAACCAATGGTTGATAGTAATGGATGATAAGAGTGAAACAAATGAATCTGCGCTGTCAACAATCCGTGAAGATGATGATGATGATGATGATGATAATTCTATTTGCCAACCCCTCCACTCGGGCAGGATATGACACAAGATCAATTTTTAAGCGGAGTTTAACAGGTTTGAATTCACAGTTTTCCTTCTCCTAGACTAGTTGCCTCACCAAGGCTGAAGAACCCAGTCCGTCTTACTATTTACCCATGGCTGGAGGGAGAATAATTGGATTCATACCTTTCCCAAGGGTATTAATGCTGCTGCTGATGATAATGATGGTATGTACTGAAATGCGTTCTCACGAAATTGATCCTTATGGATTATATTTCCGAATTTCTTTCGTAAGTCCTTTTGCAAAATAGTTAGCCATTTATTGCTTGAAGACTGATATGTTTGTGGTCAAAGGTGAATTGATTTACGGTTTGACGATCTCAAAATAAACTCGTGAATCAATTGGCTGAAATTGAGTTGATGTCAGATTCCTGATTAGTAAATACTATCAAGTTATAAAAAACAGGGTTTTTGGTGGTTAGTTAAAGTGTTAGAGTCGAGTTGAAGTGCATAAACATATAAATGATTTGTTGTCTGAATTTCTGAGAAGCTTGATGATTTTTATCATAAAAGGTTTTCGGACTATTGTCTTCATCTTTATTGCTATTTCCATGAGGTTTCGGCCGATATGTCCTCCAACCTGCTTCAGATGTTTGTCGAAAAAAATCATCAACCTTCGTCTCAGAAATTCAGACAACTAATATCCAGTTCGACAAATACCGGAAAAAGGCCGGAGGACATATAAGCCGAAACGTTGTTGAAATAACAATAACGATAAAGAGAAATGTACGAAAACCCTTAATGATAAAAAATATAAATGGCTGTGTGATATAAACACATCAAATCTGTTTAGTGTTATTCTATATTTAGAGGTTAGGGAAGTACGTTCATTGTTCATTTGTATTTACATTTTTGTCTTGTTTCTTAAGATGTAATACGATGACAAATATTTCTATCCAATGCAAATAATTTGCAAGCAATTGTATCATTTCAAGTATTACTATTTAATACCAAAAATCATAAGGTTTCAAGTATTAAAGTCAATTTAATATCTGTATGGTTTTAAGTAAATAACAATGATTATGTTTAGTAAACTATAATAATATCAACTACCGATTATTAATTCAAATAATTCTCTGTTATATATCAGTTATTCTATCAAATATTAACATTTTTCAAACAGTTGTATTTAACCCATACATGGGGCCCTAACAGGTACTTTCACAAAAAGTCTGAGTAATGAGAGTAATTGGAGTAATGGACATGAAAGAGTACCCCTCATATAGCGATAATTTGATCCTCACGATAAGATGCAGTTTAGTGTCATAACAAGGGCACCTTTTCTTATAGCAGGGCATTAAACTAAGTAAAAAAGGAAAAATATCCGATAAATATTGAATAGGTATTTAAAAATTTTTTTTTTTCAGTTTTTTTGTCACCTGAACAAGAATGACAATCGACGGCTGACGAGTTCAGTTTGAATGCAAGGGCCAGCAAAATCTTAATCCTAATAGAGACAAAGAGGGGGTGACGTGGTGTAATGGTTATCGTCATAGGAAATGGACATTGCGACACAAGTTCAAATCCTGGACGAGATTGATTGCATTTTTACCATTGCACTAATACCTTCGGCAAAGGTATGAATCCAATTATTCTCCCTCCAGCTATGGGTAAATAGTTGGGCAGACTAGGTTCTTCAGCCTTGGTGAGGCAACTAGTCTAGGAGAAGGAAAACTGTGAATTCAAACCAGTTGAACTTCGCTTAAAAATTGACGTTGTGTCATATCCTGCCTGATCGGAGGGGGTTGGTAAATATGAATTTGTATAGAGACAAAAATATATACCCCAAAACATGGTTTGGTATTTGGTGCCAAAATAAACAGGCTACTCCAGTTTCTCTTTGTCTAAAACTGGTTTGAATTCAGAGTTTTCATCTAGACCGGTTGCTATGTCAAGGTTAAAGAGCTCAGTGTGGTCATCTAGTTACTCATAGCTAAAGACACAATAATTGAATTCATACATTTCCCAAGGATATTAACACTGTGATATGCAAACTGCCTTGTTTAGTATTTGAACTAAGGCAAATCCACTTCATAAGATGATGACTATAATGCTTCAAACGCTATAAGTTGGATATGTATGTATATTTTAATTGGTATAAACTACATGGCCCATTGGCCAAATGGAGAGAGTGTTTTCCAATGGCCCGGGAGACTGGGGTTCAATCCCAGATCGAGTCATACCAAAGATTCAAAAATGGTACTTGATACCTCCTTTCTTAACATAACATTATAAGGTACATAACAAGTGTAAAGTGGAGTAATCCAGGGTAAGGAACAGAGCCCTCGTGGTGCCTTCAGTAAGTTTCCAGACTCTTTTTGTACAGGCATTTAGAATTGTCATAGACTCTTGAAAATTCATTATGTTATTGCTATACATCTTGTGAGATGACTGACTAATTTCTATGATTTCAGGTTCAAATGAACCACTAGAGCAGGAATTAGAATATACCCTACTAAAGCCTGATTGTCACAGCTGGTGAATTTCAAAAATTCAATCTGGACGTGAGGACACTTTACAAGAACGATGTGCAATAAAATTCTGTTTTAAACTTGGAAAAAAATGCCCCAGAAACCTATGGATTGCTTCCGACTGCTTTTGGGCCATCTTGCATAAATCGAGCATCAATTTTTCAGTCGAATAAGAGATTCAAGGAAAACAGGGAGTCTGTGAGGGATGATGAGTGATGTGGGAGGAATAAGGAAGTCAGAACACCAGAGTTGATAGGCCAAAGGGTTAGGGCTACTATGTTGGGGTTTTAAGGGAGTTCAGGAGGAGATTCCGTATGAAGAGGTCAGCACCCTTCAAATCGGCTCAGTGGCATTTCCGCCAGGACAATACACCAGTCCACAACTCCATCCTTGTCATAGACTATTTGACCAAGTTGGGCATCAAGACAGTTCCTCAGCCTCCCTATAGTGCAGACATTGCTCCCTGTGACTTTTGGTTATTCCCTAAGCTCAGAGGCTGTCGTTATGAGACAGTTGAGGGGACGAAAGAAGCTGTGACGAAGGTCACTGATACGCTTACACAAGAGGGCTTCCTTGGGGCCTTCCAGAAGTTGTTGGAACGGCACAACAAGTGCATTACAGCTGTTGGAAATTACTTCGAAGAGGACTAGAGTTTCATGTGAGTACTGTCAATAGAAGTATCCATACACAAAATGTCTGGAAACTTATTTAATGATCCTCGTAGCTATTTAAAATTGAGCCTTCAGGTTGTCCTAGACTACGGTCGCCAACTAAGTGTTTATGTTAGCCAGTTCATGTACATAACGGTGGGCTCTCCTCGTATGGGATCTTTCTTATCAGTGTCGGTCAATATTATAAGTTGTAGGTTATTTTGATAATAATCTTCGATTTAGAAATAAACATTTTCCCTGAATTAATGAATTTACCCAGTGTTTTAATGAGTCAAGTATGTCTTTTTTTCATGTCAGTATGATAAAACTAAAAAAGGATTTGTCGTTAAGAAATCATTTAATGAACTTTCTGTTTTTCCTTCGGAACGGACAATTTTCGGGCGTCAAATACTTTCCAGATGCTTGAAAAAAAAATTAGTCTATGGTTGAGACATCAGGAGATTATGTTCCATGTGGGAAGGGTAATTTACAAAGCTCTTTGCTTCGATGTGGCACAAGGCCGATTGAATGGGGCACCCAATGAGACTCGAACTCACTCATGTAGGTTCACTAGTCTAGCTTGCTAACCGTTACACCACCAGAGGTGCCCTGTTCCAATTGGGAAGGTCTCATATTCTAATTCAGTGAGACTCTGCTGTGTCATCCTGCGGACGAACATTTTCATGAAGCAAGATTATGAGCAAGCTTGAACTTACGCAAGAAATTAGACGCACCACTTCTTTTTCCTCATTTTAGATAGCGTTTTAATAAGTGTTTTAAATAATATTCTTATCGGTGTTTAGTAGTGTTTTAACCCTTGTTTTAAATAATGTTTAAGCAGTGATTTAGATAGTGTCTTAACCAGTATGTTAAGTAACGTTTTAATCACTGTCTTAGAGTGTTTTAATTAGTGTTTTTAGAAGTGTTTTAATCTGTGTTTTAAATGCTATACTAATCAGTGTTTTAAGTAGTATTTTTATAAGTGTTTTAAATAGCGTTTGAATAAGAAAAAATAGGATCACAGAAAATTAATCCTTTCTGCTATCAAATAACAAGGGTATTTATGCCAATTAAACAATAAACATATACATGCCAATAAATCTTTAAATGCAGTTTCTACTTCTTTTGGACGGAATATATTTTGGCGTAGAAATGTTGAGTTGGTTGAAAAAAAGCAGTAGGTGGTTGAGAGATTTGGTGAGTATGGTTGATGTTACAAAGTTTTACATCCCTAGTCAGTGACCTTTTGTAGTGTTATCCTCTTAAAATATGACTTAGCATTGCCATGTGGTAAAATTAGACCTTGACGATTAACCGGTGCTGACTTCCTTTTGCTTAACTGACTATGCAATTCATTCAGTTTCTGGCTGTAAAATTATTCCTTGATGCTCTGATTAGATTGCCGAATGTTCTACAGGACAACAGCAATGGCTGACCACCAGACAGTCATGAAGCAATGAAGGTTTTGGAAAGTGTTTGAGTGCTTTGTGATCATTACTTCATTGAGTCGATCTTTTACGATTGTCAAAAAAGATCTATTTTTCCTCACAAGTCAATATTTGATCAAGAAATTGATCATTTGTGTCTTGAAGAAGCAGCATAGTACAGTCTTCAAAACGTTAAACTCTGACTTTTATTAAATTTATCGGAAACCCAGTGTTTTTACTATGCCAATTTTCTTGGGATTATATGATATTGTGAAAATTCTATCAACTATTGCTTGAAATATTTCTCTGGCTATTTGACGTGTTTTTTCCACTAGTATGTTTAGATGTGTTGTATAGTGGGAAGGAAACGATACACAGTGAAACAGAGTGAGTTATTTATTAACTCAGGTGGTACAGTCCGACTAGTATTATAAGTCTCTCGCTGTTGGTGTTACGTCCGAAGTTGGTCTTCACTGACCGAGGTCTTTCAGAGCATTACTGTCTCTGTTCCTGCTTCTATCTCTTAAGAAACACGGCGTCTTTTATACTTCCGCGATACCGGAAGTAACGTGGTACGAGCCTCTATACAACAAGGTGTTAAACGTCAATTGCAAATAGACGTTCACTACTCTTTTGATCTTCGAGTGTTGTATCTTCACAAGGGAATTTGTGAAACCAGCGCCGTATTTTCCAATCCCAATGGATACTTTACCTCATTCTCGGTTGATATTGGAAACTGTTTGAGAAGCACTATTACCAAAACTGAAATCAAACAAAAATTAAACACATCCCATTTTAACTGTTTATTTTTATGGGCGTATAAGCTTTAAAATCAAATTCTTAAAGAAATTATAAAAAATTGAAATTAAGGACACTTTACTCATGAGGAATGTGATTTTTTTTACCGTTACTATGGGCATATGATGTCAGAAGAGAACTGAAAAAAAAATCATACTAACATCAGACAGTATGTTCCAAAAAATCTAATACAAATGCTTAGTTTCTCGAAATTTTCGCTGTACACAAATCGTTCGAAATTCTTTGACTTGTGTTTTTTCTTCTACAGAAAATGACGTTGTTTTTGTCTGACGTTCTCAAATCGTTAAGGCAATTTCGAGACCAAACGTTGTAAACACCAGTAGCATTTTATTGATTATTTTTTATATTTGAAAATAAAGACAAATATTGTTGTAATATTTTCGTCAAAAACATTAAACTTATCAATTTACCGGTCGATTTAAAAAAAAAAAATGCGTATACTATTTGCTTTTCCTGATAAACGAATGAAATGGTCTTATTTTCACTATTCCTATCATTAAATTATCCATAAAAATACCGAGACAAAATAAAATAAAATAAAACAAAAACAGCCAAAAAGTTTGCAAATATGTTATTTTGATACTAATAGCGAAATATATTGTCGTCTGGACTTCTAATTGATTGATTGATTGATTGAATTCGACGGTATATCAACACCTCTCGGGTTATTTTATATTTAGAGGCTAGAGAATTGAGTACTTTCTACGTTTATCTGTACAAATTTTAAATTTAAGAAAAATATTAACAGTTCGTTTATTCCTAATTTCTCTCATAGCAAATTCACGGTCAATATTTCACACACACACACACACACATATATATATATATATATATATATATATATATATATATATATATATATATATATATATATATAGAGAGAGAGAGAGAGAGAGAGATGGAAAGAGAAATAGATAAATGAATAGATGGATTTGAGAAGGTCATTTAATAAAAAAGGTGAATACTGCCGAAGAAAATCTCAGTAGGATGTAGTGGTTATACTCGCACTTTTTTTTTCAAGGAAATTAATACTAATTTGTTTTTTGATATTTTAGATTGTTAGCCGGAACTTGTTAGCGGAAATTTCAACACTTCGCCTGGAATTATTTTTTACCGGAGAGTCTGTGTGTTTCCACTATATCGACTTACTTTTCAATGTAGACTT
Source organism: Sepioteuthis lessoniana (assembly GCA_963585895.1). Lineage (NCBI taxonomy): Eukaryota > Metazoa > Mollusca > Cephalopoda > Myopsida > Loliginidae > Sepioteuthis > Sepioteuthis lessoniana. The sequence goes on along the minus strand of OY757928.1, from coordinate 48,278,851 downwards.
TTAGTGGCAGACCAATATTCAACCCATTTTAAAACATTTTTTTACGAAAACATATCTCTTAAAAATGTTGTCATCCATTCGATTGGGCTTTCAATTCGTAGCTATCAAATATCTCATAAGAGACTTCTGTTAAAGTCTACAGTACGCTTTGAATTTAAACAAAATTGACACAACCTATCAAAACATTCTTTACCCTCTGATGAACAGCCTGAACTTAACACAAACATCTAAATTTTCAGAAGACGTACTTGTCCGAAACACGGGTAGAGCACAGCAATAGGAAATAATAAAACCTAAACACTAAATTTGAAATAATTTGCAAACCTACTTATTTTGCTTGATTGGTTGGTTGGGTGGGTTTTATGGCATATAAATCTTAGTAGGTTATTTAATGCCAAAACCATTTTTATACAAATGATCATTTCTATTTCAAACAATTCATTTTCGCATGAGTAAACACTTTAATTGTCCGCATCATTTCTATTTCAAGCTATTCAGTTTATTCAAACAGTTCTTATTCAGCCAATTCAATTGAGTATAAGTACAAATTTTGTTTGCACACAGTTAAAAAGAGTTCTATACTAAACAACTCAGTTTAGTATAAGTAGAGTTTAATTGTCAAAAACAGTTCCAACAAATAAACTGTTCTATTTCAAACAATTCAGTTTAGTATAAGTACACTGTCTAATTGTCAAAATCATTTCTATTTCAAGTTATTTAGTTTAGACAAACAGTTATAATTCAATTGGTATAATTGGTAGAGTGTTCGCCGATGGTCTTGGAGACCTGGATTCAATGCCAGGTAGGGTCACAACAAAAGACTCAAAAATGGTACTTGATACCTCCTTGCTTAACACTCAGAATTATAATATACGTATCAAGGGTAAAGTGGGTCAATCCTGGGAAAGGAATAGCGCCCTCCCCTGATCCTTGGTGTAGTAGCTATCGAAAAGGAAGCCTTCGGGCCACCCTCGACAACAGACAACATTTGTTATAAATATAGTTTATGTTTACACATGGTTAGATGTCAAAACAGTTCTATTCCGAACAATTCAGTTTAGTCTGGTACCGTTTCAATATCCAAAAACAGTACTATTTCAAACAATTCAGTTTAGTCATAAGTAAGCAGTTTAATTCTATTTGACCAATAGATAGGGCCCTATCAGGTGTTACCACTCCGGGTCAGATCTTATTTGGGAGTGACAGCTATGAAGGAGTGCTCCGCATTCCCCAAAGCTCCAGTAATACTAGATTCCCATCATCGGATTGTTTAGTGTCATATCCGGACACTCATTAGGGGGTTCATAGTTCTCTTTAGAGGTGCAGTCGGTGATTTCTACTTTCTATATATTTTAGTATATATATTTCTACTTTCTATTTATTTTAGTATATATATATAAATATATATAATAGAAATATGTGGAAGTTTGGATAAATCAAAT
>OY757928.1:48229909-48274909 GCA_963585895.1 Sepioteuthis lessoniana | reverse complement strand
TTATTTTTATTTACATACATCCGTTCAACGGCTGCCCAGACCTCAATTCATATACGAAGAGGGTTGCAATGAACGCTAATGGCAACACGATTACTTCTTCGCCAGAGAACTCAACCCTACGGGGGTAGGGGAGTGTATATATATATATATATATATATATATATATATATATATATATATATATATGTATATATATATATATATATATATATATATATATATGTATATATATATATATATATATTCAACCGCTCATTAGCGTAGTGTTTGCTAATGGTCCGTGAGACCTGGGTTCAATCCCAGGTTGTGTCATACCAAAGACTTTAAAAATGGTGCTTGATATTTCCTTGCTTAACGCTCAGCAATATAAGGTATGTATCAATGGTAAAGTGGAGCAATCCCGGGAAAAAGTAGTGCCCTCCACTATACCTCGGTGTAGTAGCTATTGAAAAGGGAGCCTTCAGATGGCCCTCAACTACGATCACCAGCCTTACTTACTTTTATATATATATATATATATATATATGCATGTGTGTGTACGTGTGTGTTGAGTAATAGACGGGGAGAGAGAAAGAGTGAAAGTCAGAGAGAGGGAGAGGGAGAGAGAGAGAGAGAGAATCCAGAAAATCGTGCAAAAATGTGGTAGTCAAAAAGAATTAAAACTTTCCTATTTACAAATCAAAACACGTGTAACAATTACCGGTAAATTATATTTATACATGTCCATGAGCACATGAATATATCACAGCCATTAGCTTCCGTTTCGCTTCTTTTTTAAATATCTTCTCCTTTCTCTATCTCCCCATAGAGTTGGGGCTAATGCACTGAACTTAAACATTGCAGTGAGCGAGTTCGAAACCTCGTCGTCCTATCTCATTCATTTTCACATGAATATCCCTAGATAAAGTATTAACCTCAGCTGTAGATGTAATAGGACCAAGGGTTGCTTTTGCATTTAATAACCAACCAAATTCGACGTACTATCAAATAAAGAAATCAAAATATGTTTCAAGTGCTTCGGTCTAATTTTAGATATCTAAATATTTAGACATAACATTTCAATATATTTATTTTGAATATGCGTTTAAGTTCGAGGGTGAAATCAGTAACAGATTTCCCCAGACCAAAGAACACGTATAAAACTTAGTACGCATGGATAGTCATAGTTTCGTTCTTAATGAATTAAAACAAGTAAAACAAGTAGCTCACTAAGAATAGTATATGAGTGAGACAAATAAACCACAGACACACACACACACACACATATATATATATATATATATATATATATATATATATATATATATATTGATTTATTTATTTATAATTACGTTTATTCAGACATATATAAGATTTCATGATAACATCGCTATCGTTTTCCTTTTTGCTGCAGCCGGCCCATTATTCTCAGAAACGTTTTGACCGTTGAGACCACTTAAATGTCATCTAAGTCACGTTCTCGGCCACTAATTTTAATTGATTGGATTATATGAGGGCCGGCGAGACAATAGCAAGAGATTTATGCAGTTCAACCTGAGACCTCCTTTGCTGAGACGAAGATCCGACGATCCAATTATTGTTCTAGGAAAGACGGAATATTTGATCGATGGCTATAACCTACATCATCTTATTGCATTTTATTGAATAAATTCATACTCTTGGGTACACAATCACACATGGGATACACACACACAGACACACAGACACACACACACACACATATATATATATATATATATATATATATATATATATATATATAAGAGAAGGTTTTATTATTTCTGCACATTGCGAATAGCTATGTAATACAAAAAGCACATGAAGAAGGTCAGAGAGTACAAGGGCCTTAACAGGTGAGTGTAGCAACCAATCAGTCCACAATATGCGAAATTAATGATAAACTCCAAATGTTTCATAACGAGGCTGGGAGAGATGGAAATCAGGGAATGAGCAGAGACAATGCAAACAACAGTATTATTGAGATCGGTCAGAATACAGAAGAGTCCTGGAAAGTTGTGAAGACTTGCTGTGTCATAGACTCCAGTAAAGTCTATCAGATATCACTGGTGTGAAAACCTAGCAAGGAATAATAACACGACGTAACAAAATAGCACTCATGTACGTTATGTGATGATAGAGATGAATGAATGAACACATAATAAGTGAATGCAGTAAGTTAGCCCCAAAATAGAAAAAGAGTAGACACAACTAGGTGGACATTGTGATATACTGGTGATTGTGCAATAAACTTAAATTTGACCATACGAACAAATGATATATGAACATTCCAGAATCTGACATAGAAAATGAGACGAACACACTTTTCAAGGATTTTAAAATACAAACGTGTCTCCTAATCTTGGGCAGACGACTAGACCTAGTGATAGTCAATAAAAGAAAAGAAAAGCGGCTGAATAGTGGACTTTGCCGTTCCGGCTGACCACTGTGTAAAACTGAAAGAAAGTGAAAAGGGAGATAAGTACCAAGACTTTGCAAGAGAACTAAAAAACAGTGAAACATAAAAGTGACGGTGGCACTAATTGTAATTAGTGCGCTCGGTATAGTCACCAAAGATTAGTAATGGAACTAGAGGACGAGTAGAGACCTTCCAAACAATAGGATTATTAAGATCAGCCAGAATACTGAGAAAAGTCCTGGTGACTTGAGGAGATTTGCTGTCAAGCAAATTCCTTTGAAAAACCAGCAGTTGACGCTCATGTGAAAAACATGACTAATGATAAAAATAATGAATAAATACATACAACACCACACACACACACACACACACGGACACACACACACGCACACACACACACACACACACCAATATATATATATATATATATATATCATCGTGTCGTGCCGCTAGCATAGATATCTCTGACACTCTCTCGCCACTTCTCCCTATCGTTCATCACCCCTGGCAGGTATTCAGGGCTACATCCTCTCTCCTCACATAACTGCTGTATGTAGGTTCGAGCTAGTCGTCCGACTTTTGCTCGGCCATATGTGGGGGTCCATAGGAGTACATTACTTATGAGCTCGTCCCTGCTTCTCCAGCAGTGTCCTGCATGTCTGGTTCGCCTAGCTTGGATAGTTTTCGTGAAGGGAACGTATCTTAGACGGATGTAAGCAAGAACTGGTTTTGAACCAACGGCATGATTCTTGTGACGATTACAAATGTTAGCAAACCAGTCTAAATTGAAATGAAACGTCGAATCATTGCTTTGTCACTTGTGACATGAACAATTTTCAAAGCAGATCTTTGTTCCCTTTCTTATGTGTATTAAAGAACGAAGATGATATCTTTACATCTTCCCGAGATTCAACCAAGCCACATTAAATACTTTTAATAGAATAATACATGTTCTGATAGAATGATATCCTGACGCTGTGCTGATAGCAGTCGGGAAGTATGTTTTCAAATGACTGCAGCAGTCATGCTCTTTCAGTTGCCCTTGTGGTGTATGATGGTAAACATCGGACGTTTGGGCCTTAAATGTCTTAAAAAGATGGTAACTGTTATTGCTTACTAGAACTACCCACTTGCGATTACCCTGTCTGCTGATAACTGGAGAATTTAAAGATTTAACTCGTCATGAAATATCAGTAATACCAGAGACAATATAGTAAAAGTAAAGTTGGTAACCTTAGACAAGGGCTACCCGAAAGCTCGCTTTTAAATAGCTACTACACTGAGGTGTAGGGGAAGGCGCTTCTCCTTTCCCTGACTTGCTCCACTTTACCCTTGAAACGTATCTTGTAATGCTGAGTGTTAAGCAAGGAGGTACCAAGTAGCATTAAAGTCTTTGGTATGACTCGATTTGAGATTGAACCTCAGTCTAACGCGCCATTGGATAACACTCTACCACTAGGCCAATGGACATTAATATATTGATACTGTGTTTGTGAGTTGATTTGATCTAATTTGTGGGCTTTTATTTCAAATATTAAATTCATTTTATATTCGTTTAATGGCATATCATCCTTCATGGCTTTTCAAAGACAAAGCCATTCTTGTTGAACATTTGTAGTACTATTTAACCCATAACAGGTAGGATGAAGGTTTCATTCCTTTCCCGAGAGAATTAACCCGAAAGTGACCGTAATAATGCGATTCGAGCTCGAAATCGGTTATTACAGTGCCGCAGACCAGCACGCAGACTACACCGAAGGAATTCCTATTCATTTTCTCCTCTCTTTCTTTCTTTGTTTAATGGCATATCAACTCTTTTTAGGTTATTTAATGCCAAAGCCATTCTCCTAGAAGAACAGTAGTGGTACTATTTAACCCATAGCTGGGGGGATAAGGGGGTTCATACCAAGGGTATTTGCCCGAAAGTGAACGTAATAGCGCGACTGGAGTACGAACTCGTGTACTACGATTCCGCAGTCCATCGCTTTAACCATTACACCACGAGGACACCCCGTTTCTCCTCTCTAGTTAAGATTCAATTGTATGATATACGTTTAATTTGGAAAGTCAAGTATGCTGTCTTCATGAAATAATGTCAGGGATCAAAGTTATTCATACTGAGCGATTAAAAAAGATTTGCCTAATCGTTTTCTTTTATACCTATGATTCTTTCCCAATTCCCCTTTTTTTTAAATATATATTCTTTGTGCGTAAAAATGAGACAAATAACTCAAGTCCATTCTTTTGTTTTGGCATATTATTTATTTAATATTTCAAAGCAGATTATTTATTTAATATTTCAAATCACAAGTTTTATAGAAAATGCTGAGGTCAAATAGGAAATAACAAATTATAATTCTGCAGATTATTCCCCCTGTTCAATTCACTTGACAGAAAGCTCCTGAAGTTTCTTTAATTCTTCCAAATAAAGAAAAAAGAAAACTCAATATATAGTTTTCACTAATACGGCAAGAAGAATTTGGACAATTTAAATATTATCATTGTGATAAGGTTGTTTTACTGATCTATTCAATCATCTTAAAATCTGAAAAGTTAGAATAAAATAGGACAAGTCCGTAAGTTTCTCAACACACATTAATCCATCTCTAACGTTTTAGGCTACATTTTTCTATAAAACTTCCTACGCTACTCTGTGAATATATATCTATTCTTATTCTGAAAATTTAAGTTGGTTCACAATTCAAATTTCGTACCTATCACCTGGGAAAGAAGAATATGTTTAAAACTTACAGGTTATATTAGGTGTCTCAAAATTGATGCAACCCATTAATAAGATAATAATTTATTACTAAGACAAGCGCAATGACGGTCATTTGGAACACGTCCCGTATAAATGCATCCTTTGAGTTAGAGAAACCAAATCAATGGGTTTTTTTATTGTTATTATGTAAGCTTCCAGGACATGGACTTTTTTTGAGTTTCTTGTCTCAGTAATAAATCATTACCATATAAATAGGCTACATCAATTTTGAGACAATTTTGAATGATTTTGTCTCCAAATATGTAGCGACGCAAAATATTTTTTCTCTCTTGTCCAAGACACAGTCATTGATGATTAATAGTTGCTATAGTATACTATTTTCAAATCTGAAGCAATAAAGAACACGGCATTATTATTAGTAGAGTTATTGGCAGTCCCATCTGTCACATGTATATTGAGATACCCTATATTAGAAAAAAAAATTGACGTGATATACAAAAGTGGCTACTGTTTAAAAAATAATTCTGACTTCAAATCAATAAAAAGCAACTCACAAAGTCCGTCACCAGAATGGTAGAGTTTGAAAATAAAGGGTAAATAAAAAATCTTGCAATATTTTGGTAAGTTCCCGATGCTTGTACCGAGGTCGTGAAGATGTCTAACCACAAGGAACTGTTAGATATCGAGCTAATCTGATAATCTCCAAGTTCTCTTTGCTAGACTTATAGTAGTTATTGGTTCTACGTAAGTAAAGTTGGCGACCACAGTCGAGAGTAACCAGAAGGCTCCCTTTTCAATGGCTACTGCATTAAGGTGTTGGGGGAGGACGCTACTCCTTTCCCTGGATTGCTCCACTTTACCCTTGATACGTACCTTATATTACTGGTTGTTAAGCAAGGAGGTATCAAGCAGCATTTTTAAAGTATTTGGTATGGTACGACCTGGGATTGAACCTCGGTTTACCGGACCATTGGCGAAGACTCTACCCTCTAATCTAATGAGCCAAAAACCGGGTTTCAGATAATTCAGATTATTAGAATTTTACTGTACTTCTCTTTGTATCTAAAGCAGATTATTTATTTAATATTTCAAATCACAAGTTTTATAGAAAATGCCGAGGTCAAATAGGAAATCATCATCATCATCATCATCATGTTGTGCCGCCAGCACGGATATCCCTGACCCTCTCTCGCCTCTTCTCCCTATCATTCATCGCCTCCGGCAGGTCTTCTGGGTTACATTGCTTGGCCATATATGGGGGTCCATAGGAGTACATCACTTACGATCTCGTCCTTGCTTCTTCAGCAGTGTCCGGCGTGTCTGGCTCGTCTAACCTGTATAGTTTTCGTGATGGGAGGCAAGTGGCCGTATAGTTGGTGTCTCGTGGGGTGTTGTCGCCAGGACTTGTTCAATATTACTCTCAACATTCTTGTGTAGTTGCCGTCAAGTTTCTTCTCCAGCCGTTTAGTTAGCTTTTTATTCTTTTCTTTTCTTTTCTTTCTTAGTTGCCGTCAAGTTTCTTCTCCAAGGAAATAATAATTCTGCAGATTATTCCCCCTGTTCAATACACTTGACAGAAAGCTTCTGAAGTTTCTTTAATTCTTCCAAATAAAGAAAAAAGAAAACTCAATTCAGTACACACTCATATATATAATGTCCAATACAAAATGAATATTTTTGTCTTGCAGGACTGATTTTTACTTATTTATTTCTATTAAATGATCGATTCGTATTTTTCCATGCTAACATTTTAAATTTAGTTACCAAAATCAATTATGTCTTTCTATTTTTGTCATTTCAGGTAAGACTTTTTTCTTCGGCTTTTTCCAGCATCAGATATGTAGTAACGGTAAAGAATCACATAGGAATTAGACAGTACTCCACGCCAGACCAAAATATGTAAGTAAACAATAACTTTTGAGTTGTTTAAAATCAATCGGAATTGTCATTTATATGGTATCAGTTATGTCAAATTTTGGTTCAGATAAGTTAAAACATTAAATTATTGTCTCTATCAACAATTCTTAATCTTTTTCAAGGTTTTCATCTCCTTAAAACCATAGAACCATTCATTCAAACCTTAGGATTAAGTTAGAAAAGTTTGGTCGGATTTATTTGTTTAAAAGCATATCAGGTCCCAATGCCTAAATTTGATTCATGAGTAATGGTCAGTGGTAGAGTTACGGGTCTGCATTCTGTGGTCGCTAGTTCGATCTTTCGTGGGGGAAGTCACGGTGTACACTGCTGATGGTTTTACGAAATACCAGTGCTATTATTGATCTGTATTGTTACCGGGCCATTAGCCTAATGAGTAGAGTGTTCGCCAATGGTCCAGGAGACTGGGGTCCAATCCCAGGTCGAGTCATACAAATGGTACTTGATGCCACCTTGCTTAGCACTCAGCATTATACGGTTAGGATTAAGGGTAAAGTGGAACAATCCATAGAAAGGAATAGCGCCCTCCCCTACACCTCGGTGTAGTAGCTATTAAAAAGGGAGCCTTCGGACCACCCGCGACGACAGGTCACCAACGTCTATAGGTAGTTAAAAGTATGTGTCTCTATAAAATGTAAATAGGTTTTTTTGAGACACAATTGGTTTAATGGTTATCGTAGTGGAAATACCCACGGAGTTAAAGAGTTCAGATCATGAGTCTGTTGGCATTAATCGTAGGGTTAATACCTCTCGAAAAAGTATGCATCAAATTATTCCCCTTCCGAGTATTGGTAAATAGTTTGGTAAACTGAGTACTTTAAACGTGGTACGACAACCAGTCGAGAAGAAAGAAAACTCTGAATTTACACTTGATAATTTAGTTCCCCGACTGTAATTACCAATGGTGTCTATGATTATTATACATATATATATATATATATATATATATATATATATTGTGACAGAGAGAACTACACCCCACCACAAGACTGATTGCCTAATTAACGATTCTAAGGAAATAATTGAAGAAAATTCATAATTTTTTTTCTCTCTTCTTCTTATCATTTAATTTTCTATCCTTTTTTTTTAAAAACTTTTGACCGACGTCCCAAGTTTCGTTGAGTGCATCTTGCGATAAAAGCAGTAATAAAATCCGTATGATCTAGGAAGTTGAAAAAGATTCAAGGTAGACATTGAAAAAGACATAAGTGGATCTTCCGATAAAAACAGTTATGAAGTCTGTGCGGTCTATATAGGAAAAAAGTTCATGCTAGAGATTGAGACAATATATGTGGGTTCCTCTTATATTAAGTGTCCCTTGTCTGGAAAGAATCAGGGGTAGGTACTGAATCTAAACTTTAGTACCTTTTTAAACAAAGCGTCGACCATATGTGCAGAAAATTGGTTAGCTTGGCGATTTACATATCATTATTCTTGGGCGTGCCCAAAAATCGTCGAGACACCGCCCCCAAATTATATAAGCAATGCACAGCGCCCATAGATCAGTACAAATCAGATCAAGTAAGACGAGAGAAGAGATATCAAGAAAGACAGAGAAGGGGCCAGTGCAGAACCCATCCGAGAATAGTCAAAGAATTTTCGGCGAAGTCAAGTTTACTCCAGAACTGGGGGTTCGAAGCAAAAGCCAAGACGTAAAAATATTTTTATTAAGATAACCAAGAAACGATAGTTGCCTCTCTTACACCTTCTGTTTGATCTGTCACATTTCCGAACGAACAAATAAGTTTTGTAAGACCTTTTTCTTTTTTTTTTTTTTTTTTTGTATCCTACACACTTCTGTAAATACGTATATAGTTAGATAAAAACAATAGCTTTGAGAAATTTGTATAATACAAAAACCGAAAGAGTTGTTTTTTTCTTCTTGTGTAATTTGTGAATCGCGACAGATATAATCTCTCTCCCAGCAGCGATTTTATTTCAGCGTGGATTCCAGCCAAATTTGGATCGACTCCCACAGCGGAAACGATCTGAAGTAGCTAAAACGCCGCCGTTCCGATCAAAATACACAACGTGGCGAATGGTAACAGTTATCTCAGATTAACAAGCAGAACCGGAGAATTGAATGTCGGTGAGGATTCCCAGGCTAAGCTAGATGTATCGGCCAGGGCTGGATTCTCAACGTCAATATATATATATATATATATATATATATATATATATATATATGCGAAAACAGAATCAAAACATTCTGACGGAATATATAATTGCAAATATAAAAAGACGATCTCGATCATTATTTGGGTTACTTGTACGCTTAAAACTTGAGAAGTTCTAATACACTCCTTTTTTGGAAACCCTTGCACATATTGAATTGTACACATGATTATTCACAGCAGCAATATCACCAGTAATTTTAATATTAAGTTGAAATGTATATTCAAGATGTAATCATTTTAAATGCATCACTATATATATATATATATATATATGTGTGTGTGTGTGTGTGTGTGTGTGTGTGTGTGCAAAAGACTCTTCGGAAAAAAAAAGCATTGAGTGAATTTCAATAGAATCCTCATCATCATAATGTGCAGCTAGCACCGATTTCCCTGACCCTTTTTCTATTGTCCAACCTTTCCTGGCTACATCCTATATAGGCATGGAGCTGCTGTAGATAGGTTCTTGCTGATAGTACAACTTTTGCTCGTCCATGTGTTGGGGTTCAGAGAAGTCCATCGCTTATGAGTTCATTCTTCCTTCTCCACTAGTGTCCCGCACATCCTGTTCGTCTACTTTGGATGATTCTCGTGATGCCCAGCTGCTGTTTTGTGGAGCGTTGCCTCCAGGACTTGTTCAGTACCACTCAGAGCATTCTTGTGCTGTCAACATTTTTCTCTTTAAGCCTAGTTGAACTAACATTGAAAAGTGCTCAGTACTTACGTAGGATCGATTCGAGAACCGAATAAGAAACGAAAGCTTATTAACTAGGTTTCAACGAAAGGAGACTTTGCTGAAATTGTTGGGACAAACGAATCGATATGCCCCAGAAGCCAGTGGAATTAGGATAGAGAGGAAACAAACCAAATGTATAAATAATAAACTGAAAGCCCAATGTAAACTTAGATTAATTTCATGTAAATTTATTTGATGGCCGTGCTGCAAGTGTATTTTTCTTAATTTTCTTTTGTTATTAATGCTAGGTTGATTTATTAGATAACATTCAAGAGCCTATCAAATCTTGAGGATTAATTGATATCAAAACGTTTTTATGTTTATCTATATATATATATATACATGTTTGTGTGTGTGTGTGTGTGTGTGTGTGTGTGTGTGTGTGTGTGTGTGTAATTTGCTGGTTGTTTGTTGATTTTTTGGGTTTCATGGCATATCAACCTTTGCTGGTTATTGAATGCCAAACCCATTTTTATACAAATAATCTGTTCTGTTTCTAACAATTCAGTTTAGCTTGAGTACACAGTTTAATTGTCAGAAACATTTCTATTTCAAGCTATTCAGCTTAGTCAAACAGGGCTAATTTAGTTTAGTATAAGTCTATATTTTGTTTACACATATTTGGATATCAAAACAGTTCTATATTAAACAATTTAGTTTTGCGTAAGAACAGGTTCAATGTCAAATATAGTTCCATTTCAAACAATTCAGTTTAGCATAAGTTCACAGTTTAAATGTAAGTACACAATTTAATTGTCAAAAAACATTTCTATTTCAAACAATTCAATTTAGAAAAAAATATGCAGTCTAGTTCTATTTAACCCATAGAGAAGCCCTATCAGGTGCTATCATTTCGGGCCAGAGTGGGCCTTGGAGCAATGACAATGAATGGGTGCTCCACATTTCCCCAAAGCCCCAGCATCTCTGGAAACTCACCTTCAGATTGTTTAGTTCTATTTGGGGGTGTCCTCGTGGTGTAATGGTTAAAGCGATGAACTGCGGAATCGTAGTACGCGAGTTCGTACTCCAGTCGCGCTATTATGTTCACTTTCGGGTAAATACCCTTGGGAAAGGTATGAACCCCCTTATTCTCCCTCCAGCTATGGGTAAATAGTAGGACGGACTAGGTTCTTCAGCCTTGTTGAGGCAACTAGTCTAGGAGAAGGAAAACTCTGAATTCAAACCTGTTCAACTCCGCTTAAAAATTGACCTTGTGTCATATCCTGCCCGAGCGGAGGGGTTGGTAAATAGTACCTTCAGATTGTTTAGTGTTATATCCAGGACACTTGTTGGGGGTCTTACTCCTCTACAGAGGTGAAGTCGGTGTCTTGTACCCCCCACCAGTCTACTCGGTAATATGTCTTTTTTTAGCGATTAGTTTATGGAAGACATTATTTTTTTAAACGAGTTTTTCGAGTGTGTTTGTTTGTAAAGTTAAGTGATTTTAAGTATTCCAATCATTAACACTATAATTTAATATTTGTTTAATTAAATGGTTTCAAGTAGCACTGTTTAGCATTAACGAATGTGTTTATCAAATATTCTTATTTAATATAGATAAATTACACAGTGTTATGGTTTCAAATTACTACTAATATTAATCATTAGCAAGCGATTTAACTGTTCTATTTGAATCACTGATGGAAACATATCAGGTACTATCATTCCAGGACAGAATCGACATGAGAGTAATGGCAATAAAGGTGTCCTCCACATTCCCCTCAGCTTCAAGACCGGATCCTCATCATAAGAGGAAGTTTTATACCATACTCGGGAAACAAATTCAGAGAAGGAATCTTACCTTTCTGCAGGGGTCAATTCAGCGTATTTTACAGGTGGATGTTATTATGGATGTATGTATAAATTTTGTTAACACACACACACACACACACACACACACACACACACACACACACACACACATATATATATATATATATATATATATATATATATATATATATATATATATATGTGTACACAAGAATGCTGCGTGCAATCCTGAACAAGACCTGGCAGCAACACCCCACAAGACACCAACTGTACGGCCACCTGCCCCCTATCACGAAAACTATTCAAGTTAGGCGAACCAGACATGCAGGACATTGCTGGAGAAGCAGAGATGAACTCATAAGAGATGTACTCTTATGGATCCCCACACACGGCCGCGCAAAAGCAGGACGACCAGCACGAACGTACATTCAGCAGCTATGTGAGGATACAGGTTGTTGTCCTGAAGACCTACCTAGGGCGATGAACGATAGGGAGGAGTGGCGAGAGAGGGTCAGGGATATCCGTGCTACCAGCACGATATGATGATGATGATGATGATATATATATAATCAAACATTTACGAATGAATTAAATTTCGGCATTAATAACACATAAGGAATTAATTTTCCGTTAAATAAATAAACCAAATAAAAACCAGACTTATAATTACAATTAATTTCTAATGAAAAAAATTTCGGCATTTAATAGCCCAAAAGGATTTGATATTCCTTTAAACATATGAAACAAAATAAACCTGTAGATAGCCTTGATTAATAAACCAATCATTACAAATTAATCAAATTCCACCATTAAATAACCCACAAAGAGTCGGTTTACCGTTAAATAAATGAAGCTAAATCTCTAAACAGTAGTTATCATAAACAACCAATCACAAATAGATCAAATTGCTGCATTAACTAATCCATAAGAAGCTGATTCATCATTAATATATAAACCTAAACCTACCTGCCTAGAAAATCAGCTTTTCAATTAAATATGGAAATGTCAATGCCACCTAAATAACCAGGAAATTGGATTCATTTTTACTGTTCCGCCTGTGAGTCCATTTGTTAAACAATAAACGATGACGATAAATATAATAAGACAACATAAATCTAAATTAGGTTTTTGAAGTGCGTCTGAGACTTATAAAAAAATTTTTCCAATTTTAGAAAAATTGCCAGAATTCTTTGAACTTATCGGAAATGGGATGATATTTGATGATTTTAACCAGAATTGTCTCTGGTTTCGTTTTATGTGAGAAGATTTTCAATTAGTCTCTCATTATACGATTTCCGAAGATCGAAATATGAGAGAAGGTTAATCTAAGTACAGAACATATAAACAGATAGAATAAAAGTCAATAACAGAAAAGAAAAAAAAACGGATAATCAGGAAATAATTATAAATCTGTAAACAACCCAACAGACATATACGGAAACCGGAAGTCGATCGATTGCTGTACTGATTTAAAGATGTCTCATGTGGTACACTACTATGCATTCTGGGTGTTTCATCATTCTGGCCTTTTGCCGAGTCAGCTGGGGCTGTAGAATACACCGACTGTATCTCTGCAAAGAGTTAGGACTCCCCCAAACGAGTGTCCAGGACATGACATAAAAAGTCCGATGGTGAGGTTCCAGTAATGCTGGAGCTTTGGGGAATGCGCAGTACCCCTTCATTGCCATCACTCCCAAGTCAACTCTGGCAAGGAATGGTAGCACTTGATAGGGTCCAATCTATGGGTTAAGTAGAGCTAAATTGTGCATTAATACTAAACTGAATTGTTTGAAATAAAACTGTTTTGACATTTAAACTGCATACTTATGCTAAATTGAAGGTTAGAAGTGGAACTGTTTTTGTATGCTAAACGGAATTCTTTGAAATAAAACAGTTTTGACATTTAGCTGTGTGTAAACAAAGAAAAAACAATACTTATGTTAAACTGAATTGATTAAAATAGAACTGTTTGACTAAACTGAATAGAAATTTTTTTGAGGATTAACGAGTGATTAAACTGAATTGTTTGAAATTGAACGGTTTATTTGTATAAAAATGGATTGGCATTAAATAACCTACAAAGGTTGATATGCCATAAAACCCAAACAAACAAGCAAACAAACAAACAAGCTGACTACACCATTAACTGTGGTAAGACCATCACTCCGCAAAAACGGTGTCCTGCGTATGACACTAAGCTTCACCTGATAGTGAGGTTCCAATTCTGGAGCTTTAAGATGTCTAGAGTAATTCATCATTGTCACTACATCCTGTTCTGCTCTCACTAGATTTGCAGTATTTATTAAGGGCCTATTTATGAATCAAATTTGAAGATTATTTGTATCAAATAGTACTAGATGCCATATAATAGCGTCGGAGCTAACGTACGGGACTGTGATATCATTCTAAGCAGATTCGCACTACAGTTACGCTATTGCGATCACTCTCGGACCATCATCCCGAGGAAAAGTATGCACCCACTGATCATCCAGTTATGGTTTAAATAGTACGACTTTTGCCCTTTTACAAGGCTTTGAATTTAAATAACCAACGAAGCTTGATATGCAATTAAACAAAGAAATCAAACAAAATAACTGTGTGCCAAAAAAAACCCTAACAAAAATAAATAAATAAACAAACACAAAAAAAAAATAAAGATATAGGCGTACAATGTATGTAATACTCTAAACTTAAGTCTTTAAAACTCCAGACAGGATAACACGCCTTTAAAATCAGTCAAGTAATCAATATACTGATTTCCTGGTTTTTCAAGGTAGAATAAATGTGTAATATCTGTTCCTTTCCACCAGCCATGTTCTTTTTCTGGATGACTCGCTGGGACTATTTGCGGTGCTACTCATATACTAGCACGTTGATCTGTCGTTAAGATGTTACAGACGAAGAGGGTTAATAATTTTTCAGATTCATCTGTCAGATCAAAATTAGTAAGATTATTTCTACTCTCTGTTTTAAACAAAAAGGAACCATCTCTACTCTAATAGGCTAGTCTCTGAAATTTGTAGACCAGTTCACGTACGTGGGCAGCAAGATCTCATCAACTAAAAGTGATGTCAATATACGCCTGCTGAAGGCATAGAATGCTGTTGACTGGTTATTGATAATATGGTAATCTGATCTATCAGATAATATAAAACAGGATTCCTTTAGAAGTAAAAATGTGGCCAAGCTATTATTTGGATGCACCATATGAACGCTAACAAAATACATCGAGAAAAAGCTTGATGGGAATCATGCAAAATGCTGTCTTGTGTCTTAAATAAATCCTGGAACCAACACATTGAAAAGCAGCAGCAGTATGGCCACCTATCCTCATGTCAGAAACCATCAAAGTAAGATGAAAAAGACAACCATATATTTACCAACCCCTCCGCTCGGGCAGGATATGACACAAGGTCAATTTTTAAGCGGAGTTTTACAGGTTTGAATTCAGAGTTTCCTTCTCCTAGACTAGTTACCTCACCAAGGCTGAAGAACATAGTCTGTCCCACTATTTAACCATAGCTGGAAGGAGAATAATTGGATTCATACCTTTCCCAAGGGTATTAGTGCTATATGAAATGCAATCAGTCTCGTCCAGGATTTGATCTCGTGTCACCGTGTTCATTTCCAACGACGATAACCATAACACCACAGGCACCTCCAGACAACCAGTGTACTACTTGGGAAGCGAAGACGAACCCATAATCGACGTTCTCTTAGGGACTCCTTCAAATGAACCCGCCAGAGTTGACCGACCAGCAATGATTTATATATATAAATCAGCTCTGTGTGAACATATGATACAGCCTAGAAGAACTGTTTAGAGCAATGGATAACGGTGATGAAAGGCAAGGCAAATTCAGGAAACTTCATGCTGTGAGCGGGACATAATAATGATGATGATGATGAAGAAGATTTAAGTTGAAAGGTTAATATTTCTCGTAGATGCATTGGTAAAGTAGTCATTACAAAAAATGTTCTTAATGAAGCAAAGGGAATACGAGTTAGAGTTCAACCGAGACGGTATCCTTTATATCAGATTTAGTCGATTTATTATTAACAATGGATTTGGAGTTCAATTACGAAATGAATCATTGGTCCCTGATTTTTTCCAGAGACGAAGACAAGAGGAAGAGATAACAAAGAGTTCATATAAAGAAAAAGGGACATGTTAGACATGTAATCACAGAAAAAAAAAACACTCACAATATTTCTATACTTCAAACACTTTCTAGACTAGTCCCAAATCAGGATGAGAGGATGTGGTATTTTTGAGTCGATATACGAGTCAGGCGCCAAACAAACGGAAGGTGGACCCCATGGCTTAGTGACAAACGTATTTAACTTCGACATTGTAGAGAGCGAGTTCAAGTTCCAGATGCATTATTACATTACTTTTGGTTTCATACTTTAAAAAAAACTATGCTCCTTGGGTTAAATAGTGTCATCATCTTCTTCTCCAAGGATGAATATGGCATTAAAAAACAACAATGGTTCATTTATCAATACATGAAGAAACCAAATCAAAACGTTAGCTTTGCTCAGTTTGATACAAGGCCAGAAATTTGGGGCAATCAGGTCACATCAAACTCATCACAAATGACATTTTTGGGAGACTAAATAGAGCCCAACCCCTTGTCACGGATTTTGAGGAACTCTCCCATGTCACGAGTCATTTGTGGTCACGTGACAAAGTGAACTGGGGAGTCCACTTTTTCTCGAACTGACTTGAGAAGAGCAGATGTGGTATTTCTCTCCTCGGCGGTAAGCACATAGGACCCTTCTCGTTTATTTTCCAAACCTGAGAAGAATAATAGTTTCTATCTTTTTGTTATATCGACGTTTATGTTTGTTCCTTGAACGCTTGTGACACTTGTATAGCCTAAGACAGGAACTGAGTTCCCAATTTGTATTGTCTACAGTTGAATGTCATACTATATTATTTGATATGTCCAGTTTCCAACCGAATATTCTATGTTAGGATATCCTCTTTGAGATAACCCAATACTTTATTTTAAAAAAAAAAGGATATTATCTCCGAATTAACGGATATTATCTACGAATTAACTCTTCGTAAAGTCTTATAACCTGATAGCCTTGTCGCTAACCATAAGACTATGAAAAATATTCATCATATACTTTGCTTAGCTTGGCACAAGGCTAATGTTTTGTAGGAACAAGGGAAGATCAAATTCAATAGCAATGATTAGCGATCATATTTGCCAATCATTCCCCTAATCGGTAGGGGGTGGATTTTCCAGACAACCAGTCTAGAAGTTGTGAAGACTAAACAGTGAGATCAGCTTGTCATGCATTAAATCCATGAATAGATGGCCAGTTACATTACCTCTAAAGCCATAGTTAAATATTTCAAAATGAATGTCCAGTGGAGACAGTCCTTCGACGAATTCCTGTCATTGACGGCAAAAGAGGTTGACAGCAAACATTATCAATAATGATTCAGCATCAGCAAAAAACATATTTTGCAGAACATTAACCAATTGTAATAAAGGTCCGTTGTGCATTCTGTCATGCACAACAAATCATCAGCGAAAGATTAACATTTTTAAAACCTTTGTCATGAAGGAACGTTGAAATTACTGAAATGAGTAAATTTTCGAAAATATTTACAAGATTAATTTAACAATCTCGATAATCTTCATATTTTGACGAAAAAAAAACCGAAGTTTTAGCTTGTTAGATTCCTCGTTGTAAGAGTTGTCTCTGACTATCGCTATAGAAGTGGATAAATCTTTATATGCAACACAAAATTATCAGTTATACAAAAGATGTAGATTTAGACGCTAACTGAAGGGGCAAATGCGGCCCTCGAGGTTTATTCATGTGACGCTACGTCCAACTTTGCAAATTTTATCTTCTTTTCATATCAGTTGTGATTTACCATAACAGGAGCATACTGAAATCACTGGTCATTGCGGTTCAGAAGATTTGGAGTTCATGTTCCTTGATTGCCATATTAGCAATTTCTATAGGAACCAAGTGCTTCTATCTTGGGATTCCCAGACTTCATAACCACACCACACAGGTAAAAAGCCTGTTAGACATAACATACCTCATTAACAGTTCTTAAAAATTAAGCATGTCAAGAGTACGTTGCATTCGTAAATGTTATATCATCCCTTGTCTGATATGTTGCTTCTGTCAAACATTCTATTAAACTCAGTTATTACATCTTATCTCTGATTGCAAACAACATGAACTATCTCATTAATAAATTATGCTTCTTTTTATGCAAATTTCCCTGGGTTTTCTTTCTAACCTGTCAAGATCGTGACCCAGGACGCTGTTTATTTTGTTTTGCGTCATTTGGACTGTAAAGGTTCGTGACTCTCGATTTAGAATGACCTTCACTGTTAACAAAAACAGCTTCAAATTGATGATTTACTTTGGACTGGGAACTGATCTATTTTCTAAGTTTGAGAATATTAAGTATAGTTCTCTTATTAAAAGTTAACCATAGTTTTCTTGGATCGAACTCATAAGAGATGTACTCTTATGGACCCCCACACATGGCCGTGCAAAAGCAGGACGACCAGCACGAACATACATTCAGCAGCTATGTGAGGATACGGGATGTTGTCCTGAAGACCTACCTAGGACGATGAACGATAGGGAGGAGTGGCGAGAGAGGGTCAGGGATATCCGTGCTACCAGCGCGATATGATGAATGTTACATGGTATTTCCTTATTTCTACGACGTCTATGGGTTAAATAGTACGCCTATTTTCCTTCTACAAGGATGGCTTGGACATTGAATTACTCATGAAGATTTATATACCATTAAACAAAGAAACTGAAATAAACATTCCTTTTGCCCACAACACCCACTTCCACACGGACTATATATATATATATATATATATATATATATACGTATTGTGAGGTTTGATTCACACACATAAAACTTTCACAGAAAGATGCACTCATACTATTGTCTGAATGTATTTGCGTGTGAATGTTAATGTGTTTGTGTATTTTTCTTTTTCTGTGTGCATAAAAGAAGATTCATACAAAAATGCTGATAAATATGTTGTTAAAAGTGGGTATTTTTGTATATGAAAATCGAAGGTTTTTAAAGACTCCTTAATTTTGTTTAAGATGTTTTCCCTTTTGTCCCTTACATTTATTATATTATTCTACATTTCTTCTTCTTCTTCTTCTTCTTCTTCTTCTTCTTCTTCTTCTTCTTCTTCTAAAATTGTGTTATTTAATGATTTAATGATACAATCCAAATGCAAAATAAATAACCTTTGCGAAATAAAACTTCCGTGCTTCAATTTTTCTTTCATTTATCTTTGCCATAAGCTAAACAAACATCACATTTCTTTTTAATAAACTGAAATAAAATAAAATAAATTGCACCATATAGCTGACCCGAAACCAATCTTAAAGAAAAAGTTAATTTTCTTTAAACGAAAATTATAATTTAAAAAAATTTTTTTTCTGCAATATTTTTAGAAACAAAACCAACAGAAAAGATGCTATTATATGTTCTTATATGTATTTGGAAAATACACCCAACCATGCCGAAACACTACTGCATAGTTTGGAACGAGCAGCCGTAGGCTTAGGCCTCCATGTCAATGCACAGAAAACGGAATATATATGCTATACTCAAACAGGTGACATCTCCACACACGACGGAAACCCTCATAAACTAGTTGACAAATTCACTTACTTAGGAAGCTGCATCTCATCAGCCGAAAAGGACATCGACACGCGGTTAACGAAGGCATGGTCAGCTATCAATAGGCTAGAGATCATATGGAAATCAGACCTAAACGATAAAATAAAACGCAGTTTTTTCCAGGCAGCTGTCGTATCGATACTGCTGTATGGATGCACTACATGGACACTAACTAAACGGCTGGAGAAGATCGACGGCAATTACACAAAAATGCTGCGAGCAATCTTGAACAAGTCCTGGGGGCAACACCCTACAAGACACCAACTATACGGCCACCTGTCTCCTATCACGAAAACTATCCAAGTTAGACGAACCAGACATGCAGGACACTGCTGGAGAAGCAGGGACGAGCTCATAAGAGATGTACTCCTATGGACCCCCACATATGGCCGGGCAAAAGCAGGATGACCAGCACGAACATGCATTCAGCAGCTATGTGAGGATACGGGATGAATCCCTGAAGACCTGCCTGAGGCGATGAACGATAGGGAAAAGTGGCGAGAGAGGGTCAGGGATATCCGCGCTAGTGGTACGACATGATGATGATGATGATGATATGTATTCGGCCATTGGCCTAATGAGTAGAATATTCGCCAATGGTTCGGGAAACTGGGGTTCAATCCCGTGTCCTAGTCATACAAAAGACTCAATAATCGGTACTTGATGCCGCCTTTTTTAGCACTATAAGATATGGATCAAGGGTAAAGTAGAGCAATCCAGGAAAGTAGTTCAACCCACCTCGGTGTAGTGGTATTGAAAAGGAAGCCTTCGGGTCACCCTCGATTAAGGTCACCAACTTTTTTTTTTACTTATATGTGAGCATGTCATCTCATTTTTTCCTAACTGTTGCGGAAACCCATTTAACTTTTGGTTTGGTGGGAATGCTCCAAAAAAATGCCAAAAAATGCCAAAAAAGCTAACAATTCTAAATACGAACTTTACTCCAACGCTATAAAAGCCTCCATTGACCCAGTCTTTCACTTACATAGAACCCCCGCGTACTCAAATTCTGTAAGTTACGGAAAAAAATTGTTTATATTCCTGTAGGACTGGTCCGTTGCCCAAGTGGTTAGAGTGTTCGCCAAAGGCCTGGGAGACCAGGGTTCAATCCAAGGTCGAGTCATTCCAAAGACTTAAAAAATGGTACTTGATGCCTTCTTGCTTAACACTCAGCATCATAAGATGAAGAGTTAATTGGAGAAATCCAGGGAAAGGAGTACCGTCCTCCCCTACACCTCGGTGTAGTAGATATTGAAAAGGGAGCCTTTGGGTCCTCCTCGGCTACGCTGGCTAACTTTTTAAAATGCCTGTATCTTTTAATAAGCCTAAATTGAATGATTTTAATCGAATATCTATATCCATGGTCTTCAAATCAATAGTCAATAGCCTTTAATCAAGTTACTCTAAACTTACTTTTACGTTTACATTTAAATATTAGCTCGGTACGTCTATTAACATCTCTCTCTCTCTCTCTATATATATATATATATATATATATCATCATCATCATCAAGTCGTGCCGCCAGCACGGATATCCTTGACCCTCTCTCGCCACTTTTCCCTGTCGTTCATCGCCTCCGGCAGGTCTTCTGGGTTACATCCTGTGTCCTCCCATAGCTGCTGAATGTAAGTTCGGGCTGGTCGTCCTGCTTTTGCTTGGCCATATGTGGGGGTCCATAGTAGTACGTCACTTACGAGCTCGTCTTTGCTTCTCCAGCAGTGTCCAGCGTGCCTGGCTCGTCTGACCTGTATAGTTTTCGTGATGGGAGGCAGGTGGCCGTACAGTTGGCGTCTCGTGGGGTGTTGTCGCCAGGACTTGTTCAATATTGCTCTCAACATTCTTGTGTAGTTGCCGTCAAGTTTCTTGAAAAAGCTGCATGCATTGAATGAAGGTCACTAAATGGTTTTTGCGGCTTCTTTTATAGCATATCAAATTGTTTTTAAACTTTTTAAAATTTCTTTGTTTCTTTCTTTTTTCTTTCTTTTCGCTGTAAATTTTTCTCTTTGGGATGACCTCAAATGGAAACTAGAAGAGAACAATGAAAAAGTAGACAATATAAAAGAAATATACCTGTTTATCTTCGTATTTTTGTTCATATATATATATATATATATATATATATATATATATATATATATATATATATATATATATAGTTTTTATGACGAAAGCAATACAATCTAATTTCTTTTACAGTTTCACTGACGTAGAATTCAGTACTAAACGATACCTCATAATGTTTTGATTGTATAATATTCTACTAGTAGTAAAATGCTAAAAAGTGTTTAAGAAGAAAAATATCTTTTTTTTTTTTTAAGTAGACTGTTATTCATGAAAAGTCCTTTTAGTTTCTTTTATTACATTGGTATTGGAATTTTTAGTTAATAAAGATATTTTACGCTCTCTTTCCCTAACTTGATAATCTTCCATGGTAATCTCCACTGTCACAAACTCTTATCATCATCGATAAGCATTAGCAGAGAAGAAGTATTTTGACAAATAGAATATTTAGAAGATTAGCGATAAATCAATGGCAAATTACTAAATAAATAATCTTGTTGTACATTAAATACACAAGTACCAACTTGTACCAAATATTTCTGACCACGTTCTAAAAGTTTCATTGCATGCTGGAATATCAAATATACGAACATTAGCATCTCCGTTTACGTCAATTGCGAATCAAATGTATTGTTTGTTCTACGCTGTTTAATGATCCTTATAAGCAATAAATGTCAATGTACGGTCTGCTTATTGGATGATCTAAATTGAGCAATGTAAGTTTATTTTACTCTTCTGCTAAAAAAGAAAGTTAAAGAAATGTGTCCGAAAACACAGTACTAGACATTCACATACTTAGGTGCGCGGACTATTACACATAAAGATGCATATGATCCAATATACAAATACAGAGAAACTGGGAAAATTAAAGTTAAGATTGGAAATATTTTCTTAGTTGTTTCATGAAATAATAATAATATTAATAATAGATTCATTAGAAATCGTGCAAAAAATCGATTTGACTATTCTACCAAAGAATACATTCACAAACCAAAATCCGTCCAGGTGAATAAAACACATAAAGTTCTCTGGGATTTCGAGATACAAGCAGCTCTTTTTTTTCATGCCAGAAGAGCAAGTGATTAATATTCCCATTCCAACTCTTGCAGTATTTCAGATTAATATTCCTATTCTTAAAACTTGCAGTATAGTTGATTTTGCCGTCCCAGTTCACCATTGAATGAAAATAGTAGAAAACGAAAAGAGATAAGTTCTTAGATCTTGCCAGAGAACTAAGAAAGTTGCTGAACGAGATGGTAACTCTGATACCAATCGTAATTGATGCACTTGGAACCGTCGCAAAAGGATAGAAAAAAAAGGGACAGGAAACGTGGGAAGTCAAAGGAAGGATCGAGAACTATAATATTGATGAGATCGGCCCGAATGCTGAGAAAAGTCCTGGCAATGTAGACTTGCTGTCTCTAAGACTTCAGAAAAAAAACACTAGCCAACGCTGATGAGATAAACTCGAAATAATACTAATTATGAAATAGAATATTAAGATGATGGTTATACCAGTTGGAATTAGTACGTTCGGAAGAATCCCCAAAGGTTTGCATAAGGTTTTGGAAGATTTAAAAAAAAAACAAACTGAGAGCGAAGTGAGACCATCAAGACTATAGCGTTACTAAGATCAGCCAAAATACTGAGAGGAGTCCTGCAGACTAGAAGTAACCTGCTGTCAACAAGAATCCAGGGAATGACCAATCAGCTTTGGCTCGTATGAAAAACTCGCCTAATAATAATTTACAACACCAGGTAAAAATTAGGCAAATGGCACCTTTTTATATTTGGCGTGTTTTATTTACACAGTAAATAAACTAATACAGAAAAAAAAAAACGCATTTTTTTCAAAATTTACTCGCTAACAATTCTGCTTAATTAAATATACTTTAAACAAAGTAGATTAATAACTTAATGATAATAATTCATTTCTAAGAAGCGGAAAATATTTGGAATGACCAAATGTTATGGAAAAAATCATTGATTTCATTGTCAAAAAAATTTAAATCAATTATTAGATGATCTTTTATAGGCTTACTAAGATAGTCTTACTTCTATCGAGCATGGATTTACCTAAATCAAAGCAATATTTTTACATAGGTTTATATATATATATATATATATATATATATATATATATATATATATTTGTGTGTGTGTGTGTGTGTGTGTGTGTGTGTGTGTGTGTGTGTGTGTTTGAGAAAAATAAGTGGAAAAGTAGATAAATCAAAACACTGATAACGGATTTAACAATGATATTTCGTCTTTATTTCAGAAATACTTCATCAGAATGACCTGACTTTTTTTCTGAAATAAAGGCGAAATATAATTCTTAAATCGATTATCAGTATTTTGGTTTATCCCCATTTCCACTTATTTTTCTCATCTTGTCAAATTTACCAAAATCTACCCTCCCTTTCTCTCTCTCTTTATATATATATATATATATATATATATATATATATATATATATATAAGAGTGCTTGGATTCTAATTCGTCTAATAAATTACCATTACTATTATAAGATTACATACTACGAGACATTTCCTCTTCTTTAAGTAATCCATCTTTCATCGGCCCTATTCAAAAGAATAAGCGAATCAAGACGTCATTTACAACGAAATTTGACGTACTTGTTGAACTTGGTTTGTTGAAATCGTTGTTGTTGCCGCTGCTTAAAAGAAAACATGACCAACAAACTTATCGTGCTCACATCTGGTTTATTGCCATACACGTTCATCAAGCATCGAAGAAGGTTAATTAATGCATTTTTTCCGATGGAAGCATGACAATGAGATATCTCTTCCTAATTTCGAAACTGCATTTTACCAGTTCGTATCAATAAATATTTTTTCTAATCATCAAATTAATTAACAAACTTACCAATTTTAGGGAGCCCTATTGGTCGTGAAGTAGCTAACATGACAGACCGTTTCATCTTAGTAAACGTGTTAGAACTCCATTTGCTCTGTTACGTTCAGTTTCAGACACTTGGGATAGGCATGAACTTCCTTATCCCAGAAAATATGCATTAAATATTACCATAGCTGTCCTTTAAAAAGTAACGCTTTATCAGTAAAAAAACACGCAAATATTGATATTCCATAAAACAAAGAAACCGAGCAAACACGATGAATCAATCTATGTGGGTGTTCTCGTAATGTAATGGCTTAAGTGCTGGATTTTTAATATTGCATTAAGCGAGTCACGGCAGTGAGTAGAGTGTTTGTCAATGACCAGGGAGACCTTGGTTCATTCCAGGTCGAGTCATACCAAAGATTCCAAAGATGGTACTTGATGCCTTCTTGCTTAACACCCAGCATTATGAGGTACGAATCAAGGGTAAAGTGGGGCAATCCAGAGTAGTAGCTATTGAAAAGGGAGCTTTTGGTTCACCCTCGATTAAGGTCGTCAGCTTTACTTTCTTTACTTATTAAGCTAGTACAATGTCCTGTTGAATTATTACGTTCACCTTCAGACTAATACCCTTGTATAAAAATAAACATTACGACCTTTCTACGATGATGGCTTTGGCATTTAATAACCTACCCAGGATCGTTGAGATGCCATTAAATAAAAAAACCCAAATCAAACCTAACCTAATACTACATCTGGTGTCCTGGCTGGTATTTGGTGATATATTTTTTTATACATCTCATTTTCTTGGACAGATATTTTTCTTAACTTCTAATATCCAAACACGTATGAAAAGGATAATCATGCTTCAGTCTGTTTCTTTGGAGCGCAAAGAAAATATACGGTACGGAAGATAAATCTTACTTTTGGTAAAAAAAATATAGGATAATACGGTTAAAAAAACAAACTATTTGTATACATTTTTAAAGTGTTTAGAGTAAATACACGCTAAAAAGATATTTTTTTACGGTTGTGAACTCTGGCACCGAATAAGGTCAGAGAATGTACCAATCGAATCATTGTCTCAAGAAGAAACCAAAAGGAAGGAATTTAATTGAATGTTACTAAAAATCATAACCAATATATCCAATTTGTGCTTCACTAACCAGATTTTTGAGATCCGTTCCTTTTTTTAAAAAAATATTTTTTTCTTGTTACAACTGACTAACCATTTGTTAATTTGCCCACTCTATCAGAATGATTTATTCAGTAGACTGAATAGAAACCGTTATCTTTAATTGCGTGTTTGCATGATTGCATTTGAATTTTAGTCCAATCTAAGAGATTTAAAGGTTCTAAGTTGCCTGTAATGTAATATCAATTTCAACATAATGAAATATTGCTTTCGGCTTTAATATATATATATATATATATATATATATATATATATATATATATATATTAATAAAAATGAAAAAAAAAAAAAGAAAAAACGCAAGGTCTTTAGAAGATCATTTTGTTTGTATAAATATTTGCCAACGTTAACAATTTCAGTAAGATCATCCTATGAAGACCTTATATTTATTCATTGGTATACAGTAGCGTCCAAAACTAAGGGACGAAATTCTAAAACCTAATATTTGTTAGAAATAACAACTGTGAAAAGCTGAAATTTTGACAACTGGTAGTCGTTATCATCCATAATAACGTACTAAAATTTTCGTCATTTGTAAAGGATAGAAAAAGAATTATAACAATTATTTATTTATTTTCAAAACAGGATCGTCCAAAAGTAAGGGACAACATTGAGAAAAACAATGTAAACAGTATGCTATATTCAATTTTTTAATTCCTCTAAAGAATAAGTCTTACGTAGTCATTTGTAAACGTTGCATCAGCCGGCACCATGGCGAAACGCCAAAAACTTGATTACTCTGTGAGACAAGCTATTGAGGAGCTACACAAGGAAAAGCACACAATTAGAGAGATTTCAGAGAAAGGGAAACGTTCGAAGAGTGTTGTAGGCAGGGTTGTTAAATCCTACAATGATACTGGCAAAATAGTTAGTGCTTTTAAAACCGGCAGACCCCGCAAAACTTCAGCAAGAGACCGTTAAAGGACCGTTTTAAGTCTTGCACAGAAATCAAAAGAGTTATGAATAGTACCTCATGTGTTAATGTGTCAAGACAGTCTGTTTCTAGACGACGGCAAGAAATAGGGCTATTTAATCGAACCCCAAGGAAGAAACCACTTGTTAGTTCGAAGAATAAGAAGAAGAGATTAGAGTTTGCAAACAGGTACGTAATTTGGACAAATGAAAATTGGGCAAAAGTATTTTTCAGTAATGAAAGCAAATTTAATTTATTTGGAAATGATGGAAAAAAAATAATGTAAAGAGACGTATTGGTGAAAGATTAAGTGTGAAGTGTACTAAGAAAACTGTCAAGTTTGGGGGCGGAAGCATCATGGTATTTGGAATGTTTTCTAGCCTAGGTACAACGCCTCTTGTCCGGTTACAAACTTGTGTTAACGCGCAGATCTATAAAAACATTGTTCAAGATCATGTTGTGCCAATCATACTGAATTCAGGTTTCGATAGGGCTACCTTTATGCAAGATAATGCCCCATGTTACAAGGCAAAGGTGGTAATGAGTTACCTTAGCGAGCAAGATTTCGAAATTATGGAGTGGCCACCGCAAAGTCCTGACTTAAATCCAATAGAAAATCTTTGGAAGACCTTAGGAGTGAATGTTATGGAAAGAAATCCCGCTAACACAGAGGTTTGTGGATGAAGCTTCAAGAAGAATGATCTAAAATTAGTATCGAGGATTGTCAAGAACTGATTCGTTCTTGTATTCGAAGATGTGCAGCTGTCATTGAGAGCAAGGGCTCATTTACTAAATATTGATTGTGCAAGTATTTTTATTGTTTTTTGGCTGTTTACATTGTTTTTCTCAATTTTGTCCCTTACTTTTGGACGTCCCAAATTTGAAAATAAATAAACGATTGTTATAATTCTTTTTCTATCCTTTGCAAATGATTGAAATTTTAGTATGTTATTATGGATGATAACGGCTACCAATTGTTAAAATTTCAGCTTTTCACAGTTGTTATTTCTGTTATTAGGTTTTAAAATTTTGTCCCTTAGTTTTGGACGCTACTGTATATTTTCATTCCGTCAGATTTATTTACAGTTTTTCATATATATATATATATATATATATATATATATATATTGTCATCCACGGACTGATCTGTTTCGTTCTATCAGAACTCATCAGTGTGGCTAGACAGCCAGGATTCCCGAAGCTGGGATCGAAACCCGGTTGACTCAAATGCCAATCGAAGATTATACCACTCAGTCCCGTGGAAGCCAGCGCCAGCAAAATAAATTTAAACGGTTATGAATCATAATTGTTATTGTTTACATATATCTGCTTAACGGCTTCCGAGAGCTCGATTCATACGAAGAGCCTTGCATATACGCTAATGGCAACACAATTATTTTATTCGCTAGGGAGCTCAATATATATTGTATATATATATATATATATATATAGTCTTAGATGTTCATTTTACTGAAGAGTTGAACGTTGGCAAAATTTTTCCACGAGTAAAATCCTCTTCTGAAGGGCTTGTGTGTTTTTTTTTAAATCTCTTTTGCTCTTAATTAACCGATGGTTGTCGTCTCTTGATTTCCCCATCATCATCTGGATTGATGACATCTCTTTGAAGGGCTTCACAGATGACTTTTGAAACCAGCAAAAATCGAGGCAGAGTTGACCGGTAAACGATGTGACGATTTGATGTTACTTGATCAGCTTTTCGATAAATGTTCTGTGTACCACAATATGCCTTTTCAAGCCATATGAATATTGCTCACTTAAGGGCAAGGTAGGCAAATGGTATCATGCAACCTCAAAAAATGTATGCCCTGTTCACATCATTCATAAAACTTTATATGATTGGCGTATTCATATATATATATATATATATATATATATATATACCTACAGAGTCAGGAAAAAATCTACGTTGGTTTCACCTAACCGGCTTATAATAATTTTCTTACTGTAGTTCTGCATATTGCTCTCTACTATGTGTATTGATCATTCTTACGTTTAGTTTAAGGAATTCTGTCGGTGTTTTTTTTGTGGGGGCGAGACATGCCTTATTGCTTAATTATTTTCAAGTACGACGTATGTTTTTAGTTTTTTCTTTTATCTATGAATTTTTTTCCCGGAAAACATTTTGTGTAATACTTTTTTATTTGCAAATTTTATCATCTTGGTTTTTCAGACACCACCAGAAGGATTGAATTGTTATAAGAAATACTCATAAGTTTGTTAATGGCGTGGGAGATCTGGGTTCAATCACAGGGCTAGTCATACCGAAGACTCAAAATGATACTTGATGCCTCTTTGCTTAACACCCAGCATTACAAGGTACGAACCAAGGGTAAAGTGGGTCAATCTTGGGAAAGGATTAGGGCCCTCTCCGGCACCTTGGTGTTGTAGCTATCGAAAAAGGAGCTTTGGGTCAACCTCGTCTACGGTTGCCAACTTTGTATATATATATAAATATATATATATGTGTGTGTGCGTGTGTGCGCACGCATGTGTGTGTGTGTACAGGATTACATATTTATAAAATCGCCACTAATTTGAACATTTTTTATGAGCTCAATACGCAAAATGCAGAGCAATATTAAAATATTTATAATGGAAACAAAGATGTTAAATAATAGGCAAAATTAATACTCATGCCTCAGAGATTCACGTGTGCGAACATCAAGCTAACTGGTAATCTACTAGTCTCTCTCTCTCTCTCTCTCTCTCTCTCTCTCTCTCTTTATATATATATATATATATATAATTGTACATTTCATTTATATAGCAATTTATAAGTGTCAAAATTAATCTTTCTTAACTATATCCCTGGACATTTTGCACGTTTGGAAGCTGTCGATATTTCTTATGCCTTGTATTTAGTGAATGAGTAGAATTGAACTAAAAAAAATAGAAAAAATGTTGCTGGTTCGTGATCAGTCATTTCAATCAGCAAAGCTTTATTTTATTTTATTTTTAATCTACAACAATGTTCGCTCTATTCAATAGAGACTAATGAAATTGTCATTGGAAGAAAAGGAAGGGCAAAAAGCCAGGACAGATGATAAAGATCAAGATTTTGAGAATAAAACAAAAAGAATACGTCCCCTATAGAAATAGCAAAGAAAACAAAAAGAACAAACAAATAGTTAAAAAGAAATAAGAGGAGAAATGTATTGATGATGGAATTTAAAATGAAAGGATAAGTACAAGGTAAGTATATTAATTAAGGTAGAGATTTTCATAAATAATTGATAAATACAGCAATGTAACTCATCAAAATACATTGTATAATAATGTTTACTAATATAAAAAATATTACTTGAGGATAAGAATAACAATATAAAATGTTTACTCTCTTTTTCAAACTTATCTCATTCCCCAATGCTACTTGTATCAGACAAAAAAGTAAAAAATAACCAGTTCGACTTCGTTTTACCCTTATCGTATTTTCAACTGGGACTATTAAAAGATAAAATGAAGGGAAAAATGAGAATTTACGTGTTCTTAAGCTTATTTATCAAAGCTGCGTACACGTCATTGGACGGTTTGAAAAAGATCATTTAAAAGCGAGGATACTGTAATGAAAGCAGGACAAGAGATTCTGTCTAGTAATCTTTTATTCAATTAAGAATCTTACTACTCGTCTACTTGACAAGCCGAAATGTACAGCTTTTATAGCTTGGATTATCAAAGAAGAGATAATCCATATTCACAACAGATACTACCACGTATAATTCTGCAGACTAAATGCCTTAAATTCATCGACATTCTCCTTTTAGGGCTTCTCATGTAAGGGACAATGACCCAGACAGTGCCCCTTTTATAGGAAAGAAGTAGCTACAGTCTGGGTCACAACCAAACTACTTTATTGATTTTATGAGTCCTCACGATTAGAACCCTTATCCTTTCAACCACCATGTAAATCTTCCGAATTCTCCTGGCCGAAGAAAATAACTGAAAATGTAAAATATAGTAATCTGTTATGCAAGTGATTGACCGCTTATCAAGATTAAATACAAAGTTATTTTTCCTCGTTGTCGATTCGATTCATTGATCGGATAATACTCTATCC
This sequence comes from Sepioteuthis lessoniana, assembly GCA_963585895.1. Lineage (NCBI taxonomy): Eukaryota > Metazoa > Mollusca > Cephalopoda > Myopsida > Loliginidae > Sepioteuthis > Sepioteuthis lessoniana. The sequence continues at coordinate 48,244,340 of OY757928.1, read as the reverse complement.
AAAAGGAGAAGAATGCCTCACGGTTCAAAGCACTATTTATCCAGTTCTTGTTTATGAATATATAATCAGGCTGTGTTTTGGAATTATTTAAATGGGTTCAGGTCCATTGATTTCCCTCTATTTTTTTTTTTTTTAATTTCTAATTTGTTTAAATCAGCCGAGTTTTCAGCGATAGTTAGAATGTTGTTTTTTGGAATGTGCAAACAAGAAAATATTGCTCGTTGTAGCTGGTATTGATGTCCGTTTCATCGCTGGCTTTAGTGGAACTGTACCAAGAGACGAGTGTTGTAAAGGGTTGCCATTAAAAGAATCTCACATCCTTCTCTGCTGAATTGTCTTTATGCTATCCGGTGATTTTAAGGCACGAGGGATGAAAATAATTCTACACCTCTAATGACGGCATTACATATATATATATATATATATATATATATATATATATATATAGCGTTCATTTTTGTCTTTCTATCGGGATGAAGAGGAAATCGCACAAATTGAAATTGTTTCTATCTAAAAGTGGAGATATTGGGATTTTAATTTTTAGGACTTATGATATGAATGTTTCCACGCATATTATTCTGAGAATAAATGCCAAAATATATCAATGGAAGATAAATTTTTGACTCTCTGGATATAAGGTAGAATTTACTCAAGATTAAATAGATACTGTCACAGGTTTACGTCAAACGATCACTTATACAGATCAATTCGAAGAGAAAAGTTTCATAGAATACAATAATCAATGTTTAGTTTTGAATGCAGGATTAATATTGCTTTGAGTAACAACTATCCTTATTAGATATAACCTAGCTATGTACTCAATAGGGTAAAGTTAGCTTCATTTAGATGCGTATGGCACGAAATTGCAATCCTGAATGTCTCGAGACTTGGGGTCACCCCTTGATGTCAATACTTCCACGCAACTCTGACCCGGGGCGCAAGGACATTTTAGGGTCCAACCTGTGAGTCAGATAGATATGTCTGAGATATTACAGGTAATGATTCTGATTAGCATTGATACAGTGGCCCTTAAAGCATTGATTTTATTTGTCTCTGCCTCTCACCAGACAGGAGTTGAAACAAGGTCAATGTCTCGAAGGTCGATTATAGTGGCTATCTAGGAGAGAGGAAGGTTGCGCACGAGCCGAAACTCGAGCCCTACTGGACTTTGCTGGTCATCGACCCACTTAGTTCCAAGTGGACTTGATGAGACTAACTGGACTTGGACCCAATTCTGGGTACAGACACTTATGCCTTATTATAGCCTGAACTGGACAAGGTCCAGTGCTATACAAGGGTGTCAGAGGTATCAATGGTGCAGCTCGCCAACCCGATGGTGGCCCATCCGAAGCCGGGGACTTTTGACTTCGAATCTGTCATTGGTTTCGATACCCTACTTGGCACGAATGCTAAGACCAGGTAAAACATTGATGTTGCGAATAGGAATGAAGTATTTTCCTTTTGGGAATTTTTGTTAAGATACATCTTTGTTCTACATATAACTGATAATCCTAATTTTTATACTGATTCGCCACAGAGTAACCCTAAAATGTCTGGTAGACAGCAAAACTATAGGACAATATAACAGCTTTCATATTTTAAGGTTTGTTTTCTTTAAAAGTGCCATAACCTTCGTGGATTATTTAATGTAAAAACTATCCTTGAAGAATACCAAGCGATTCCGTTTAATCTATGGCAGGCGGGATAAAAGGCTTCTTACCTTTCCCAAGTGTATTTGTCCGAAAGTGAACATAAATGATGTGAATATAGTTCGAAATCGCCTACTTATTTTAGTCTACAACTTATAAATGTTCAACGTGGATATTTGGAGGCAAAAAGCAGTAACGATAGTTAAATTTGTTTGTAAATGATCATTATCGTCGATGGAAATGCAGTATGTGACCCGAGTGTGCAAATGACTTTGTGTTAATACTCATGAAAAAAAGCTACCCCTAACTTTGGGTAGATAGTAGGGTAGAATTCTTTGTTTGCTGTGGATCGGCAACTAACTTATTAGAAGGAAAAGAGCTGAAACCTCGGAAAATAAACTGCTTAAAAAGGATCTTGGGTTGCATCGTGGCGGAGGGGTTGGGTAAATAGACACTTGAAAATATATAATCGATCGCAAAAAATATTAACCAGATTTAAATACCCTATCTTTCTAAGTCGGCCATCACACTTAGTAAGTTCCCTAAACGGCGCCAAGTGTCCTCCAAGAGTTGATTCATTTTTTGACGGCAAGCCATGTATAGAAGTCTATAGGCGAACGACGCTAATGACTTCGTCCATAAATCATGAGTGGTGCACAACATACCTTTTTTTACCTTTCTTGAAAATGTCACAAGATGAGAGGTAAATAGTCATACAACTACTGTTTCCTGGATGCTGCTTCTAGGATTATTCAAAACAATGTACGCGATGTCATCTTGGATATAGAATTTCGAAAATAATAATGCAACTCGCTCATACCGAATAAGAAAAAGTCTTCTTATTCAGAGTCTTCAATCCTAGCAGTCTGAATCAACATGAAGAGAGAAAAACTTTGTAAGGATCTATGTACGAATCTCGCTTCCCGCTACAAAGAGGCGCTCACCCTCAACCCCAACCCCGGCGTCTATTTTTTCGTATATAATCTGATTATCATCTCATTCAAATAATGTTTGAAAGACACGTCATCTTCTTGATTATTGCATCCTCCGATCATGAATCATCGCACGTATCTTAAACTAACACCAGCTGACAAGTATTTGATGTTTTTTTATGCTGAACACTCTGTCAAGAACTATTTTTACATGTCTCATCTGGCACATGGCAAGCCTATGACCTTTTGCGATTATGTACAATAACCCGCAAAGATTTTAGCTAACTAACAATTTTACCAAACGAAATAATTTCTAACCAAATAAAAAAAATTAATATAATTAATTATTGCCCTTATTGTTTTACAGTAGTTACCGTTTAGCTTTTTCTCGAAACGTTTAGTTGCAGTCCAAATGATTTGATCATACAATATTAAGCATACGGCTACTGTTGTATGCTCATCTACAGCATCATAACGACACAATAATTAAGACGCAGTGACAAAGAGAGACGCACGCAGGAAGACTTCTTTACAAATATATTTACCTCTTACTTTATTTGTAAGGGTACAAAAGGGTTGCTCAGGGTTTGCGTGTGAGAGGGAGCTGGAGACCGAACATAAACTGTAATATTTTGACCCCACTATTATGACCGACACGTTGTGTCTTTCTTGTTCACTAGGGCTGCTCAACCGGAGGCCTAGGACCCACTCTGCTGGATGCTGGCTTTATTTACTGCATCTTATCGGCGTCTTCTCTGGACCCCAAACTCCATCGGGGTCCCCGAGGGCCCCCTCGGTCGGGTGTGGCTTTCCCTACCACATCTCCCTCCAACTGTCTGGAACTCTACTGGCAACTCAACTGGCTTGTCGAACTCAGCTGAGTTATATAATCATTCGAAGCCCACTCGATCTTTGAAATCGAATGTTTAATCGTCATCAAGCGGAAATAACTGTCATGCAGTTCAGAGGTCACTCTCTTCCAGTGCATCAGTCGATGAGTGTACCATGGGAATTTTTTAGCTCGTCCCATTTCATCAGCCAATTTCCGCCCTCGCGATTTCTTCTCATAACTGCCATTAGAATGTTTCACCTCCTTCCGGTGCATCACCTTGGAATGGCATTTTTGGCCGGGTCAAAAGGTCAAAATATAACTCTACTGTTTTGAAGTATTTTCCTTTTCTTTCATCGGCTCGATCAATTTTCCATGAAGTCTTTAACATCTCAATCACTGATCCCAATTTACCAGTGCATATATTGATATACCTTTCAGTAGATGAAAGATAGCTACTGATGGATATTAACTGATTTTCTTATTTCAGAGACTAACCATTTTATAAGAATAAAGCATGAAGATTGTTTTATCTAAGTTCACAGCGAGAAAAGTGTCCCTTGCTTTCTCGCTCCAGACTATAAGTTGGATTAAGCAAGAGCATTTGTAAGATCGTTTGATTATATACGTAAATCTTTTAACTAAATTTAACCGTAAGAATTCTTGCTGGCACTTGATGTCAACTGATAATCATCAGATAACTGTTCTCTGAATATGAAATGCTAATTAATTTATCATTATTACGTTTTTATTATCTCCACCACACTTCGTTATTTGCATTAGGTTGCTTGTATTTATTTGGCGGGAATGTGAGTGTCGGCGGACTTGAAAGAATAGAAGCAATTTGCATTCAAGACAGAAATAGAAAAAAAAAAAACAACCTTCTTTGTTGTCAATTTGTTTTGCCTTTCTTTTCTTAATTTTCCTTCAATCATTTTTCGACCACGTTCATTGCGTGACACTTTTTTCTTTTTCATTCTTTTCTTTTTCTTTCTTTTCTTTTTCTTTTCTTTTCTTTTTCTTTTCTACAGCCTATTTTTGGGTTAATCGAAGCGTAAGCAAGAAATAAACAAGATTCTCAAAAAGCGAAAGAGTATCGAAAGAAGAAAAAAAAAGACAGTTTCTTCTTCCAAATACCTGATTGCGTATAAAGAACATAGAAAAGATGAAAATGAACAGAAATTCTCCAAGACCTCGTTCATCATAGAACGCATTAACGGTGAAATAGGCGAAAGGCAGAGTTGATTACTACAACCGAGATGTCAGTGAACAGCTGTGAAATTGCTTGCCCAGCGGTCTCACCTGGTGTCTTTCAGTTAAAATTAGGCAAGATGAGAATTCAGTACGATGGTAGTCATACTGTATTCATTTTATACATTTCTTTTATTTTCTTTTTTCTAACTTTAATACTTTGAGACAAAAGTGTCCGTCCAAATCTTAGTTTCTATACGATTTACATATTTATTAAATGAGGCTGATTGTCTTCTACAGTTGCATGCATAATACACGTAGTTTGAATATTCATTTTAAACTAGCTGAAACACAGGGAATTCGACTCATGGGTATTGTATGCTGAGGTTATTGTTCCACCTCTTTCGGTAGTAAGAAGTAACTTATTTATTGCCGTTGCTCCCTCTCGACTTTGAACTTATGACAGTAACTGTAGTCTGTGTGCAAATTACAATCATTATAAAAGGATACTTGAAAGCATAGGACGTGTCCCCGTGGTGTAATGGTTAAAGCGATGGACTGCAGAATCGTCGTACGCGAGTTCGTACTCCAATCGCGCTATTACGTTCACTTTCGGTCAAATACCCATAGGGAAGGCATGAACCAACTTATCCTCCAAGCTATGGGTTAAATAATACAATTACTGTTCCTTTTTGGAGAATAAATTTGGCATTAAATAACCTACAAAGTTTGATATGCCATAAACCAAAGAAACAAAACCTTGAAAGCATAACTGTAAATCAAAAGCAAAAGGGCACCTTAGGTGGTGTAATAGCTAGCAAGCTAGACTGGCAAACCTTCACGAGTGAGTTCGATTCTCATTGTGCCCCATCCATGCGGACTTGTGCCATATCGAAGCTAAAATGCTTAGTAAATTACTACAGTGTAAAAGTAAATGATTATTATGGCCAAGTTTGCTGAATACACTGGCTGCATCTATTCAGATGGGTAAGACTCCCACCCACCCAAACGAGTGTCCTTGATATGACACTAAACAATCTGATAGTGAGTTTCAATTAAAGATGGAGCTTTGAGGAATGCGGATGACCACTTCATTATCATCGCTCCCTGGTTCCCTCTGAGCCGGAGTGGTAGCACCTGATAGGTTCCTATCTACGGGTAAATTAGAACTAAACTTGGTTCATATGCTAAACTGAATTATTTCAAATACAACTATTTTGAAATTTAACTGTATGTAAATAAAAAATATGCTTATACTAAACTGAATTGTTTGAAATAGAACAGTTTATTTATAAAAATGGACTTGGCATTAATAACTTACAATGGGTGATGTGCTATAAAACAAACGAAATAAAACAAAACAAAACAAAATGATTATTATTATTATTATTATTATCATTATTTACTCCTTTAGAGATTTTCATATCAGTGTTAGCTGATGGTTTTTCAATGGAATCTGAGTGACAGTCTCCTCAAGTCTCCAGGACTCGTCTTAGGATTCTGGCTGTTCTCAGCAATGCTGTCATTTGGATAGTCTCTACCCGTCCGCCAACTTCCAAATCTTCCCGGTCTTTTAATAATCCTTTAGTTATTGTGCCAAAAGCACCAATCACAACTGGTACAATCGTCACTTTGATGTTCCATACCTTTTTGAATTATCTAGCAAGGTCGAGGTACTTATCCTTCTTTGCACATGCCTTCAGATTTATTCTGTGGTTCACCGGAACAGCAAAGTCCGCAATTTTGCAAATTCTCTTCTTTTAGTTGATTATTATAAAGGTCTGGTCTTCTGGCCGAGATTAGGTGATCTGTTTGTATGTTAAAGTCCTATAGGAGTTTATGTGTGTCATTTTCTAGGACAGGTGCTGGGTTGTGCATATACCATTTGTTCGTATGGTCAAATATGAATTTCTTGCACATTTCCCAGTGGATTAACTTGCCAACCCAGTCGTGTCTCGCCTAATACTCCTTCTGTGCTAATTTGCTGCATTCGCTGATTATGTGATTCATAGTTTCGTCACTGTCACCGCATTATTATTATTATTATTATTATTATTATTATTATTATTATTATTATTATTATTCCTTTCATGAGATTTTTAACAACTAGAATTAGGTGATAGTTTGCAACTGGAGTTTGAGTGACAACAAGTCACTTTAAGTATACAGGACTCTTCTCAAAATTCTGGCTAATCTTCATAATAAAATAGTCTAGATTGTCTCTACTTGTCCATTGATTTCTATGTCTTTTAGTCCCTTTACCAATATCTTGGTGATCATTCCAAGTGCACCAACTACAATTGGTATCACCACCAACTTCATGTTCTATATCTTTCTCAGCTTTCTCGCAAGATCTCGATTATTATCATTATTATTGTTCTCCTTTGAGAGTTTTTCACGCAAGCACTTGTTGATAGTTTTCCATTGGAGTTTGAGTGACAGCAGGTCTCCTCAACTCTTCTTGACTCTTCTCAGTATTCTGGTTGATCTAAATAATGTTTTAGTTTGGATGGACTCCACTCATCCTCTTATTTCCAATTCCTTAAGTCTCCCAACCCATCCTTTTGTTTCTGTACCGCGCGGACCCTATACAATTGTTATCATTGTCATTTTCCAGTTCCATAGGTTTTTCAGTTCTCAAGCAATGTGTAGGATATAATTCTCTTTTCGTTTTCCTTGAGTTTAACGGAACGGCAAAGTCCACTATTCGGCATATTATCTTTTTTTTTTTGTTGACTATCACCACGTCTGATCGTCTAATCTTGACCAGACGATCCGTTGGTATCTCAAAATCCCTAAGAATTTTGGGCGTCTCATCTTCCAAGGCGGATTCTTGGTTATTATTATCATTATTATTATTAATATGATCTTGATAGTTTTATTATTATTATTATTATTATTATTAGAGTTTTTCACATCAGCGTAAGTTAATGGTCTTCAACAGGAGTTTAAGTGAAAGCAAGTCTCCTCAAGTCTCCAGGACTCTTCTCAGTATTCTGGCCGTTCTCAATAATGTAGTAGTTTGGATGGTCCCCGATTTTACACCAACTTCCAAGTCCTCCAGTCCTTTTAATAATCCTTTAATTACTGTTCCAAAAGCACCAATTACAATTAGTATAATTGTCACCTGCTTGTTCCATAGTTTTTTCAATTCTCTAGCAAGGTCGAGGTACTTATCCTTATTTTCACATTCTTTCAGTTTTATTCTGTGATCAGCCGGGACAGCAAAGTCCACAATTTTGCAAATTCTCTTTTTTTATGATTATTATAAGGTCTGGTCTTCTGGCCGAGATTAGGTGATCTGTTTGTATGTCAAAGTCCCAGAGGAGTTTATGTGTGTCATTTTCTAGGACAGGTGCTGGGTTGTGCATATACCATTTGTTCGTATGGTCAAATTCTAATTTCTTGCACATTACCTAGTGGATCACCTTGCCGACCTAGTCGTGTCTAGTCTTATATTCCTTCTGCGCTAAGTTGCTGTATTCGCTGATTATGTGATTAACGGTTTCATCTCTGTCACCGCATAGCTCACATTTGCTATTTTGTTGCGTCTTATCTATTCTTTGTCATTTTGCTGCGTCTTATCCATTCCTTGTGATTTTTTAACTCCAGCGTTAGCTGATGGCATTTCACTGGAGTGTAAGTGACAGGAAATCTCCTCAAGTCCCCAGGACTCTTCTAAGTATTATAGTTATTCTCACTAATGCTGTATTTTGAATGGTCTCTGTTGATTCTCCGATTTCCATCTCATCTAGTCCCCTTATAAAGTCATTGGGGATCGTTCCCAGCCCACTAATAACAACTCTTATACCGCCACTGTCATGTTCTCTCGCCTTTTTTACTTATCTGGCAAAATCTAAAAACTTATCTTTCATTTCGTTTTCTTTAATTTTCACTCGATTTTCTGCCATTTTGGCCAAACCCACTATATGGCAAGTTCTCTTTTTTGTTTTTATTATTATTATTGTTATTGCATGAAACTATATAGCTGTGAGTAAACAAACGATAATTAGTATTATCAAATAAGAATAGTTATTTGAAACCATATGACCGAGTATAAATTATTAGTATTAAATTGAAATATTTGAAACCATATGACTCAGTGCAAGTAAAAGTCTATTAATATTTATTAAGAATACTTACTTGAAATAATAAAATTGTGTTATAATCATTATTATTATTATTATTATTATTATTATTATTATTATTATTTCACTACTCAAGTGTTGTTCAAACGAACATTTGTTGTTGGTCTTTTAATGGAGTCTGAGTGAAATCAGGTTGCCTCACATCCCCATGTTTATTCTGTGAATTCAAGACGATTTGAACAATGCTGTAGTTTGGATATTCTTTATTTTTCCTCTAGTTTTCGATTCATCCAGTTTTTTTCCAGGATTTAGCGGAACGTTCTAAGTGTACCAGTTACAATTGGTGTTACCGTCACCCTCAGGTTCTACAAATTTCTTAGTAGTCTGGTAAGATCTAAATACTTGGCTACCTTTTTGATTTCTTTTAGTTTCGCTCTCTGGTTCCTTGGGACGGCAAAAACAACAATTCTACAAATTCTCTCTTCTTTTTTTTTTTTTTTTTTAATTTTCAGTAGCTCTGGTCTTCTTGCCGAGAGTAGTTGATCTGTTTTTATCTCAAACTCTCAGATAGTTTGGTGTGTCTAATTTTCTTGGACGGATTCTGGGTCGTACATGCATCATTTTGCAGTATGGTCAAATTTCAGTTTCTTTCCAAATTCCCAGTGCATCGCCTTCCCTTAAAAATCTTGTCTAGTCTTATTCTCTTTTCTGCTTAATTTTGCGACATTTGCTTACAATGTGATTAATCGTTGCGTGTTTACATTCTCATTACTTACATTTGCTATTCTGGTTTTATTAGAATTAGTTTTTGTAGTAACATGATTATCAGATAATAAAAGGTTTGGTATGCATATCAACCATTGTAGGTTATTGAATGCCAAATCTATTTTTATACATATAAACAGTTCTTTTTATTTTTCTATTGTCTTCTTCTTAATTGTCATTTCCGCAACGTTTCGGCCGATGTATCCTCCGGTCTTCTTCAGGTGTTTGCCGAACTCGGGAACCTACACGGAACTTTGAACGTCCTTTATTGAATCCACTTGGGTTGCTCGTTCTGATTCTGTTAATTATAACCGAGTATAAGAGTTAAGTATTCCTGTGTTGTTACTCGCCTGCAGTTAGGATTGAACCCGCAACCTCCAGATGATTGTCTCCTTGGGTAACCAATGCCTATAATCGTTACGCTATATAACCTGCAGGACAATTTAGAGTGGGTTTTAGGGACTTATAAACTTCATGTTCCTACTTGACTAGGATTATTACTATTATGTAAGATTGTTTTCGGAGACAATCATCTGGAAGTTGAAGGTTCAATCCTGAGTGCTGTCGAGTAACAATACAAGGATTCTCAACACTTGTACACGGTTACAGTTAACGGAATCAGAACAGGTGACCCCTGTGTATTCAATAAAAGATGTATGTCGAAGTTCCATGAAGGTTCGACAAACACCTGAAGAAGATCGGTGGACATATCGGCTGAAGCATTGTGGAAATAACAATAAAGATGAAGACAATAGTATTAAAACTCCTAATGATAAAAATGATCAAGCCTTGTCTCAAAAATTCGGACGACTAGTAAACAGTTCTATTTCAAACCATTTCGTATTCTCCAAACCTCTAGCATTACTAAAACCTCACGATCAGATTGTTTTGTGTCATAATTAGGATATTCGATGGGGAAATTTTAACCCTCAACAGAGATGCAGTCGGTGTATTCCTGGAAGTAGACTTTTATATGTCGTGCAATTTGCATTGGCTTATACAACACACGATATTTCGTTTCTGTAGATGTTCCGGCTATTTCCACTGACTATCAGCTATTGTCCCGAAGGAGAATTTTGCAGTAGTAATTAGAAACGTTTAACATTGTGTCATTTTGTTTTCCTCTTCAATTTAAGCTGTCTATGTCTTGTATTCTTCTTGGTAGAAATAAACGGTAATGTTCTCTTAGTCTTAAGTTTAATGCCCTGTTATTGTCAATTAGATGTCCTCATATGTTTCATTTCTTTGTTTGGTCATCTATCACACCCTAACAGGTAATGTGATTCTTTGATTCACCTTAATTATACTAAGAGGGTGTTGTTATAGCTTATTGGCTTACGTATTAAACTGCGACATCATAGTAAATTTGTTCAATCTCAAAATGCACTTTAAAGTTCACTTTTGGACTAATATCATGTAGAATGGCATCAACCCTTTTATCCGTAAGCAATGGATTAAATAGAACTACCGTTGTTCTATAAGAATAGCTTATGTACTAAATAAGTTATGAAGGTTGATATTCCATCGTGGAACCGAAACTGAAATTGATTAAATTAATCTTGTCACCATTATCGTATAATCCAGTTGTAAATAATGTCAACCAAAAACGCATAATCAGCCATTACGGCGGGTCTTAAAATAAGTCAACTGTATTCCCTGCAAAGGCGTAATAACTCACCAGAAAGACCTTGTGTGGCTTCTTTTGTTAATGACATATCAACTTCCAAGGGTTAATTAATGCCAGTATGGTGTCCTCGTTGTGTATTGTTTAAAGCGTTAGCCTGTGGAATCGTAGTAAGCGATTTCAAAATCCCGTCACGCTATTACATTCACATTCGGACAAATACCCAAGGGAAAAGTATGATCCCTTTATCCTCCCAGCTATGGGTCAACTAATACCACTACTGTTCTTCAAGAAGGATGGTTATGGCATCAAATAACCTACAAATGTTGGTATGACATTAAACAAAGAAATCAAATTTTTAATATTAAAGCCACCCTACCAAAAGAACAGCAGTGATACTATTTAGATCATAATTGAATAAATAGAAAATGTTTATAACTTTCCCGAAGGTATTAGTCCAAAAATGATTGTAATAGCGTGACTAGAAGTTCGCACTCACTTTTTTCAAGGCTGCAATTGTATACTTTTAGCCATTACGCCATTGAGACTACTTTGAACCAAAAGGAATATCCTGGGTTTGAAACTAAAATGCATCTGATAAGGCTCCAGTTTATGAGCATTGGGGATTGTGAGTACCCCGTCATTGCTATTAGTTCCAGATCCACTCAAACTTTGACTGTCAGCAACGGACAATTGCCATATATTGGTCAAGTATATCTATTTGTAAAGTATTAATATTCGATATGAATACTTGATACCATATAAGACTTATTTTTGCATGGTAGTTTGACAGTTGATGTGCTTATCTGTAGTTTATCGTGGGGAACAATAGGATGGTGGGCCCCATCCCTCTGCGGGTATACAGCTGTTTTGAATTCAGACTTTATCTTCTTCTGGCCCAGTTGCCTTACCAGTTGTAAAGAGCCCAGTCTGCCCATGTACGCGTTCATGCTGGAGAAGTATAATTGTATTCATACATTTCTCAATACTATTAGCGCTACGTGAAATGCAGACAACCTCATTTAGTATTTGAACACGAGTTGCTAAGTCTACCTTCTAGAACAATACTTGTTATGCCACAAGTTTTCCCGTTATCATCAAATAATTTCAACAGTGTGCAAAATCTAACGAAACAACTCAAAAATGTAAGTGTAAACGGATAATGTAAGTAATGCCCTAACCTCTGGCTATAAAATGACCACAATGCCATTAAAATCAATCAATCAATCAATCAATCTGAACGTTTTGTTTCATTTGTGTTGCAAATTTGTCTTGGATCAGTTGCTTATTTTGTAGTGTATCTTATTTTTTCATAGATTACCTCTGGGTATAAAATAACCTCAATGCCATTAAAATCAATTAATCTATCAATCAATATAAACGTTTATTTATTTGTTTTGCAAAATTGTCTTTGGTCAATTACTTATTTTTCAAAGATTACCTGGACTAAATCCTATGTAGGCCAAGTCTCTTTTCATTGAAACGATGGTCAGTTACGCAGGTCAGTACTTTACTATGTAGGGCCGACACTTAATACATCGGATTGTCTTTTCATTTGCCTTAAGCAGTGTTTGTGTATTCTGTAATTAGTGACGATAAGCTTATGAATCTCTACTCAAGTCATCTCCGAAGGCTTAACAGTAAAGTGTTATGGATCACTGACCTTGTCTTACCAGTTGTCATTTTAAGCATCTAACAACCTTGAATGCCTTCCACGTGAACCGAAGAAATTTGCACTCTGACACTTACTGATAATCAAGATTTACGCTTGACTAGTTCAGTAAAGCTCGAGTCATCTCTATCGATTCACCTGCAGACACGGGGATGAGAGCAATTACTAAGTATACTGAAATGATTGATTTGTTATCAATTGAAGTCGGGGAATTAATCGAACAATGCAAAGTGGGCAACTAGAAGTAAATAGCAGAGGAAACTTCAAACCTAAATAGACTAGCTGTACCAATGTACATGTTAATTCATACACAGAGTTAGTTAATATATGTACTTACCCAGACCCTTAGCCACAAACAGAATGTGGTACAATGTCAATTTTTAAGCAGAAGTTAATAAGGTTGAATCTAATATATTTCATCAACTAGACTAGTTGCTATACCGAGATTAAAGAGCTCATTAGGTTCTACTATTTACCTATCGCTGGAGGGAGAAGAGTCCTGTGCATACTTTTTCCAAATATAATTAGAGCTATGTGAAATGCAAACAACTTCGTCCAGGATTTGAACTCGGGCTGCTAGATTCATTTCGTACACTCCAATCACCTCACATAGTTTTTTGATATATGAAATATAAGATGTAGCGATGTAAAAGTTCCTGATGGGGGAAATGTAAAATGTGGAACGAGTTCTCGCATGAATTGTCATATGAATGGTAGGAATCTATATTCGACACGAAGACCAAAATTGATTGGTATAGGGATTTATTAAATGAATAATAAATTCATCACATTTTATAAGTAATATAAAATAAATAAATAATCTATAAAGTCAACAACACCAACAGCAGCATAAACCCTAATCTGTCTTTGAAAATGATTAGGTTTGGTTTGGTTTCTATATTTAATGGCATATCAACTCTTTGTAGGTTATTTAATGCCAAAGCCATTCTCCTAGAAGAACAGTAGTGGTACTATTTAACCCATAGCTAGGAGGATAAGGGGGTTAATACCTTTCCCAAGGGTATTTGCCCGAAAGTGAACGTAATAGCGCGACTGGAGTACGAACTCGGTTACTACGATTCCGTAGTCCATCGCTTTAACCATTACACCACGAGGACACCCCCAAAATGATTAGGGTTTGTGCTGCTGTTGGCGTTGTGTTCTGGTTAATGAACACAAGTTAGTAGTAATAATAAGACAAACCACGATATGTGAGGAAAATAGTTATATTACAGGAAAGAATATTTACAAGAAAGAGACTGTTAGTAATAAGAACATAGGCATTAGTGATAGAGTAAGGATATACTTCCGCAATAGGAACGGCTCTTCTGGTCTGACTCGTAGGCTTATTCTACTCAGATTGATCTCCACTACTGCCATGTATGGCAGATGGAACAGCTCATTATGCTGAAAAGGTAGGTGATACCCAACAGTTGGTGTTGTTGACTTTATAGATTATTTATTTATTTTATATTGCTTATAAAATGAGACCCATACAATTCTCTGGGATTTTAATATAAACATATTGTCCAATTTCGATAAGTAGACTAAACCTTTTCATTGATAAGAAACAAAACTTGTTATTAAGTGGATTTTACTCATTCAGTAGAGTAAAAATGTGAAAATAAAAGAAAACGAAAACATAGAAATACCTGTGTAATATAATGGCCGAGGGATTTCA
>OY757928.1:48171728-48229709 GCA_963585895.1 Sepioteuthis lessoniana | reverse complement strand
ACCTGTGTAATACTAATGGCCGAGGGATTTCATTTTATATATCTTGCCTTTGGGTTTAGTTAGGCTGAGAACCTCTCGGCTCAGCAAAATGGGTTAGTTAGGTGCAAAACTTGAAACACAGGTGTTGACGCGCGCAGAGAGGAGGGTGTCGTTCACAAGATGTCAAAATAAAAAATCCCAGACAGAAAATTTGACCAGGAGATGTGAATGACGTAATGCACCAGAAGCGCATGCGGAGGATTTTGGGGGATTATGAGAAAAAAAGTGAGTTGAGTTGAGTCTTGCTGTCCGAGGAAGAAGGGTGACTTTCGCTTGCTCGCCGAGGCCTTTGTGGTGGGTGCCACACGTGTTGTGGGGCGCAGATAGAGAAAAGCCAGAATAGAAAGAATGTGTATCTCTCTTCTTTATGTCGAGAAACCTTTAACTCAAAGGTAATAAAAAGGTTTCGTACCTGAACTAAGAATTCGTAACGTGTTTTTCGTGTTTCGGGATTCCTATCTTCTATGTATATATGTTATGAACATTCTATGTACGTTTCGCATATCCGTATCATGGGTATAGTACAACTGGATCTTTCTAGAAGGCAAAAAAGCTTCTGGACTATGAACTTGACGATAGTACTATTTAAAATTGATATTCTTGGAATGGGCATCAAAGGTTGAGAATTGTCTTTAAATTGGAATCATTTTGAGATGAGGCTTCTTAATCTGAGAATTAATTTTTGTTTATTGCAGACTTTTTGTTCTCATCTTGGTAGTTTTTGTGTTGCGTTAAATCACCTGAAGAAGGCCAGAGATGAAATTTGGCCAAAACGTAGTGAAAGAAGAAGAAACAACACAAAAAACTACCAAGATGAGGACAAAAAGTTTGCAAAAAATAAAAATTAATTCTCAAAGGTTGAGAAGATCAGCAAGAATAACTGTGTCCAGGAAACCTGAAGGAACTGGAGTCTCTCAGACTTCAGTGAAAAAAAACATCTGTTACTGTTGGAATTAGAGATGATAAATAAATGAATAAATCCCAAAAACTAATTCTCGTTTTGCCTTCACAATATTTTCATTCTTTCGGGCATTTAATTCAATAGATTATATCAATATTTGCAAGTTATTTTTAATTCATGGTCATATGATAAGAGAGCAAAAGCCTTAGCATCCGGACCAACTTGCATCGCGGGAAAGTTGTGTCAATAATACTGATCTTTATATGGAAGACTGGAAGTTATTTGGGATATAAAATCAGTGACTATCGAAGAGCCACCATCATTATATTCAATTAATTACGCCGAGAGAAAGACCAACAAGCCGATTAATACCCGTGTTTCTCTTCCCTTTTATGAAATCCTTCAATAAAAGTTCTAATATTATATCTCAGGACGATCGCTTGGCTAAATCGTTCAGGTCAGAACGATTGTCAATCTCTTTACAGTACTCTAATTTGTTATGACCATTTGCTCGATTTATTTACTTTTCAAGACCGATACGTACATATAATTCTACGGTCGAGTGAATTCTATTTAAGCAATTATTTATACAAGAAATCCTAGATATTATTCTCTAATTACCTTAACGGTAGAGTTGTTGCTGCCAAATATACTTTGCCTACAGTTTGTTCTGTTCATTGATCCATTTTACGCAGCCGTTCCAATGATTTCCATATTGTTGGATTTAAGTGGAAAGGGTTTCTGATTGAAATAAATATATGCTTACGGCTTTTCAGTATTTTATTTTACATATCTATTCACATATTACAGCAAGGAAATAGAAGAGATTTTCACTGAATGTAATGTGGCCAATTTATTTCCACAGAAACGATATGCATAGAAATTATATTTGGGCTGGTCTGGTTTGCTTTGGTCTAATTATTTTGGAAAATATCAACCTCTTACTTTAATATCATATCAACCTCTTTAACAGTATGCCTGCGTCTTTGTTTAACAGCATATCAAACTCTTTGTTTAATGGCATATCAAACTCTTTGTTTTAAAGTATATCAAGCTTTCCGTTTAACAACATACCAAACTCTGTGTTTAATACCATATCAACTTTTTTGTTCGAAGGGATATCAATGTATTTTTTAATGGCATATCAACATCTTTGTTTAACGGCATATCATTATCTTTGTTTGGCAGTATATCAAACTCTTTGTTTAATACCATATCAACCCCAATGTTTAATGGCTATCCAGCCCCTTTGTAAAATAGTTTATCAAAAACCTTTTAAAATGGCATATAAGCATTTTAATGGCAAAGCAATCACTTTGTTTAATAGCAGACCAGACTCTTTGTTTAACGCTTTATCAACGTCTTTGTTTTATAGCATATCAACGTCTTTGTTTTATGACGTATCAATAATTTTATTTAATAGCATATCAATATTTTATGGGTAATCTACTCCCGAATTTTGATAATCATAAACTGTATGCATCTATATGCTTTCAAGAAATGATTCGTTTTTTATAATAAAACTCATTTGTTGGCACAGTTATAATAATATACATTTTGATTGTATGTCAGTAAAGTTGCTGACCGTAGTCGAAAGCGATCCAAAGGCTCTCTTTTCAATAGCTAGGGGAGAGCGCTACTCTTTTCCCCTAATTGCTCCACTTTACTCTCGATCGAAATCTTATAATGTTGAATGTTAAGCCAGGAGGAGTCAACTACCATTCTTGAGTCTTTGATATGACTCGATCTAGGATTGAATCCCGGTCTCCCGGAGATTAGTTAAAACGAAAAATGTAAGAGTACTTAAAATGTCTGTAGTCTAAAATCGGTGCATCCTCTGGGGAATCATCATCATCATCATCATCATCATCATCATCATGTGGTGCCACCAGCACAGATCTCCCTGACCCTCTCCTACAACCTGTCTCTATCGTCCATCGCTCCCAGCAGGTCTTCAAGGCAACATCCTGTATCGGCACAGGGCTGTTATATAGGTTCTTGCTGGTCGTCCTGCCTTTGCTCGTCCATGTGAAGGGGTCCACCGGATTATGTCACTTATGAATTCGTCCTTACTTTTCCAGTAGTGTCCCGCATGTCGGGTTCGTCTTATTTCATGATGGGTGGTAGGTGGCCGTACAGCTGCTACTTTGTGGGGTGCTGCCTCCCGAACTTGTTCAATAGTGCTTGCAACATTCTTGTGTAATTACTGCCAAGCTTTTTCTCTATACGTTTTGTTAGCGTCTATGTGGTGCATCCATATAGCAGTATCGACACTAGCGGTGCCTGGAAAAAAAAATGCGTTTTATTTTATCGGTCAGGTCTGATTTATTAATGCACGATAGTGTATCAATGTCAATTATTGAAAAAAATTGTCCAAACAATTTGATTTAGAGTTAGCAAATTTAGTATGCATACTTATAAGGGTCAGAGGAGAGTTTTATTGTATTTCATTCCACGAAGGAAAAAATAGCTCTTATCGAGAGAAATTATTTAAGAATTAGCTGAAAATTGTGTTTCACCAAGAAAACTAATCGTCCTGAATTTAAATTCTCAAACATCGGCTGAAAATATGAACGAATTATTACCTAAGTATTTTGATTTGATTAAAAATGCCTATCGGATGTAGAAGGCATGTGCAAAAGTTCCTAACACTTTGGAGGTGCCCGTGGTGTAGTCGTTATCGTCGTAGGAAATGAACACGGCGACACGAGTTCAAATCCTGGACGAGACTGATTGTATTTCACATAGCACTAATACCCTTGGGAAAGGTATGAATCCAATTATTCTCCCTCTAGCTATGGGTAAATAGTAGGACAGACTAGGTTCTTCAGCCTTGGAGAGGCAACTAGTCTAGGAGAAGGAAAAACTCTGAATTCAAACCTGTTAAACTCAGCTTAAAAATTGACCTTGTGTCATATCCTGCCCGAGCGGAGGGGTTGGTAAATAGTAACACTTTTTATGTTGTTTGATATTTTGTTTTCCTCAAAGAAACGGCATACATTTTTTCTTGAAGCTTTCACTCATGAGTTAATGAGTCTAACATTAATATCATTTTTTTTACTCCTCGTGAATTTTCACTTACGTTTTAACATTTTTCTCCGTTCTTTTTTTTTACTAAAGTCTGAGTGACATAGCCCTGTCGGTGGGAGCTGTAGAATATACTGACTGCATCTCGGTAGAGGGATAAATTCCCCCAATGATTGTTCAGGATATGACATATAACAATCTGATGGCGAGGGTTCAGTCTTTGATCTTTTGGAAATGTAGAGTATCTTTTAATTGCCATTGCTCCAAAGTCCACTCTGATATAGAGCAGATTCATTTGATAGAGTCCTATCTATGGGTCGAATAGAGTAAACTATGTGTGCAAACAAATCACTGATGTTTCATTGTGTTTGTTATGCAACAATATCCAGGCTGGTTTAAAAATATCATCTAAAAAATGTATTTATAAACTATATATATATATATATATATATATATATATATATATATATGTGTGTGTGTGTGTGTGTGTGTGTGTATAAACAAGATTTGGTATTAAATAACCTACAAGAGTTAATATGCCATAAAATGAAACGACCCTAACCTAATCTGAGCGACAGAAAGTCACATCAAGGGTCAAGGACAATTCTAAATAAGCTTGCTGATTCTAATACTATTATTTGTTTGGTTGGTTTCAATTCCTACTCTGATATACCAAAATCTATTTGCAAGGCCTTTGGGTAAATTCCCAAGGTTATCAACTACAATTGGTGTCAACGTACCCGAAATAACGGACTTACGTTGTGCGATTAGTTTGAGAAGAAAAAAAAACAGAACACTATCACTTATGATAGGTGCTACCTGTATTGTCAATGGATGAAGGAAACACAAAGCATTATTAGCAGCAAATGTTGACTTATTAACCAGTTGCGAAATCAGTCGGATTGTCTATGCTAAATCATCAAGTAGACATACTGAACAACGAACAAATGACCAAATGATTGAAGAAAACGAAGAAATAAGAACCGACGAAGATATATATATATATATATATATATATATATAAAGAGAGAGAGAGAGAGAGAGGGAGAGAGGTTGACCACAGGTTCAGAAATAAAGGGCTCCCAGTTGGAACTATTTCACAATAGTTTGCTCTTTGTATTCGTAAGCCATTATATCATGCGAGGCGACAAAACAAAATGAAATAAGTAACACTATTGTGCTTAAAAATTATTGAGAGTGAAAAGAATAGGCTTGCGATTAATCGACAGATTTTAGGACTTAATCAGCAGGTAGAAATTTGTTCTAGATATTTGAATGAATTGAACATTGTCAACTGATATCCAACCAAAAATGATGAGTAATTGAATCTATCTTTATGTGAATGACGCTATCCCCTAATTTGATTTTCAAATCATCTCTTTTCATATATATATATATATATATATATATATATATATAACTCTCCGCGAGCTCCTAAGATTATATATATATATATATATATATATATATATATATATATTGACCTGGGTTCAATCCGAAGACTTTAAAAATGGTACTTGATACTTCCTTGCTTAACACTCAGCAATAAAAGGTACGTATCAAGAGTAAATGGAGCAATCCTGGGAAAGAAGTAGCACCCTCCTCTCCACCTCGGTGTTGTAGCAATTGAAAAGGGAGCCTTCTGGGCGCCGTCGACCACGGTCGCCAACTTTACTTATATATACGAGGATAATTAAATAACTTTCCAGACTTTTTTTGCATGGGCACTTTCATTGATAGTACACACATGAAGCTCTTCGAAGTAATCTCCTCCGGCTGCAATGCACTTGTTATACGGTTTCAATGTCTTCTGGAAGTCCCCATGGAAGTCCTCTTGTGTGAGCGTGTCAATGACCTTCGTCGCAGTCTCTTTCATCACATCAATTGTTTCATAACGACAGCCTCTAAGCTTAGAGAATAACCACCAGTCACACGTAGCAAGGTCTGGACTATAGGGAGGGTGAGGAACTGACTTGATGCCCATCTTGGTCAAATAGTCTGTGATAAGGATGGAGTTGTGGACTTGTGCGTTGTTCTGGTGGAAATGTCACGGACCCGAATTGAAGAGTGCTGGTCTCTTCCGACAGAATCTCTTTCTGAACTCCCTTTAAACCTCAACATTGTGACCCTAACCCTAACCCTTTGGACAATCAACTCTGGTCTATTGACTTCCTTACTCCTCCAACACCTCTCATCATCCCTCGCAGACTCCCTGCCTTCCTTGAATCTCTTATGCCACTCAAAAACTGATGCTCGATTCAAGCATTCCATACGTTTCTGAGGCATTTTTCCAACTTTAAAACATAATTTTATTGCATATCATTCTTCTTAAAGTGTCTTCACATCCAGATTGCATTTTTGAAATTCACCAACTGTGACAATCAGGATTTAGCAGGGTGCATTCCAATTGCTGCTGTAGCTGTTTACTTGAACCTGAAATCATAAGATGTATAGCAATAACATAATGAATTTTTAAGAGTTTACGACAATTTAAAATGTCAGTACAAACAAAGTCTGGAAACATATTGAAAGCACCATATATATATATATATATATTTATATATAACCTTTGCTGTTATCAAACTTACCCAGATCATACGGAGTCAAATGTAGACAATACGAAGAAAAATCATAAAAATGGATAATCAACTTAGGGCTCATAACATGCTTCTTTGATTTTTACACTGATTGCGATCTTTACATTTTATGCGTTTTTCATGTTTCTACTCAATTGCAAACTTATTTGAAAGTGGGGAATACGATATATATATATATATATATATATAAGAAAAGTTGGTGACTATAGTTGAGGGTTACCTGAAGGCTCCCTTTGGTGGAGGGGAGGGCACTACTCCTTTCCCTGGATTGCTCCACTTTAACCTTGATCCATACCTTATAATGCTGAGTGTTAAGCAAGGTAGCATCAAGTACCATTTTATGAGTCTTTGGTAAGACTCGGACAGGGATTGAACCCACGCCTCCCGGGCCATTGGCGAACACTTGACCCATTATGCCAATGTCCTGGGTTCAATCCCTGGTCGCTTCTTACCAAAGACTTAAAAAAATGTATCCTTGATACCTCCTTGCTTAACACTCAGCAATATAAGGTACGTATCAAGAGTAAAGTGGAGCAATCCAGGGAAAGGAGTAGCGCCCTCCCCAACATTTTGGTGTAATAGCTATTGAAAAGGGAGCTTCTGGTCGCCCTCGACAAAGGTAGCCAACTTTACAATATATATATATATATATATATATATATATATATATATATATATGTGTGTGTGTGTGTGTGTGTGTGTGTGTGAGAGAGAGAGAGAGAGAGATAATTTTGATATCATCCTTGAAGAGAAGAGACCTTCGAAGTTTCTATTTATCCGTTCTCCTTTGTCAAGTGTTTTAATTTCCTTGAATAATTCTTACTCTATCGTCTACCTTCACAATTTATCTTTTGTGCATTTTTCACTGAATATTTACATAATTTTCTCGTTTTTCTTGTCAGCTTATATTTTTTTAAATTTTCTATTTATATCTAATTCTTAAAAACTGTCAAACGTAACTTTATAAATAGTGTCCTCATTTACGCATTGATCGGTAGTTTTTGCTTGCTCTTGAGTCGATAGGAAAAGTTGTGAAAGACCAAGCAGAATCGGTCCCTAATAATTATTTTGAATCATTTGCATCTCTTGCGTAAAGAAAAAGAAAAAGACAAGAAGAAAATAAAACAGGAAAACATATAACAGAAACAACGAAAGGAAAAAGATAATTGGAGAGAAAGAATTAAGGGAAGCAATGTAAAAATAAAGAAAATAAGAATTAAGGAAGGAAGGAAGGAAGGAAGGCAGAAGTAAAGCATAGGAAGAAAGAAAAAATAGAAGGAAGAACGCATAGGAAAAAGAAAAAAAGAATGAAAAACAGGTTGAAAATAAATAATATAAATAAAATTAAGAACACAAATAAAAATCAGGGAAATAAATAAATGAATTGACAAATACATAAAAAAATGATGACGAAATACTGGGGAAGAAAGAAAGGATTGAATGGCTTGAAAGAAAGAAAGAAAGAAAGAAAGAAAGAAAGGAAAGAAGAAAAGAAAGAAAGTGAATGGAAAGAATGTAATAAAGACAGAAACGATCAAAGAAAGAAAGAAAGAAAGAAAGGCAGAAAGAAAGAAAGAAAGAAAGAAAGAAAGAAAGAATAAAGGAATGAAAGAAAGAAAGAATGGAAAAAAGAAATAAAGTGAATAGAAATAATGTAATAAAGATAGAAACGATCAAAGAAAGAAAGAAAGAAAGAAAGAAAGAAAGAAAGAAAGAAAATAAAATGCATGGAAATACTTTTAAAATAATGAATGGAAATGTGGGAAAAGCATAAAAAGAATGTTAATAAATAATTTTCTCCACATTGTTTAGAAGTTATTTTTTAGTTACAGATATAATATTCAAAAGATATCTGCTTGACTTCATTCAAATATTTGTATTACTAATTTTAATTTGTGTTTCTTTTACTAGCGTCACGAAAAGGACAAATTTTTAATTTCAGCGTTTTTATTATCTCTCTTCCTTCTTTCTTCCCTCTTTTTCCTATTTTTATTTATCTATTTATTCAGTTCTTCTCTCCTTCTGAAATATTTAGGTTACAACTTTCTCTTAATTTCAAGGCTCATAACCCAAACGCCGTAGTCCTTTCTCTATTCTGGATTATGCCATTTTTATAGCACACACACGATAGATTATTTTAGTCTTTCGTCTGTTTTTTTTTTTTTCAATTTTATCGTATCTCTAGCATTTCTTTTCCGCCTCCAATAACCTTAATTTTCATATTTGTTTCTCCTTTCTTATCCTAATTTTCAGCATTATTTATAATTCCCTATTGAATGATTTTCTCCTCTTCACGTTTCTACATTCTCCTTTTCCTAAATCTTTACGAACAAAATTAAAATGATAACAACATAATTACGTGTCACAGTTGGTAATTTTCAAGGTAAAATATCATTTGTAAAATATGCATAAATTGCTACCGAATATCTTCTGAATACATTAATCACAAAATCTTTTATGTTGCTAAGTGACTCCGATCATGGCAACTTTTAGAATAAGGGGAAGTACTTGACTGTGCTCCATTATGATTTGATTTTCTTTGATTATGTTTTACTTTGTGGCATATCAACCTCTGTGAGTTATCTAATTAAAAAAAGCCATCCTTGAAGAACAGTGGTAGAACTCTTTGACCCATAGCTAAGTGGGTAGTTGGTCTCATACCTGTCCCGAACATATTAGTATAAAAGTGAACATAATAGCGCGATTGGTGGTCGAACCCACTTACAACAATGTCACAGTGTAGCACGTTAGCCTCGACACCTCGGAGACGAACTAAAACCATGATTTGTTTTCATTTTATTTATCTAATTTATTTTTCTTTATTAGCAGTAGCTTTTTTTGTTATACCTTTTTCATTTGTTTTTATTTTTCATTTTTACACCCTTTACTATTTGGTTTCTCGTACATCTTTGTGCACAACTGATATGTGACAGACTGCAATCTGATTGAGTTGCATTGTAAATAGAGAAATGGTGATAACGATTCTTCCCAGCTACTGAACTTCTACTATTTACGGAGGCTTGTTTAGGAGGACATAGTCGCGTCCTTCCAGGCGTCTGACAGAAGGGAGACAGTTGTAAACTGCAATTTTTAACCTCTAGGAGAAAGTCTTCTCTACCTATATCTTTGACTTCGTCTCTTCTCTCCCAGTCAGTTTGATAGTATTTTCCTGTAGTGTGTAGTGTCCTTATTTATGAATCTACACATTTATACCAACTAGAAAGAAACTCTGCAAGTATTTTTCGAGAATATCAAAAAGTTATAATTTAGCATCCAGTGACATTAGAGTTATTTACAGGTAATTATACCACTTGCTTGTGCAATGTGTGGAAAACATTTTCAGCGATAGTTAATCACTATACGATTGTACGAAAGCAAAGATCTGAACCTACTTGTCATCAAACGCAACCGTGCCGCTTGAATCACACAGACAGACAGACAGACTGACAGACAGACACACACACACATACACACACACACACACACACACAAAAGAAAAAAAATAATCAGCCAGGATCCCAGAGGCCTTTTATCCATGCAGCTCATGTCCTCTCAACGAAGATGAATCCCAATAAATTTGACCAATTTTCGCACTCGTCTCTTGAGAGATTGCTTCCTGTGGAACATCCCACATTAAACAAATTTTGTTATATTTTGGCTATGTCGAAAGTCAAATACTTAATCCTAATTCTGCATCTTATATTAAGGTATCCTTCAGATTACTACGAAACAAACCTGCGGTACGTTCAAGTATTTCATTCAAACGCTAATTATTTTAATTAATATTAATCACTTGTTTACACACAGCTAAATGGTTTCAATTGTTGCTTTTCAACATTAGTAAGTCTATTTATCAAGTATTCCTATGTGATATAAATAATTTGTTCCCAGCTCATGGATTCAAATAAAAAAAGATAATAGTTATCCTTAGGAAATAATTGAACAGTTCTATTTGACCCTGCGATGAAATCTTAACAAGAATTTCCAGTCCAGAAGAGTAAGACCCCCCAACTAAAAAGACAGTGATCAGTGTATGATACTAATATGCATCTAACGGAGAGGCTCTTTTTCTGGAAATCTGTGGAGTGAAAAAAACAGCCCTTCATTGCTATTACTAACAAGTCTACTCTGACTCGGAATAGTATCATCCGTTAGGTAGCCATCTCTGAGTTACATAAATCTGTTTAAAAATGATTCATACTTACATGGACTGTGTGATGAAAAAATATGAATTTAAGTACACAATGAACGCAGTTCAATACTTTATATGCCTCAAATAATCCTAGATGGTTTGGCATGCAAACGAAATCAGTCAAGCTAAAAAAAAAAACAACTGTCCCAAATATATAAATAAAGATGTACAATGAAAGTGAATCCTGAATCTCCGAAAATAAAAGAACTCTTTTAAATGATTCAATCCAATTGTACACAGTTTGGCACAGTGACAAATTGAACACGAGTCCCTGATGTTATTCTCTGTGTGGATAATTGTAAACTCACTCGGTTCTCCCTTTGAGAAGTGACCGCATAAAAGAATACAACTGAACTAATATTTCTGTCTGATATATAATCTGTTGTTTATGCTTTTGCTCACATCTGTTTACAGCTATTCTTCTCCAAATCATGTCAGATTGCGCTTCTGACAATTCTGACTTCCGAAATAATTGCATTCTTTCAAGTCCTTTTAAAAGATCTGAGAAAACGGGAGCCACTATACGCATATCCATTGTCACAGTGGACAAACACTTGAGAGAGTATTATTAAAAGCCATTGTCATTTCGATGACCGACCCGTATCGGTGTTAATAACTGCCGCCATGCATTTTGATGCATCTTACAATAGGGCGCCCCTCCGCTGGCAAACCAATTCTGCCACCTTTTATGCCTATCGTCTAGAGCCAGCTACAAGTGACAGCTTCAGTGGATGCGCAACTCAAAGAAACTGATATTTATTATTTAATTTTCTGTTGAAATCTATCTCCATACGATGAGATGCCAGCCGTATAGCATTATGTCAGCTTGCATATTGCTAAATTGTTTTTTTATATAGTCGTCTAAATTCAAATTATATATATATATATATAGGAAAGACTAGAAAAAATCCTAGAATTAAATTTTATAGAAATGAAAAAAGACACAATGTTCTCAGAGCATTGTTTTAATCCTCGTTTTTCTTTTCATTTAATAACTTACATTCATTGATTTATGTTTAAAAGCATAAACATTTAACGCAGGCAAATCGAAATATCCTCTGAAGTCCTTGTGCTTTTTCATGTCTATGCATTTCATATATATATATATATATATATATATATATATATATATATATATATCATAGAAAAGGAACATATAGACCGCATACTATATAAAAAGTGAAAAAGCAGTAAGCTCCGTGAAAAACGACTTTATTGCAGAGGAGGAAAATTATCAGTGATCAAAACGCAATTGTTTGTATAATGTAAAACTGATTGCTTATATATCTATATGTATTGTCAAAATGTTGGAAATCTATTAGAAACAATTATCTAAAGTCAAATAACCGTTAAAATCACTGTCATCACAGTTTTCTCGTACAAATACCACATTCAGGTACCAGATGATTGGCATGAGTCGTGAAACTATCAGTTATGGAGTGATAGTACCTGTTGGGGACCCATCTACAGGTCAAGTAGAACTGTTGTATAACGACAAAGAAGGAACAGCAACTGTAAAAATATATGTATAAAAAGAATCTGGTTCTTTTCTTATTCTTTTATGGCGAAGTGTATGAAATTATTGTGTAAAGGAGAGGTTCGAGGAGGAAAAAGATATACACACGTAGGTGACGATGTGATTTTCTGTGAAACCTATCTATCTTTCTATTTCTTTCTTCTTTTGCTAAACTGGTATAGGGCCAACTCATAAAATGTAATCATCTTCGCTTCTATATGTTTTACAACCTCATGGCTTAGTAAGGCGCACTTTCTTCTTATATTTGGATCAGAACTCCCTTCGACTTCAGCAAACCTGTTTCTTCACACTTCTCTATATGTGTGTCTGGTATTATCTCGATACATGCAAACATCTTAGATTCTTCTCGCTTTTGTAAGACTTACTGTTTCTGTTATTCTCTTCATTTAAACCTTATGCCATCTCACGCAAGGCGATCGCCAAAAGCGGTGTGAGTCTTGTGACTCTTCTGCCTATTTCTTCGTTCACTTTCGTTCTCTTTCATTCTCACTCAGTCGAAAATCTTCAGTCGTTATATAATTTTCCAGACGCCCAAACAATCCTCGTGGTCACACTTCCTTCCAGTATGCCACCCAAGCAAATAACGCGGCATTTCCGTCGTGCTTTCTTTACCTTAAAACACAGGTACATATCCTGCTTTGTCACAACGTAACTTACGAACCCTGTCAAAGGCGTCTTCCTCTTGCTATTCAACATTCTTCACTTTCCTATATTTTCTCAGCATCTTCCTCAGACTTTCACCTTACTTAAGCCTCGGTTTACAAAAGAAGAAAAAAAGAAAAAATCAAAGAAAAAAAAATACAGCAACAACAAAATAAAATATTCATAATAAAAGCAAACTTTGACGAAGTTCTTTAGAGTTCATCTCAGATATTTCATCCATAAAATGCTGTCAAAGAAGCAGTTCTTTTCTTTTTTTTCTTTTTTTTTTTTTTTTCATAATGTCACAAGACACAGTTACACATCCTGCTAAGCCAACCGTGGAAATTATACGTCCAGTCAAAGTCATTTTCCTGTCACTATTCAACAGAAGTGTTTAATCATTTACTACACTTGAAACAATTTAATTGTGTGAAAATAGATCTACATATATTAGATATCAAAACTTGAAACCATTGGACAGTGAGCAAGGAAATGATCTTTTGTTTATTCAAAAAAGATATTTCCGATGAAATATTTGCTTAAAAATCATATAGATAGGATATGTATAACTTAGATTTGGTATCATTAGTTGGTATTTGTTTTGGGGGTGCCCGTGGTATAATGGTTATCGTCGCAGCACATGGACACGGCGACACGAGTTCAAATCCTGGACCTAACTGATTGCATTTCACATAGCACTAATCCTATTTACCCAACCCCTCCGCTCGGGCAGGATATGACACAAGGTCAATTTTTAAGCGGAGTTTAATAGGTTTGAATTCAGAGTTTTTCCTTCTCCTAGACTAGTTGCCTCACCAAGGCTGAAGAACCTAGTCTGCCCTACTATTTACCCATAACTGGAGGGAGAATTATTGGATTCATACCTTTCCCATTGCACTAATACCCTTTGGAAAGGTATAAATCCAATTATTCTCCCTCCAGCTATAGTTAAATAGTAGGACATACTGCGTTCTTCAGCCTTGGTGAGGCAACTTATCTAGGAGAAGGAATGACCTTGTGTTATATCCTTCCCGAGTGGAGGGGTTGGTAAATATGATAATAAAAATAAAACTATTAATAATGAAAATAATGATGATTTGTATGTACGTGCGTATATTTAGAAATAATCATGGTTTGATGATTGCAGAGTGAGAAGCCAACAGTTATACTCCGTCCTAATATATATATATATATATATATATATATATATATATATATATGTGTGTGTGTGTGTGTGTGGCCTCTATCACCGATTGCGAACAATATTCATTTATAATTAAAGCAAACTACATTATATATATATATATATATATATATATATATATATATTGTAAAATACCTCTTTTTGATGCACAAGGGAAAATCGTAACGGATGTGATATTCCATGATCATTGAGGATTTTTGGTCTGTCAACATCTTTTTCCATCCCGTAGGCGACCCAATCAGGACGATTAGACCTTAATTCTCAATTCTCCCTCCAGCAGCTGGTACTTGCCAAAATGGTACACATTTTTACTTTTGCTGTTCAATATGGCCGCTTGAGGAAACTATGATTTTACATGTTCCGGTTACATCATCACCAATCAATAGCATCTGAGATCTGTTGAACGACTTTCTATAAATGGCTGTTCGTTTTGGCGCTGTTACTTTACTGGATAAATCAATTTTTGATCTGGTAGGTTTTTTTTCCATTTTCCGCTTAAGTGTCGGGTATTTATTTTAACTACTCAAATTATTTTACTCGTTAAACATATCCGCTCAGATATTAACCAATCAATCAATAAATAAATCAATCAATGAAATGATATCACCACTCGAATAACAGGGCGTTTTTTTACATTATAACGGCTATGTTTAGTTGTTTTGTTTGATGGCAAATCAACCTTGTAGAAAAACAGTTAACGGAAAGTAATCATGGCAAATTATTTTTCAATCCGTTTCAACAATTCAACATTAATTTTACTCGATATTTTTCTTATAACTGCTTATATATTTTACTAAATATTACTGTGCATTACTTCATTTTGATGTGAAATGAATATATATATATATATATATATATGGGGGGTATGTGCGTCTCTCCCTCTCTCTTCCTCTCACTCTTTCTATCTCTCTCTCTCTTTATATATATATATATATATATATATATATATATTTACATGTAGGTTGAGTGAAAAGGAATGCCTTATTCTAAAATACTTAATCCATTTCAAATAAAAGTCAGAGTTTGGTTTGGTTTGTTTTTATGACATATGAATCGTTGCAAGTGATTTGATCCTAAATCATGTTTATCCCTATATATTGAATAGATATGATTTGTAAACAATTTGTTGCTAGCACTCTTCATCTCTTTTCACAGTTAAAATGGTTGCAAGTATTGCAATATAATAAAATAATTCAATTTAAGAACTCCGTTGAATAGTTTCACGACACGTATCGCTATTTAACACTAATAATTCTATTCAACATTATTCACCAGTTTGCTCAGAGTTAAAATGGTTGCAAGTATTGTTATGTATCACTAACTATTTAATAACGAAATCATTTGCTTCTACACAGTTAAATCTTCTGTGTTCAATTTTTAAAAATACAAATTAAATCATTTGTTTGCACACGGTTTAAATTTCAAACAATTTTCTTTGACCCATAAATGGACATTAACCGGTGTCATCACCCCAGGTCAGAGCGGACCTGGAAGCAATGGCAGTGATGAGGTACTCCACATTCGCCAAAGCCCCAAGGCTGTAGCCTTTCCATTTAATAGTTTCGTGTCATATCCAAGACACTCGTTAGGGGAATATTACCCTTCTACAGAGATGCAGTCATTGTATTTACAACCTCAGACGTCTGGACCCACAAATATTACTGTTAAGAAATACATTATATGAATCTTAAAATAGGAATTTGCTGTTCAATCGCCCTGTATGTTGAGTAAAAGTTACTCAGCTCACTTCTTTATTCAGACTTCAATATTTAAATCTCATTGTTTAATATATATAAAAGACGTGTAACAATTGTATTGTTAAAGCATTAGACTTCAAGTAAAAAAGCCGACATATTAAAAAGTAGGAAACAGTTTCTTTTAGGTTTTATGACCATCTATTGTCTAATATTTAAACAATTTCTCCATTCAAGATAAACGCTTTAAAACGATTTGTTTATTCACACACACGCACACACACACACACACACACACACACACACACACACACACACATATATATATATATATATATATATCGGCAGGTTTATCTAATATCACCCTGGATAAAAATAAGAAAAAGATCACAAAATAGCCTGTTTGCACATCAAACGATCAAATAAGCAGCTACAGCAGGAACTGAAACACACCCTACTAAAGCCTAATTGTCACAGCTGGTGAATTTCAAAAATGCAATCTAGACTTGGGGAAACTTTAGAAGAACGATATGCAAAAAAAAATTCTGTTTTAAAGTTGGAAAAAATACCACAGAAACGTATGGAAGGCTTCAGACAGCTTTTCGACTATCTTGCATGAATCAAGCATCAGTTTTTGAGTGGCAAAAGAAGGAAGGGAGTCTGTGAGGGATGATTAGAGGTGTAGGAGGAGTAAGGAAGTTAATAGACCAGAGTTGATTGGACAAAGTTTTGGGGTTAGGGTTAGGGTTACTATGTTGATGTTTTAAACGAGTTCAGGAAGAGATTCCATCGGAAGAGGCCAGCATTCTTCCAATCGGGTTCGTGGCATTTCCACCACGACAATGCACCAGTCCACAACCCCAACCTTGTCACTGACTATTTGAGCAAGATGGGCATCAAGACAGTTCCTCACCCTCCCTACCGTCCAGACCTTGCTCCCTGTGACTTTTAGTTATACCCTAAGCTCAGAGGCTGTCGTTATGAGATAATTGAGGAGATGAAAGAGGCTGTGACGAATGTCATTGACACGCTCACACAAGAGGACTTCCATGGAGCCTTCAAGAAGTTGTTGGAACAGTACAACAAGTGCTTTGTAGCCGGAGGAGATTACTTCGAAGGGGACTAGAGTTTAATGTGTGTACTATCAATAAAAGTGCCCAAACGAAAAAGTCCGGAAACTTATTTGATGATCCTCGTATATATATATATATATATATAATTTTCTTTGTTGGTTGCATAAAAGAAACGTAAATATTTAAAAATCAATTGGTCTGCAAATATATATATATATATATATATATATATATATATATATATATATATATTGTTGTTGTTAGAATAAAAGAAAAGTAAATATTTTAAAATCAATAAATCTGCAAATGGATTTGAGCGCCGTAATCTAGGTTTTTACTCGATATATTAATGCCTATATGTGCTTTGGACTTAAAGGTCCCCTTCATGAGACAAATTTTTAGGATTGCCTCCGCTACTGGGTTTTATAATAAAGATAGTTATATATACATACATATGTAGAAATATATATATATATATATATATATATAATGTGTGTATGTGTGTGTTTATCTTCTATATTAAAAATTTAGAGCCCTCCTAATGCCTAATGATTTTGGTACTAGATAATTTTTTTGCGCATATAACTTATGTTTGTTTAATATTAGGATGATAACGTTAATGTTTGATAAGAATAGTTTTACTTATTGATGTCTGATAAACAGGAGTCATTTTCAATTTCGTATTTTCTACGAATATCTGTTACATACCCCAAAACAGAGTTTCATGATATTGCTTCCACGTGACATTAGATATTTTATCGTTTTTAAGCTGATTCGAATCAAGGCGGGGATTTTTTTTTCTGCATAAGAAGAGTTTTGAGCCAGGTTTCGGCATTATATCATAATCAGATTTAAAGATGAAGCAACAGACAATGATCACGTAGATAGAAACAAAGAGAATGTCTGCCGATAGATAGGTTTATCATCTGTTTATTTTCATTTTTTTTTACTGTATGGTAACCTCTTTTTTTGTACGCAATGATAGTGTTTCAATGATATAAAGTTAATACTCAATTTTAAACAATTATATCTTCGATAATACTTTTAATACAATAAATTTGCTTACAGTTCTGTTGTTTCAAGTAACTTTTTATTCAACAATATTTTCGAATAATATAGTTTAAAGTATTTCTATCAAATACAAGCTATTTGAATGTAATAATACGGTTTCAAATAGTTATATGATAATCATCAATTATATTCACATAATTACGTATCTTCAATATCTATAATTTGCTCACACATACATGACTTTTGATACTTATAGCAAATACTAAAAATTCTATATCCAATTACATAGTTTCAAGTATTCCTATGAAATTCTTTTGACTTTTATCTTTCAAAAGGGTGTATATGTTCCCTCTGTGCCCCAAGACCCTAAAAGATACTGAGATTCCCAGTCAGAGAAATGGAAACAAAGGGATAACGTCACGCTCTCTAGAACTCTCGAATTGGAGTGGCAAAACCAAAAAAAAAAAAACAGACATACACCAGTATCTAATCTATATCAAGCATATATATATATATATATATATATCATCATCATCATCATGTCGTGCCACTTGCATGAATATATATATATGGTAATAATAAATAAATTTATATATATATATATATATATATATATATATATATATTATCCATGAAAAATATTCTAGAACTCTGGGTTTCACGAAGTTTTTTGCAAAACAACAATCATCAGGCAGTTAAGATGATGGTATGATAATAGCTCTATCCTAGATATTGAGCACTCTCCATATTATATAGCACTTGGTTCGACACATACTTATTAAGTAATTTAGTGACAACCAACACTCTCATGATATATATATATATATATATATATATATATATATATATAAAGATGTAGAAATTGACGGAGACAGATATGAACAGTCTGAGAATAACATTTAGGTTTTACCTAGTGGTAGCTTGTGACAAAAGTTTGATTAAAAGGCAGGATCCTCCAGGAAGTTATCTTCCCACGTGACTTCCGTTGGCATTCCTTCTAAGTGGTGTGCCATAGGCAATAAGCCAAATAATTACTCAGTTTTGAAAATTTTGACAATGACCACTGCTGCGGCATTCATGGAAAGCACTTTCTTCGTAGAGTAGCTTTTGGAAAACCTCCACCTAAGAAAAATAATGAAAAGTGACTGGTTTGTTTGTTTGTTATTTTGGGTTTTATGGCATATCAACTTTTGTAGGTTATTTCATGCCAAATTCATTTTAATACAAATAAATATTTCTATTTCAAACAATTCAGTTTTCAAAACAAAAACAGTCCCATTTCAAAGAATTCAGTTTAGCATAAGTATGTAATTTAAAAAAACAAAACAGTTCTATTTCAAGCTATTAAGTTTAGTATTATTTCATATCTTAGTTCTATTTACCCCGTAGATAGGACCCTATCAGGTGCTAACACTCTAGGCAGCATTACTTGAACTTCACTATCAGATTTTTAATGTCATATGCAGGTCACTTACTGGTGCGTATTATCCCTCTGAAGAGAAGCAGTTGGGGTATTTTACAGCCCCAGTCGACAGGCCGAGAAAAGTGACCTATTTGGTTTGTTTGTTTTAAAGGCATTTCAACTTTTGTGGATTATTCAATGCCTTGGCCAGTGATAATATTTAACTCATAGCTTGGGGAATAAGGGGGTTCATATCTTTCCCTTGGATATTACTCCGAAAGTGAACGTAATAGTATGATTGGAGTGTGACCTCTCTTACGTCGCGGCCACAGTGCAACGTTTAACGACTATGACACGAGGAAATATCCGATCAGCAAATGAGATCGTTAAACGGATTTATTGATCAATAAATTTGTACAGGCAGAATAGATATGAATACACTGAGATCGTTGCATATGAGAAGAGGAAAATTGCTAGATAGATTGATAGATAGATTGAGATAATCCTGGATTTGGCCTAATGAGTTGAATGTTCGCCAATGGTCCAGGAGACTCAAGTAATAATAATTGATACAGCCTTGCTCACCGCTAGCATTATAAGGTTAGGATCAAGGGTAAAGTGGAGTAATCCAGGGAAAGGAGTAGCACCCTCATGAACACGGTGTAATCATATTTACAAACCCCTCCGCTCGGGCAGGATATGACACAAGGTCAATTTTTAAGCGGGGTTTTAACTAGTTTTAATTCAGAGTTTTTCTTCTCTTAGACTAGTTGCCTGACCAAGGCTGAAGAACCTAGTCTGCCCTACTATTTACCCATAGCTGGAGGGAGAATAATTGGACTCATACCTTTCCCAAGGGTATTAGTGCTATGTGAAATGCAATCTGTCTCGTCCAGGATTTGAAATCGTGTCGTCATGTCCATTTACTGCGACGATAACCATTACACCAAGGGCACCTCCTTATTTATTCATAGCTGTACAGCGGTGTAAATCTACACGGTGTAATAGATATTGAAAAGGGTGCCTTCGGGTCACCTTCGGCCAAGGTCACCAACTTCACTTATATATATATATATATATATATGAACAGAAATGAATAGATAATATTGAACGTCGAGGCAAATTTATACTGTGCATTTCACATTGGGCTAATACCAAAATAAAAGGTATTAATCTAATTATTCGCAGTACAGCTATGAGTAAATAACAAAACAAACTTATCTCTTTAACTTTGGTATGACAACCAGTCCTGGAGAATGGGAACTCTGAATTCAGATCAGATAAACACTTCTTGAAATTGACTTTGTGTGTTATAATGCTACTGCAGAGGGGCTGATATATATATGTTAGTGTTTGTCTCGGTGTAAGTGTATGTGTGTATGTATGTACGTGTGTGTGTGTGTGTGTGTGTTGGTATCGTTTTTAATTAGCCATCTTATATTATTAAGTATCATTTCTGAAGATGAAAATCTGCTACACATGTAACCCTTCAAGTCAGTCATATGGAAGAGTTATGTTTTTGATCAGAGAATAACGTAATTCTTGTCTTTATGAAGAGAGGAGTCAGCTAACCATGTGCACATATAGACGTTCATGTTTATCTTCTTATTTATTTTGGACCTCATGGAGTATACATAAATTTCATGGCTGATTTTCGCTGCATGTTGCTTACCACAAGAATCGGAGGAAGCGAATCATCCATCTTTGAAAACAGTTAATTTTTTTCTAAGAACATATGTTTTACAATACATCGAGTTTTCTATCTCTTATTCAGTTCTTGTAAGCCTTGTTACCTTTTGAAAATAGCTATTAAACAGAACTATTGACTATAAAATATTCAAATATCGTTACATTTTATGAAGTAATGAATTCGGCACGTGAGTTTTGTGAGTTTCACCAAAATTAACGGATAGAAAGCGTGTTCAAATTATTTACTGGTTTGTTTTCTTTGTTTAAAGGCATGAAAACATTCGTGGTTTATTTAATCCCAAATCCGTATTTACAGAAGAGCTGTAGTGGAATTATTTATCTCATAAATGAGGGGATAGGAAGGTTTATACTTTTTCGCAGGGCATTAGCCAGAAAGTGAACGTAAAAGTGAAGAGAGTCCGAACTCACTTACTTTCATGTCACAGTCCAACACGTTAGCCGCTACGCTGTGGGAATTTCTCGTTATTCATAGATACTTGACTCTTGGTAACCAGTAATGTTTATATTCAAAAGGAATTTTCTGGTTAATATTATTAGCATACATCTAACTATATTTTAGTTTAGGTTTAGTTAAATTAGTTTATTTAGTTTAATGGCATATCAACATCAGTGGTTATTTCATGCGAAATCCTGTTTATGAATATATTATACATGATATTCAAGTGAAGAGTTTAGAGTTATTACTTTTAAACGAGTAATAATCTATTTGTTTACATACAGTAAAATAGTTTCACGTATTATATCTATCAATAATAGGTTTATTTGCACACAATTAGATGGTTCCAAGCATTGCTATCAAACAATAATTACTAAATCAATATCTATATCTTTACGGACAGTTATATAGTTTCAAGTATATCAAATGATAAAAAAAATGACCCACTGACAGCACCCCAACAGTGCAGCCAGAGTGGACCTGTGAGTAATGGCAGAGAAGGGGCACACTACATTTTCTAAGATCCGGGACTGGAATCTCACCATTGA
The DNA here is from genome assembly GCA_963585895.1 of Sepioteuthis lessoniana. Lineage (NCBI taxonomy): Eukaryota > Metazoa > Mollusca > Cephalopoda > Myopsida > Loliginidae > Sepioteuthis > Sepioteuthis lessoniana. The sequence goes on along the minus strand of OY757928.1, from coordinate 48,207,696 downwards.
ATGGTTTATTGTTATATCCAGGACACTCGCTGGTATTAATCGTCTGCAGAGTTGCTGAAAAAGTAGTGTACAGCTCACCTTTTATATTCTTGACCTTTACAGCAGTTGCAATTCAGAAATAAAACGTACTATCAATATTATCCAGGACACAAGTCAAAATTTAGGGTTTTAAGGAAATCAAGGACCTTTTCTTGGGTTTTACAAAATCACATTCATGTCGTGATACTAGTAAGGATTTCCCGAACCCTCTGTCTCCATCCCTCCCTATCGTCCATCGCTCCTGGCACGTTTTCCAGGCTCCATCCTGTATCAGTACAGAACTGTTGCAAATACGTTCTAGCTTGTCACCCAACTTTTTCTTGTCCGTGTGAAGGGGTCCACAGAAGTACATCGCTTATGCGTTCGTCCTTACTTCTCCAACAGTTCCTACATGTCTTAGTCTTATTTGGATAGTTTTTGAGATGGGTGGTCGGTAGCCGTACCCTGCACAAATTATTACGAATGTGAACTGCGCTTCTGGCAAATACACCCACCCTGTCCAAATCTCTGCTGTACAGTCTGGAACAGGTAGCAGGTGGCATAGGTCTTCATCTTAACGCTGACAAAACAGAGTCCATCTGCTTTAACAACATAACTAATTAAAAAATAAAACACATTATCCAGAACACAATTTCGCTTTTTTTATATACAGATGTTCCGCTAAAATGTATGTTATCAGATGAAGGCAATAGGATTCCGGTCATGGAAGCTGTAAGGGTCAATTGTAACATGAAACCATTCTTGTGAATATTGATCGTGCATCTAATATCTAGTTACCTATCTACTATGATCAATAATACGGCTTCCTTCTACTCGAAGTCGATTAAAAGATTTGTGATACACTTAAGCTACAAGCTAACTGGAGAAAAAAAAACATATTACTCTCCGCAGCGTCTGGCAAAGTGCAGCTTAAATATATCAGCTTAACAATTCACACGAGAATTTTGGCATAGTTAAACTTGTGTTAGGGTTAATACGGCTGTGAAAGCGTGCACAGGACACTGCTACGATTAGTTTTCAGGTCAGAAGAAAACCGGGCCTCGCAAATTTTTTATCTTTTGATGCTTTTACGCACTTTTCATTGAAGTGACGAATAAAAACGGTTTGAAAATCTTTTAGGATATGAAAAGTCGTAATCAGGAGTAGATTTTCCGTTTCATTCATTCTCACCACAGAAAGCGAATAAACATTTCTTACGGTCTGGATGGTTTTACAACTATTTTCATGCTCTTGGTTTCAATGGACACCTTTCATCCATTACATCAACCATATATATATATATATATATATATATATATATATATATATATATATATATATATATATATATATATGTATATATATTAAAGTAAGTAAAGTTGGTGACTGTACTCAAGGGCGACCCGAAGGCTCACTTTTCAATACCTACTACACCTAGATGTAGGGGGAGCGCTACTCCTTCCACTGGATTGCTCTACTTTACCTGTAATGAGAACTTATAATAGTGAGAGTTAATCATGCTGGCATAAAGTACCATTTTTTAAGTCTTTGGTATGACTCGACCTGGGACTGAACCTCAGTCTCCAACTCAGATTTTTCCTCTGTATCAAATTTCGTAGTTTTGTCGTTATAAAATTATATAGCAATGTTTATGCACAAACCTTAATTGTTCTGGATATGACACTAAACCATCTGATGGTGAGGCTTTTGTTCTAGAGCTCAGGGGAATGTGGATTAACCTTTTCTTTTTATTGCTCCATGATTGACTCTGACCCACAGTGATAGTACCTGTTAGAGTTCAATCTATTGATGAAATTAAATGGTATATCTATTTAACAGTGTACAAACAAATGACTGATTTTTAATTGAATTATTAGTATTACATGGCAATATCTACTGTCATTTGACTCTGTGCAAATGAAGGAATAGTGTAAAATTAGTGTTAGTAGCAATACTTGAAACCATTTAACCGAATGTACAATATTTAATTGCGTACAAACGAATTACACTAATTTTTATTTTAAATAAAATTACCTACAAACTATTAATTTAAAAATCTTATATCTATCTATATATATATATATATATATATACATTTAACTGTGTGCAAACAAATGACTTTTAAATTAAATTGAATTGTTCATGTTAGATTGTAATACTTGAAATCATTTTACTGTGTGCAAAAAAATGAGTAATATTGAATAGAATTATTAGTGTTAGAGAGGAATACTTAAAATGTGTGCTGATGATCATTCAACTGTGAGATATCGATTGTTCCATATCAAATCAAAGAATTCGTCTAAGATAGCAATATTTTAAACCGTTAAACTGTGTGCAAACAATGGAGCTTTGGCTCATTTAAAAAATTACGTGCAAAATATATTGACATATCCTTTATATTCCACGGATACAATCATTGGATTTGGTATTGAACAACCGCCAAGAATTGATACGCCATAAATAACCAACCCCAAAATTTTAATAATAATAATAATAATAATAATAATAATAATATTATATATATATATATATATATATACACTCCCCTACCCCTGTCGGGTTGAGCTCTCTAGCGAGGGAAGTAAATGGTTGCTACTAGCATAATGCAAGGCTCTTCATATGAATCGAGCTCTCAGTAGCCGTTAAGCGGCAATATGTAAACAAAAACAAATGTGATAGATAAGCGTTTAAATTTGCTTTTCTTGCGCTAGTTTCCTCGTGGCTGAGTGGTAGAATCATGGATTGGCGTTTGAATCAACTAGATTTCGATACCAGCTTCATGAATTTAGCCACACTGAATACTTCTGATAGAACGAAACAGGTCTTTCTGTGGTTGACTATATATATATAATGTTAAAATCTTGGAAAATAAAAATGATCATGCTTCCTTTTTTTATTCACTTGTTTAAAAAAAAACATTATAAACTCTCTCTCTCTCTCTCTATCTCACGCACAGAAATTCTCACACATACGCACAACTCCCTGAATTTAATAGTTATTGTCTCTATGTAATGAAGTTGTATGAGTAAAACATCATGTACAAAAGCGGATAAAAGATGATTGGTAGTATATTGTATAGAGATTTATTTGAAGTGAATTCGATTCTCACCGAGTGTGCCATAATTTGGTCTTTTATCAAGGTGGTCATGATTCTTGTGAGTAATAATCACACACACACACACACACACACACACACACACACACACACACACACACACAAAATAAAAAAGCGTATCCTGTAATACGCTCTCAGTAAATTGTAGGTTTTATCTGGAAAAACGTATGTTCAATTTTTCACAAGGGATTTTTATAAAACCAAATAGAATTCCTCATTTCAGATAACAATACAATAAAACATAAACTGTGTGCAAAAAATATGTTCTTACTCGCTGAAATACTTGTACACATCTATTCACTGAAAAAAATCACGTGTATGAAGGGTTTTCAGCATTAAATAACCCACAAGGATTGACATGCCATAAAACAAAACTAACAAACTATATATATATATATATATATATATATATATATCATGTCATTCACACGCAGACTGTTTCGTTGTATCACAACTCTTCTGTGTGGCTAGACACGTAGGATACTTGTAGCTGGGATCAAAACCCACCGAATTTTATGTTAGACTTAGTGTCATACCGCTCAGCCAGCAAGCGAATCACGTCAAGGTATAACGTAGTAGCTTTCGTTTGTTTACATTTTTGCCTTACGGGATGAGTGAAAGATTCGAAATTTAATGTCCTAATAATCTCCGTTGCATTGAGACTGATTTAAAAAAAAGACGTTCATTTGCAAATTTTTCAGATGATTACATTATTTTATAAGAGTATCTTCAAGGAATGTCTAGAACAAAAATCTGGCCGAAGTATAGGGTTTATTTTAAATATATGCATTCCTGATTTTTGATGATTATGTAAAACTGAATAGAAACTTGCAATGGATATATACACTGATGTCGGAAACCTGCAGCCATGACAGGAATTTTGAATAACAATCAGGAAGTCTGAAAACAATCCTTTTCAGTGATGGGATTTAGGAAGCAAGATGAAATATTGTTTTGTAAGTGAGTTCATTTTGATTTGTGCAATGTATATCGTGTTAAGAAAGACAGTCCCTAATTTCCTTTTTTAAAAGGCATATTCATCTTCTGGGGTTATTTTATGACAAAGCTATTCTTGTTGAAGGGTGATCATCATTATCAAGTCGTACTGATATCACGGAGTTCCTTGATACTCTCTCGAAATCTATCCTTATCAGTCATTACTCTCGGCAAGTCCTGTAATCAGTGACCATACAGAGCTGATGTAAGTTTTTACTGGTCGGCCAATACTGGTATGTCCTTGTGTAGCATTCCGTAAGAGAACTCCTTATTTCCCCAGTAGTGTTTAGCATGTCTTGTTTGTTTTTTATAGTCCATGAAACGGGAGATAAAATGTTGTACAACTGCTGCGTTGAGAGATGTTGCTTCCAAGTTTGGTTCAATACTGCTCGTAGCATTCTGATGTAGTTCTCATACAGCATTTTCTCCATCAGTTTCGTTAGATTCCAGGTGGTGCATCCAAACATAATTACCAACACGGCTATAGCTCGGAAGAAGTCACCTAAAAATATATCCGACCTAAATTTGCAAACCTTCTATCTTTATTTTTCATTTCGGTTTAATTATCATTTCGGTTTCTTTATTTTTTATGTAACTGCCTAGACTTTTAAGTTCATAGGTGGAAGTAAGTTCTTCCCTGGAGCAAAAAAATATCATGGGTTCCAGTTTCCCTGGAGGTTATTCTTCTTGTTTCTGATGTATTCTGTTCTTCGTAGTTTTAGAAATGAAGTCACGTGCAATATCAAACAAAATTGGATAAAAAATTGGGAAGATGAAATTTAATATTAATCAAATGTATCAATTAAACGGATTGATAGAGCTTTGTCAAAAAAGTGTTTCCGGTCTACAGTGAAAGCTATCCTTGTAAAAGGGCAGTCATCATCATCATCAAATTGTACTGATATCACAGAGTCTCTTGATACTCTCTCGCCATCCCTTTTGTATCGGTCTTTGCTCTTAGCAAGTCCTGTAGACTTTAATCAGTATCTGTATAGAGCTGGTGAAGACTTTTATCTATTTTCTCAGAGTTTTTGGTTCATGTTTTATAGATTTACTCCACAAAAGCAGGAAGTGAGACAAAGTCAAATTTCAGTGGAGTTTAATAGGTTTGAACTCAGTTTTCTTTCTCCTTAAGATTTAGACTGTCCAACTATTTACCTATGCCTGGAGGGAGAAAAGTTGGATTTATAACTTACACAAGATTATTAGCACGATGTGAAATACTGACAGCCTTGTCCAGGTTTTGAACTTGATTTTGTGTAACCATTTCTGGGACTGTAATCATTACATCACGTGTGATTCCAAAATAGTTGTTTAATTTATGGCTTTTGGGGTTTTTTAATGTATGTCCTTTGAGCTTTTACTGTTACATCCTCTACTCCTCAGTCAATATAATTGTCTACACTTAATATTTAGCTAAAAAGACGCAAATTTACGATCTGTCATATCGATTCAGACTTCTAATGGCGGTAGCTAACCTGACGCCAAAATGAGTCGAGCAGGATGGATAGATGCATGAGCTATTAGGTACAACCAAATGTAATTTTAAAGTAGAAGCGATTTTACGGTTTTTTTGTTATATATATAATCTTTAGTTTCTTTCGACTGTTGTTTTAATGTTCTTCTGTGGTGAGTTGTTGACTGGTCAAGTCGAAGGCAAATCTTTGAGTTGCCCCTTAAGATCATGATCTTTGCTCTACTACATTAGAATTGTCTACTGTCCAACTTTCATTGCGTTAAAAGAAGAGAAACAGAGAGAAGAAAGACGAAAACAACATCAACAAAAAATGAATGAATAGACCTAAAGCAAATGAAATATAGACAGGAGCAAAATGGTGGCATTTTTTGGGGGGGACAGAAAGGTAATAAGAATTTAAGCAAAGATAAAAGACTTTTTTCAACTACTACTTCTAATACTACTACGACTACTATTTCTACTACGACTACTTTGGCAAATAATGTAAGCCTTAAAACAAATATAAGATGGGAAGAAATGAATACAGACGATTTTAATATGAGTGTCTTAAAATTAAGGAAATCTGAGATTCGTAATTGTCACATCATTAAGCAAATGACGTTTTCATCACTGGAAAAAAAAAATCAATGACTAAAAAATAGAGATTGTATTAATACAAGCAGTTATATGGTTGAGTTAAGTTCTACTTCAGAGAAATCTGTTGATGTTCTGACGAGACTATGTGACAAATTGACGACAGTACTAAATACTTTGTAATTTTACTTTCTAATCAACAGCTTATTGTTCTAAGTATTGTAGAAAATGGCAGAAAAAGAGGATAGTACCAAATTACACTTATATATATATATATATATATATATATATATATATATATATATATATATATATATATAGTTTGGTTTGGTTGGCTTTAGTTTTATGGTATGTCAACAATTGTCAGTTACTTAACGTCAAAACCATTTTATACATGTAAATAATTATATTTTAAACAATTCAGTTTAGCATAAATACGCAGTCAAAATTTCCAAAGAGTTCTATTTTCAGCAACTCAGTTTAGCATAAGTACACAATACAGTTCTATTTGACTTACACATAGGACTCTATCAGGTACTACCACACAAGGCCAGAGTGGACCTGGCAGCAATGAAAATAAAGGGGTAATCCGCATTACCCAAATCAACAGCATTAATGGAGCCTAATCATCAGATTGTTTAGTATTCTCTCTGCAAACCCTTCTGCAAATATGCAGTCGTTGTATTCTGCAAACCTAACTGACTGTGCCATATATATATATATATATATATATATATATATATATATATGTGTGTGTGTGTGTGTGTGTGTGTGTGTGTGTATATATATATATATATTAGTTTATATATATTTAATACCATAGAAGGTTGTGTGAAACCACAGGTTTCATGCCGTCTTATAAACTACAATCATCAGGCCCGATATATATATATATATATATATATATATATATATATATATATATATATATATATATATTGTTCAAGTTTAAAGTGGAACAAGCCTGGGAATGTCGTAGCGCCCTCTCCTACAAATCGGTGTAGTAGCTATTGAAAAGAGAGTCTTCGGATCAACCTCAACTTAGGTCACAAACTTTATATATATATATATATATATATATATGTGTGTGTGTGTGTGTGTGTGTGTGTGTATTGTTGTTGTTTCCAGTACTAATAAATACGCTTTATATCTTTTAATCCCAGTTCTACAGAATCCATTATTGTAAATATTCATGAATTCTTTTCCATTTTACCGAAAATATTAGGATAATTATTTTATCGCTTTGTTAATTTGTTACTTTTACGGTATGGTGACCTTGGTTGACTCATTTTATGCTGAATTCATTTTAACAATAACGATCCCTTGATATATACAGTTTAAATATCTCTCATCACAATTATATAAAACAGGTAAACACTCAGTGGACCTGGCAGCAATGAAAATAAAGGGGTAATCCGCATTACCCAAATCAACAGGATTACTGGAGCCTAATCATCAGATTGTCTTCGGATCAACCTCAACTTAGGTCACAAACTTTATATATATATATATATATATATATATGTGTGTGTGTGTGTGTGTGTGTATATTGTTGTTGTTTCCAGTACTAATAAATACGCTTTATATTTTTAACTCCCAGTTCTACAGAATCCATTATTGTAAATATTCATGAATTCTTTTCCATTTTACCGAAAATATTAGGATAATTATTTTATCGCTTTCTTAATTTGTCACTTGGTTGCGGGATTATTTACTTGATTATTCAATTGGTTTATTGATCGGTTGGTTAAATTGTCTGTTGGTGGACCAGTGGATTGTTTGATTTTTCTGTTGATTTATTGTTTTGTTAATTCAGCATTAGTTGCTTGATTGATCGTTTTGTTTAATCGTCCGGTGGTGGATCGGTTGATTGATTGGTTGATTTATCGTTTTGTTACTTTGTCACTTGGTTGAGTGGTCATTTGGTTGATTTTTCGGTTGGCTGATTGATTGGTTGGTTAAATAGTTTGTTGGTGGATAGGTGAATTGGTCCGTTGATCTCTAGTTTTGTAGATTAGTCTTTTGAATGGTCATTTAGTTTATTGTTCGGAGAGTTGATTGATGGATTTGTTAAATTGTCATTTGGTTGATTTGTCGGTTGTTTGATTGGTCAGTCGGTAGGTAGATCAATTGGTTGATTAGTCTGCTTGTTGATTGATAAGTTGTTTGGGTAGTTGATGGTTTGTGTGATTGATCGATTGATTTATTAGTTACTTGGTTGATTATTCCATTTCTTGAATGATCAGTTTGTTGATTAGTCGACTGATTGATTGATGGTTGGTTTATTGATGGATAGGTAAAATAATTGATTAGTAGGTTAATTGATTGATTGGTTGGTTGCCTGGTCTTTAGGTTGATCGGTAGATTGATTAGTCGCTTGGTTGATTGATCGCTATTATGAGTGACCTGCCGGTTTTACGGTATGGTGACCTTGGTTGACTCATTTTATGCTGAATTCATTTTAACAATAACGATCCCTTGATATATACAGTTTAAATATCTCTCATCACAATTATATAAAACAGGTAAACACTCAAGTGAAATAACAATACTTTAAGAGCAAATGTCTTAATAAAATTTAAAATCACTGTAAATATTGCTTCAAAGCGATCTAATTGAACTATAAGAGGCGTCCCAAAATGTAATACTATTGGTTTGGTTTTGGATTTTTTAGAAATTAGCTATGTAGGATGATTTGACACTCACTAGAACTCCGGAATTATAGACTCAACATCCACATGAATTTAGTGCCATACCTTGAACACGAGGAAAATGCGTTTTTTGCGTTAGATAGGAATCGAAATCAATATAAAAAGATATTTTACAATAAATCTGTGAAAACGATCACCAAAATGTGTTAGTAATAATAAATTCAGTTTTAAAATGAGGCATTAATAACAAGTAAGTAAAAGTAAAGTTGGCGATCTTGGTCGAGGGTGATCCGAATGCTCCCTTTTCGATAGCTACTACACCAACCTGTAGAGGAGGGCGCTACTCTTTTCCCTGGATTGTTCCACTTTACCCTTGATCCATACCTTATAATATCGAGTGTTCAACAAGGAGGCATCAAGTATTATTTTTTGAGTCTTTGGTATGACTCGACCTGGGATTAAACCCAAGTCTCCCGGGCCATTGGTGAACACTCTAACCACTATGCCAATATCCGGTGTTAATAACCAGAGAATCCATATTTTTAATGTTGCTTTTAGTTGTTAATGAGAAACGCAGTAACTGTAGTTCAAAGCACTTTTCATTAATTTTTAAAAAGTTCATACAGGAAAATTAATTTATTTTAGAATCTTAAATACATGAAAAGCCCAGTCTGCTGAGGTGGTACACTGACTAAATCTCTTCAACTTAGTAAGCCCCTACAACTAAAAACATCTCATGGTGAGGCTGCAGTCCAAAAGCTTTGCCAATGTGGATTGTTATTTTATTAAGATTACTGCAATGACTACCTTGACCCGGTGTGGTAGTACCGATTAGATTATATCTATGGGATAAATAGAACTAATTAATTATTTGCTATGCTTGAAACCATTCAACTGTGTGCAAAAAATGTCCGATGTTGAAGTGAATTTGTATTACATAGCAATATTTAGTATTACATAGCAATACTTGGAAACATTTAACTGTGTGTAAACGAATGCATAATATTGAATAGATTTCTTAGTGTCCAATAGTAATACTTGAAACTATTTAACAGTCTCCAAACAAATGACCCCCGGCTCATTAAAATGTTTACAACAAACTGTTTATAAAACCTTCACCTTCCTTATATTATCTCTCTCTTTTTGAGCAGTGTAATTAAATCTAAACCAACAAGCCTTATCACCACCACCACTCAATCTTAGATCTATTCCTCCTTTTCCCTTTTCTGTCTTTTTTCTTTAGACCCTACCCCCCATTCAAATTCAAATTCAAATTTATAAACTCTTTTATGTTTCTTCTTTTAGAAAAAAACGTATTTTTCTCTATTGAAAAAGTTTCTTTCGATGATTAAGAACGAAATATTCTGAACTAAACGTGTTTTTTGTGTTTTTAATATAGCCATTGTTCCATTTATTTTTCATCATTTGTCAGATCTACCAAAAATATCTACCTTTTCTCTCTCTTTCTCTCTCTCACCCTCTCTCTTTCTCTCTCTCTCTCTCTCTATATATATATATATATATATATAAAGTGAGAGCGAGAACGAGAGAGAATCCGATATCAAATAACATAGGCGGGTTGATATGCAATAACACAAAACTAAACAACCATTTAGAACATGAAATTACCAATTCATTCTTTTTCATACACGATTGTTGCTAACAGTCAATCTATCTGAAACTACTCTCTCTGTCTTACTGTCTCTCTCTCTATATATGTATATATTTATATATACATTAAACTAACAACCACGCGAGTAAATTTAAAAGAATAAATTAAGTACTCTATTCCATCTTTTGCGATTTTGAAACCATGCAAGAGTGAATATCAATTTTGAAGACTTGATTGATACTTTAGATGCCGCAACCCGTTCTATCAGAAACTGCGGCGACGGTAAAAAAGTTTGAACAGGTAGTACCTAATGATATCTCCAAAAGTCTCAGTTTACTGTGTGATGGTATTGACTAATAGCGTTCGTTAGTCATGAGTTCATCGTACCCAGTTACGCGAAAAGAAGTGATCATTGAGATAATTACCCACCAATCGAAATTAGCCGATATATGAAAGCAATTTTTGCGAAGGGTTGAATTAAAAACTATTAATATGATGTGCTGTTTTGCAAAGTTAGAGTGTCACACAGAAATAAAAACATGTTAAACCTTAATAATATTCAGTGCATTTTTAAAATATATGTATTTACGTAAAGATTAAATGAACGGTGATGGAAACATTCATTCTTTTTAGGATAATCCAATTACATTACATCAGCTTATTCAATCAACATTTTTCTCCCTCGTATTTCTTTTATTGACATCCACGCCGTCAAATATTTCCCTTGAGATTTATTTAAGTTCGAGTAAACTACAAAATTCACATACAGATAAGTCTAGTGTAAATGGGGTTTGCTGAAGTCACGCAATTTGTGATTAATAAAAAAAGTAATGAATTAATGTATAGAAATGATACTGATTCAGCCACAGTTCAAGACATTTGTTTGATTTGTTATCTGCTGTTTAATAGCATATCAACCTTTCGTTGGTTATTAATGCCTAATTCGTCCTAGTAGAAGAACAGTTGTGGTGCTATTTTGCACATAGTTGGGGGGGTTAAGGGAGTTCATTGCTTTCCTAAGGGTAAAGTAGTCTAAATATAAAGATAATAGTGCAACTGGAGTTCGAACTTGCTTACTACGATATTGCAGGTTAGTTCCAAATCCTCAGGAATTCCTTCAAAAGACACTTATGTATGGGGTTAGACATAACCAGTTTAACATATGAGTTTCTCTGCTGAACTTTCTCCCTTAGTCACATCTACCGCTTTATAATCCTAATTTAACCTCTCGTTTTTAATCGTTTCTCCGGTGTCGACATTTGAAAAGTACCGGATGAAAGGGCCCTTATATCTTTTTACTTTTTATTATTTTTTCTCCCAAATCACATATTATTCCCCTTATAGAATGTTTACTTTATATATATATATATATATATATATATATATATATATATATATCCCAGCTATGAGTAAAAATGTGTCCCTAACAGATACTACCGCCCTGGGTTATCTTATTTACCAACCCCACCGCTCGGCAGGATATGACACAAGGTCAGGTTTTAAGCGGAGTTTAACAGGTTTGAATTCAGAGTTGTCCTTCTCCTAGACTAGTTGCCTTACCAAGGCTGAAGAACCTAGTCTCCCCTAATATTTACCCATAGCTGAAGGGAGAATAATGGGATTCATACCTTTCCCAAGGGTATTAGTGCAATGTGAAATGCAATCAGTCTCGTCCAGGTTATAGTAGACCAGGAAACAATGCTTATGAAGGTGAACCATACGTTCCCCAAAGATTCAGAATTGGAGCCTCACCATTCCTTGGTTTATTGTCATATACTAGACACTCGTTTGGGTAGGGGTCTTACCCCTACGCAGAAGTGCAGTCGGCCTATTCTATGACCATAGTCGACTAGGCTGACTGGTCCGTGAACATATTTTAGTAAATACACTTACACATTAATTTCTTCATAGACTGTATACATATGTTGTGTGCCTTAGTGGCATAGTTACTTTTTTTTTAGATAAGAAATAATATTCCAGAAACGTTTCTTATTTCCTTGTTTCCCAATTATATTTAGATTTTTATACTATTAGGTTTTTCCTCTTGGATGATTTTTGTCCTTTCTTCTTTGTCTCTTCAATATTCATCTAAACATTTTGCTTTTATTTTAACTAATTCTCCACACTTTGGGTGCATTTATGCTGGTCCTGTTAAGCTATTGGGTCACTTGACGACTGGTTCACTATGCTCATTTTCTTGGCCAATCTACAAAGGATTCGCTTAGAACGCAACCTCACTCTACAGTATTTACAATATCGCTATTATTGGGGTGTCTCCCCTACAGATGGACTCGCCCTCATGTGACATATACCGGCTAAGCTCACGTTTGAACAGTCTCGGCGAGCCGTCACCAAAAACGGTATTATTCATGACTGCATTAAGCTGAGGAGGGGTTTCTCCCAGCTATCGTTTATGCATGTACTAATTTCTTTCAGTATATTTCTTATCACTCGTTTCCGAGTCGTGTTATCATTTGAACCTCCCCTTGACCATAACAGCTATATGACTGCATAAAGATTGTCTCCTCACAAAAATATGATGAAAAGAATGTCCGTTATTATCTTAAATTTTTACGGCTTCTCTAACTCATGTTTCCTGATTTTTGTACAAAATTTTCTTACTTCATCTAAGGTTTCTGTTGCTTCATCAACACTTTCAAGGGTTGTTAATGTGGTTTTGCCTGATTTGATTTGTCAGCGAAAGCTCACTCAGATAGGATAAATACTATTGAGTTGATTTCCCAAAGCTTGTTATTTTGGTTTGCATCGGCCAGATTTTTCTGTTAATGACTGGGATTTCAAGATAAAAAAATTATACCATTCCCCCTGAAAAAAATAAACCACTTTATCAAGGCATGGTGCTTTAGAATAAACCCATTTGATCTGTAAGGGATTCCTCAGTTAGAAAAGACAGATACTAATAATATTTGACTTCCCAAGGCTTGTTCGTTTATTTTGCATCGATTAGATTTTTTTTACCTGTAACACATTTATTTAGTTTGCATGGGTTACATTTTTTACCTGTAACACTTATTTAGTTTGCATCGGTTATATTTTTTTACCTGTAACACTTTTCATTAGTTTGCATCGGTTACATTTTTTTACCTGTAACACTTTTATTTAGTTTGTATCAGTTACATTTTTTACTTGTAACCCATTTATTTAGTTTGCATGGGTTTAATTTTTACCAGTAACATATTTATTTTTTGCATCGGTTACATTTTTTACTTGTAACACATTTATTTAGTTTGCATGGGTTACATTTTTTACCTGTAACATTTTTTTTTTTGGCATCGGTTGCATTTTTTTACCTGTAACACATTTATTTACTTTGCATCTGTGACTTTTTTTACCTGTAACAAATTTATTTAGTTTGCATCGGTTACATTTTTTACTCGTAACACGTTATTCATATTTTACCTTTGAACACATGGATATTATATCTTGCATATTACTTCCCGCCAAATACATATTAACTATTACATTATTTCAGATTTGTGTTAAATATTGTGTCACAATTATTACCTATTTTCCCCTTATATCATTTACTTTTTACCTGATAACTTTTACCTATTATCTTGTATTTATTACCTGCTATCTAATACCTTTTACACTCCCTCCTTTATCTTCTACATGTTTCCTTTTTTTATTCATCTATTCGCCATTAAAGGAAAACAAATTACAATATTTACTTTTTACCCAATATATATTTTTTGCCTTGTATCTGCAATTCTTACCAGTTACTTTTCACACATCAACCTTTACCTTTTCCTTTTTTTCATTCATTCACTGTATATGACTGATTATTCAAGCGAAAACTTTTGCAAAAATTCCCCTGACAGAACAAGCCATATCTATCTATCTATCTATCTATCTGATTTGGTGAAACTGATGTATCATTATTATTATTATCCTAATCATCTTGGTCATTTTGACCTGTTAAAGACTTCCCTCGGCTAATGTTAACACATCCTAGGATCCATTAAATCGTGACTGAAGTAGTTCAACAAAACAAAGCGCACCTACTGATAACTGAACTCTACAGGTATTCACGTTGTTCAAGGATTAAAGCTAACGCCCAAGTGAATCCGCCCTTGAATATCTGAGGCACATATTGTTTTTTTTTTTCATAATAGTTCTTTAATATCATTTAACTGTTCTGAATGATCCCTTCTGTCTGCAAATGTCACTACAGTGTATTTTACGCATTATGATGAAAGGTTCAGAGGACTGGCATCTTTTCCTTGCCAGGAAAGCGTGAATTAGATTTCTATGAATCCGAATTCTTCTGGTTGCATGATCCACGCCCATATTTGTCAGTGGGTGGCGGTACAATGATAAAAAAACCAAACATTTTTGACGATCACACGTAGACTTCGTTATTTAGTTTAGGTTCAGGACACTTGGGTATTTTTTTATTCAAGTTTTCTTTTTTAGTTATTGTAGTGTGAAAAGTAAGGAGACATGCGTTTTCTTCATTGAAGTTAGAGAAATCTTATCGAATCGATTTTGCTTTCTCTATTCATTTGGTCTGTAATTTGCATAGGAATTAGTTAATGATATACAAGTTCGATTAAGAAATTCACACAACTAACTTTTATATTTTTCAGGTTGGCAACAAGTATCGAAAGTTAAGTGTCTTACATTGAAAATGAATACATTTGAAAGCATTTTTTTTTCACATTATCGTTTCCGTAAAAAGCATATACTTTTGTGTGTGTGTGTTTGCGTCACATTTTACTTTTGCTAAAAGAAATTATAATTTGCCAAAAATTTTGCTTAATTCTTTCCATCTTAAATGTTATTACACACAAATATACCAAGTGTAATAAATTTTAAATGAATTCTAATAGGGCCGCTCTCACCATACAATTAATCTGTTCAATGTAATTAAAAGTAAACGTTCTTAATGATATTTAGTGTTAAAAGCAGAGGGAGAATGTTATCCAATTCACAATATCTCCTTTAATCTTTAAAGGACTTTCAAAAGAAAAAGAAATATTGACAATAAATACGAGGTGATGAAAAATAAAGCATTTCTAGATACGATGATAATTCTATAAATTTTCCTTGTAAAAAACCTGAATTTCAGGGTTTTTTTCTATGAAATAAAAGACAGTTCACAGATTTGAAATACAGTGACATTCCGTTAAACAAAAGGTTCCGCAAACAGCGATCAGCAAAGAAAGTGATACTGGTTTGTTTTAGTTTTATAACTCATTAACCATTGTAGGTTATTTAATGCCCAATCCATTTTTAAACATATAAACAGTTCTAGTGTAAATAATTCAGTTTAGCATAAGTATGCAGTTTAAATGTCAAAACAGTTCTATTTCAAGCGATTCAGTTTAGCATATGAATATAGTTTAGTTCTACTTGACCAATAAATAGGACGCTATCAGGTGCTAAGATTTCTAGTCAGAGTGGACCTGAGAGCGATGCCAATGAAGGGGTGCTATGCATTCCCCCCAAACCCCAGCATTACTGGAGCCTCATCATCATATTGTTTAGTGTCATCTTTAGGACATTTGTTGGTGTGGATCTTACCCTTCTACAGAGATGCAATCAGTGAATTCTGCAGCCCAAGCCGATTAGGTAAAGGGTAATGCTAACAATCTTTAGGGACTCTTCAGCGCAAACTGAATAACATTCCTTCTCTAGTAAATATCTTTAGCAAACTGTAGAGTAAAAATGAAAAGAAAGTTGGGAAAATAGGTGATATTTTCAAAGAGTTATGATCCCTGCTAGTCCATTGGGTTGGTTTGTTTGCTTTGTTTAATGGCATATCAAACTGTGTGAGTTAATAAATTCCAAAAACGTCCTTGTACAAGGACAAGAGTGGTACATTTAATTCATAACAGGAGAGATAAGTGGATTCATGCCCCACTGAACTAAAATTGTCCGAGGATGAACGTGATAGCGCGTGTGCAGTTCAAACTCACAACGATTTCATAGTCCAGCATTTTAGCCTCTACGCTCATGAGACTCCCCCACCCTTATTTAAACTTGTTTCTAGGAATATACAGTATAACAAAGTTGCGTAGCGTCAGTTAATTAACCAGTTTCCTATCAAAACAACGCCTTGTATTTAAGAAGATAAATATTCTGATTAAGACCTCATAATTCATTCTATCTGGATCTGGGATGCTCCCCTACCCCTGCAGGGCTTAGCTCTCTAGCGAATGAAGTAATTGCGTTTCCATTAGCATATATGCAAGGCTCTTCATATATGGATTGAGCTCTCGGTAGCCGTTAAGCGGATGTATGTGAACAATAGTAATTATGATTCATAACCGTTAAAAATTTATTTCACTGCAGCTGGTTTCCTTGTGGCTGACGGGTAGAGTCTTGGATTGGCGTTTGAGTCAACCGGATTTCGATCACAGATACGGGAATCTAGTATGTCAAGCCACACTGATGGGTTCTGATAGAACGAAACAGATCAGTATATATTGACATACTAGATATATATATATATACTACCACAAACAAAAAATTGTATTTAGCACTTTCAGAAGATTTGCATCTTGGAAATTTTTTATTGTCGTAAAAAATAATGACGACTGTTATGACGCAAACTATCTTTTCGATCCTGAACTCAATAACTTCATAGAATTCATCTTAAATTTACTTGATTGAATAATTAAAGTAAACGGAGTATTTTCAACAGGACCAAACATTTCATATTTTTATCAAGTTTATCATTTGCTAGGAAAAAGATAATTTAGTCGGTGAAAAGGGTAATTAGATTTCAGTAAAACTGAGAAAATAAGGAAAATTTGGCAGTTTAATAACTGTAGCTAAAATTGCACGGACTTTGATATTTTGAATGATATATCGAGTAGTACGAAAATCACTTTGTGTATATATATATATATATATATATAATGTGAATAAAAGTTTAGTTAAAATTTATATATATGTTACAATTTATATATATATATCTATATATGTATGAATATATATATATATATATATAAATATATATATATATATATGTATATATGTGTGTGTGTGTGTGTGTAATCTTTAGAAAATTTAGTTACAATTTTTATATATATATATATATATACATATATATTGTAAATAATTGTTTACTTACAATTTATATATATATAATGTTAATAAAAGTTTAGTACAATATATATATATATATATATATATATATAATTCACTTTGTAGGTTTGTGGCGAACCAAGTGCGATATAATTTGGCATGAAATATATAAATCTAAAATCTGATGTATATATATATTATATATATATATATATATATATAAATATATAGAATATTAATGAAATTTTAGTTACAATATATATATATATATATATATATATAATGCTAATAATCTTTAGTTAAAATTGATATATATATATATTTATATATATATATATATATATATATATATATATAGTGACACGCATAAGCATTGTATACATGTTTTCTATTAAAACTCTTGTTTATGTTCACCATTTTGCCTGATACTTGGTAAGTAAAGTTGTTTTAGTGGTATGTGGAAGGAAAATTAAGAACTCATGGTTGAATCTATTTTTTTTTTATCGATGTTCAAAATTCCCAATGCAAAAGTATTAAGATTGGATAGAATACTGAGATGCGTCCTGGAGACTTGAGGAGACATACTGTTACACAGGCTCCATTGAGAAGCCCCCAACCAAAAAACTCTCAAAATATTAAGTTAATAATAAATAATAATTGTAAGCAAACGATGATAGAGTTAAAACAATATACCACGTAAGATATTGTAACCGGCAACGAGTATAAATGGGATGCATGGTTATGCTCGACTGCATGGGTGAAGGTAATCTACAAATAAATTATACAAGAATTTACATTCAACTATACAACGCGACCATATCGGCACAAATTAGAATCCGTCTTAGAAAATGAAAAGAGTATAATTCTTTGGGACTTTGAGCTAAAAACGGATCACGCAATCCCAAAATACCACACATAGTTTTAATAAAGATAAATAAAAAAAACTACGGTCTTTGTGTTTCTAGTGGACCAGTAAGTTAAAAAAAAATTTTAAATGAGAAGATATAGATAAGTACTTGAAACTTGCCTGAACGTGACAGGGTGAAAAAAAAAAAGGAACTTAGTGTGTTAGGAGCAACAGAAACGGTCCTCGAACCTAAATGGAATAGAAATCAGAAAAAGAACTGAAATCATCCAAACCACGGCACTATGAAAATTTTCAACTTGGAAGAGCACTGCCGACTTGAAGAGAAATGCTGCCACTAAGACGCCGGAGGAAAAAAAACAAAAAACAACAACAAACTACCAGGTTTTCACGGGAATGAAAAACACTAATAATAATAATAATAATAATTGACTTTGACATACACACGGATCACTTAATCTCAGCCAGAAGAACAGACCTAATAATGATCAATAAAAAGAAGAGAACTTTCAAAATTGTCGACTTTGCTGTCCCAGCTGACCACAGAATAAAACTGAAAGAATGTGAAAAGAAGGATGAATATCTCGACCTGTCTAAGGAATTGAAAAAACTATGGAATATTCAGGTGACAATTATACCAATTGTAATTGGTGCGTTTGGAACAACAACTAAAGGATGACAAAAAGGACTGGGGGACTTGGAAGTCGGCGGACGAGTGGAGACTATCCAAACTACTTCATTATTGAGAATGGCCAGAATACTGAGACGAGTCCTGGATACTTGAGGAGACTTGCTGTCATTCAAACTCCAGTGAAAGACCAGCTAAAACTGATATGAAAAACTGTAATGAGTAAATAATAATAAACTAAAAAGCTATGAAACATGAAGGTGACAGTGATACCATTTGTGGTCTGTGTACTTGAGATAATACCCCAAAGGATTGTGAAAGACTTGTAAATAAGAGGACAAAGAGAGACCATCAAGACTACAGCATTATTAAGATCGGTCAGAATACTTGAAAGAGTCCTGGAGACTTGAAAAGACTTGCTGTCACTCAAACTCTAGTAAGAAACCATCAGCTAACAGTGGTGTGAAAACTCTCATTAGCCATAAGGACAAATTAGCCCTACAGAACAATTATATTAAAGTGAAAAGCCATAAGGACCAATTATATAAAGCGAAAATTGATAATATGCAGCAGAATAGCAGGTGTCGATTATGCAGTGACAAAGATGAAATAATTAATCCTATAGAAAGCGAATGTAGCAAAATCGGACAAAAAGGCTTCGAAACCAAACATGGCTTGGCGTAGAATGTGTTCTACTTGTAATTGTACAAGAAAGAGGAATATTGACATACTACCGAATGGTTTATATGTTTGTTCGTTAGTTTGTTGGTTGGTTGGTTTTCATGGCATATCAACCATTGTTGATTATTTAATGCTTAGCATTAAATAATCAACAATGGTTGATATGCCATGATATTCATTTTTATACAAATAAACAGTTCTATATATAAAAAAAAGGCAGTCTAGCAAAAGTACACAGTTTAATTGTCAAAAACATTTCTATTTCAAGCTATACAGTTTAGTCAAACAGTTCTAATTCAAACAATACAGTTAAGTATAAGAATAGTTTTTCTTTACACACAGTTAAATGTCAAAACAGGTCCATCTCAAACAATTCATTTTAGCCTAAATACAGTTTCAGTGTCAAAAACAGTCCTATTTCAAACAATTCAGTTTAGCATACAAAAACAGTCCTATTTAAAACTATTCAGTTTAGAATTAATAGATAGTTTAAATATCAAAACAGTCCTATTTCGAGCAATTCAGTTTAGTAAAAGTACTCAGTTTAGTTCTATTTGACTTTTAGATTGGACCCGATCAGGCGCTACTAATCCGGGCCACAGTGGACCTGAGAGCGATGGTAATGAACAGGTACTCTCTATTACCTAAAGTTCCAGCGTTACTAGAACTTCACCATCAGATTGTTTAGTGTCATATCAGCACACTCGTTAAGTTTGTTTTTTTTTTTACCTATCTGCAGAGATGCAGTAGGTATATTCTACAGCCCAAGCTGACTGGACAATACCAAATGGTATATGCACTAACCATAATATGTCCAAAAGGTTGGGACGTAGAAAATTCTCAGGGATTTTGAGTTACAAATAAGTCACCGAATCTTTGCAAGAAGACAAGAAGTAGTGATGATAGATAATAAAAAATAATACACAAAAAGAAAAAAAGGGAATTTGATGAATAGTTAATTTTGCTGTCCCAGCGGACAACAGTGTGTAAATCAAAGAAAGCGAAGACAGAAAAGTATTTGTCAGAGATCTTGGGAGCTGTGAAACATAACGGTGATACCAATCTTAATTAGCGTCCTTGGAATGGTCTTCATAGATTTTGAAAAAGGATACTGGAAGAGTTGGAAATCAGAGGACAACAGTGTGTAATTACAAGAAAAAATAAAAGAAAGATGAAAACCTAGACCTTGCTAGAGAACTCAAAGAAACTATGAAACATGAAGGTGACAGTGATACAAATTGTGATAGGCGCGTTTTGAACAATTCCCAAAGGACCTAGAATGGGACTGAAAGACTCGGACAAAAGAGGACAAGTAGAGACTGTCCAGCCTACTGCATGATTAGGGTCAACCAGCATACTTGAGGCGACTTGTAGTCACTTAGACTCCAAGGAAAAACCATCTCTCCAAAAAGTAAAATAATAATGCAAATTAAATAAATAATTGAAGATCTGTCAGTTTATAGAAAGTATATTAATTTTTAAATAAATATATTTGTCGTATATCTAAGAAAAGTATCTAGATGTGCGTTTTAATTAGCAATAAGTCTAAATTTTTCACTTAGCCGGGCAGAAAATAATAACAAAATATAGCAATATTATAATATGTTTCATTGACTAACCTGAACTCTGTTTGCCACAAGGCCTGAAATGTGCAGCACGTAGGGAAAATCAACCCCACACACTAGCGTTTACTAGGCTAGCTTGCTATCCTTTATGCTACGTGAGAGGCCCTTAACGAGAACAATTTTTGGTTGAGGTGACTCTCTTCTAATTTCCTCGGGGAAGTCCCACATAGCGTAGTGGTTAACAAGCTGGACTACATCTCAGGAGTAATCCCATCGGGTACACATTAAGCCGACTTTGAGTTACATAGCCACAACTAGAGGAGTTGGTTTGTAGATCATTGTAACGTTCCACATTAAAAAAAAAGTTTTCAGTTCTTTTGTCTTCTCAAATTTCATTTATCATCCATATCATCATCAAGGTATGCCATCAACATGAATTCCTCTCTCTCTCTCTCTCTCTCTCTCTCTCTCTCTCTCTCTCTCTCTCTCTCTCTCCGTCTTTATTTGGTTTCTTTTTTAGCAAGTCTCCAAGACGGTATTCAATATCAGCACAGAACCGATAAAGTTTAGCTTGAGCTACTTTGCCCATGTGTAGTAGTCCATAGAATTACCATGAAGATGAATTTGACCTTTTTCATAAGTGCCCAGCATGTCTTGCTTGTCTTACTTGAATGATTTGTGAGTTCGGAGGGAAGTAGTCGTGCGCCTGCTATTTTGTGCGGTGCTATTTCCATGATTTGTCCAAAAAAGCAGGCAGTATCCTTACGTTGTTCCGTATAGATTGTCTCCTGGGGTTTCGTTAAATTTCAAGTGGTGCAACCATACATTATTACTAATACGGCGACAAATTGGAAGAATTCCCGTTTTATTTTATCAGTCAGGCCAGATTTCCATATAAATCGTTAAGATGCCGTTCTATGCATGTTGATATGGTTTTCTGTTGAGATGTATAGTTATTTTCTTTAAAATATCTTTATATTCATTTTTTTTGTACTTTGTAGTTCATTCCTATGTTTATATCAAGACTTTTAATGGGTTGTATTTCTTTCTTAACTGCAAATTCTGACATTTTTCTTAATTTTTATTTTCTCCCTGAATCAGTGCAACCACTACAGCTTACGAGCTTCACTAAACCTATTCAAAGTAGATGCTTTTACGTTCCATTTTCTCAATCTCTAAAACGATCAATTGTCCTGTAGGGGATGATTAACTTACGCATCCTCTGCAGGAAAGTAATAGTAACACCAAGGAGGCATCTTTCTTATAGTACTAAATTGCATCTGGTGGTGAGCTGCAGTTGTAGATTTCTGTTGGTTGGTTGGTTGGTTGGGTTTTATGGCATATCAACTTTTGTGGGTTATTTAACGCTAAATCCATTTTTATACAAATAGTCAATTGTGTTTCAAATAATTCAGTCTAGCATGAAGACACAGTTTAATTTTCTCAAACATTTCTATTTCAAACTGTTCAGTTTATTCAAACAGTTCTAATTCAGTTGATTTTGTTTACTCACAGTTAAATGTCAGAACAGTTCTATATATAACAATTCAATTTAGTCTAAGTACAGTTTTAATGTCAAAAACGGTTCTATTCTTAACAATATAGCTTAGCATAAATACGCAGTTTAAATGCAAAAATCAGTATAATGAAGGAAGCACGGTTTAGTTCTATTTAACCCATAGATAGGACCCTTATCAGGTGCTACCGCTCCGGGCAAGAGTTGACCTGGGAATGATGGCAATAAAGGGGTACTCCGCATTCCCCAAAGCTCCAGCATTACTGGAACCTCACCATCAGATTGTTTAGTGTCCTATCCTGGACACTTGTGGTGGGAGTATTACCCCTTTGCAGAGAAGCAGTCGGTGTATTCTACAGCCACAGCCAACTGGGCTATGTAGAATTCGGGGAATGTAGACTAGACCTCTAATGGCCTTACTTCCAGGCCTTCTCAAACTTGGAGTGAAAGTACCAATTGCAATCCTACCTATGGTCAAAAAGTTATTTGAAAAGTTGTTTGAAAAGTTTTTGAAAATGATTGTTATTAGATAAGAATACCTAATACCTTAAAACTGTTCAAATTATTTGTCTCAATGCTCGTGGTGTATGGTTACCGTGGTAGGAAATGGACAAATCGACCCCAGCCTGAACGAGGCTGTTTGCTTTATCACATAGCGCTAATATTCTAAAAAAAGGTATGAATTCAATTATTCTCTTTCCAAACCTGGATAAACAAGTGGGTCAACATGACAGTGGGTAAAAAAAAAAAAGGAAAACTCTGAACTAAAAGCTATAAAAACTCCATTTAGAATTGATCTTGTGTTGCATCTTGGTCATGCCGAGACTTTAGGTATATATATATATATATATATATATAAAGGAAATACTTTATGTTTTTGAAATTAAGTTTGAACTCTAATTAGTGAATGCATTTTTGAATGAGAATGCTACAAACGGAAATAGAATGTTTAAAACTTTATCATTTTTTTCGTTTCATTTAACAATAATAAAAGTTAATTCAAATTTAGAAGATACACCACATATTCAAACGCCCTAATGACGATTTCATTGAAAAGAAAAAAACCTTTAAATTTGGCAAACAATCCATGTAGGAATAATGTCATTTTCTGAAGATCTTTGCTTTTTTTCAATTTCTATATTTCCATTCATACATACATACATATATATATATATATATATATATATATATATATATATATATATATATATATATTATTTTATTTCTCTAACTTTTTCTCTAACTTTGGTGGCGTGGCAAAAACAGATAATGCTATTTGTAAAGCAAAAAATATATTACAAACTGACATGTAAAAATAATGAAAATGATAAAAATACTAAAAACATTCATAGTGCTTGACAATAATAAAAAAAACTAGTACTGCAATGCCTGACCAAAAGAAAGAAAAACGACCGAGGTACCAAAGCTAATACGCAAAAGTGCTCAATACACTTAGAAGAACAAAACTAGAATACATAAAAGATCCAGAAACTACCGATCCAGTTTTCATCAAACGGATCTTCAGGATAATTCTGAGTATATAGGGTTAGCCCAAATAACATTTTATTATTAAATTTATCATTATCTTTATTATATATTATGAATATCTTATTATTGATATACATATGTATGTACATCAAAGGGAACAGAAAAAGAAATCCTGAAAAAAAAATCCAAAAGAGGTAAAATCCTTTTCACTTGAGTCGGAAAATATTGGACAATAACCTAACTCATGAGTGAATATAAAAAAACAAAATGAAAAGAAATACAAAAATCACTCGGACGAAAATATCAGATAGAGAATGAAAAGTAGATGTTAACTTTCCAATGTTTTCTTTTTTCTAATAAGCTATTTTATAGCAAAATGCACAAATGAACTACCACCAATAGAAAAAAAATCTACTTTTTTCTAAGTTAAATTGCAGGGACTAAGCAAATTGTTTGTAACAGTAAGAATTGGTTGTTTTGGTAGCCCATTTTTTAAACAATTTGTGTAAACCAGATTAAGACAAACACACAAACAGTCCGATAGCCTATGCAGCTGCATATTTGCAGAAAATAAATGAAGCAAATCTTAGTCATAATCAAATGACTCTTAAGTATATGAACGAAAACCAGTGAGTGTGTCGGAGAAAGTTATTAATCTATTTAGCTACCTACTCTCTATTTCTTTAATAGCAATGTATATATATATATATATATATATATATATATATGAATTCCCATAAACTTTCAATCATCACATTTAACGGACACACGATTTAGCGGTCAGTCGGGCGAAAGACATTTGAACAAATTCAAATACATAACTGAAGCAGTTGAAACAGAATGTACTGAACTACTTGCCTGTCTATCTAAAGGTTACAAGTTACTGGTCGCGTAGGTGTCAGTTCTGCGTGGTTTTACGTCTTTTAATGTAAAAATATACTGACCTATTTATGGCTTGATGTATCGTAGGTTTTTATGGTTTTGCAGCAATGTGGTAAGAAATTTACTAAAGTAAAAACATACCAAAACAACACCCGTTTGCATTTAATGACAGTTTAAATAAGCTGTTTTTTATTAGAAATTTAATTTTGACCAAAGTCAAAATCTCTATTAACGACGGCATCTAACAATGTCATCGTTGTTTTTATTGTACTGAACACAGTCTGGTGCAAGATTGTATGTGACAAGAAATTGCACTTAAAATTCAAAGCGAAAGAGACAATAGTGACATTTTTATACTTAGTATAGTTAAAAGATATTACACTCTGATCCTAATCCCTCAAGATTCCAGTGAAAACGTTGGAGTGATAAACTCATAAAGAGTGATACAATTATAATTAAATTCGCTGTTCAAATTGTTAACAACAAAGAAAAGACAATTGTTTTTGCCCTAAAAGAGAATCACAGAGAGAAAATTTAAATACATCTAAATATTTGGATCATTGGAAAACGCTGTATGAGCAGTGGAACACGAAGGGGACAGTAATATTAATTGTGGTTGGTACATTTGGATCAGTTCAAAAAGGCCTTAAAAAGTACATAAAAGAACTAGAAATCAGAGGAAGAACCGATACTATCGAGAGAATATTTATAAGAGTTCTGGAGACCTAAGGAAACTTGCTGTCACTAAGACTCTGCTTAAATTCTGACCATATGGTATAGTGGTATATACATAGGCTGAAAAATATTCTGAAAAATGGGACACGTAAAATTCTTTAGGATCTGTTAAAATTGGATCACCCAATTCCAGTCAAAAGATCAGAACTTATTAGGATCATCAAAAATAAAAAAAAATTCTTCGGTTCTTTATATTCTTCCAGAAAATTAAAGAAGACTGTTGCTTACATTTAAAAATAATGAAAATCTCGACAAATGCCTTGGTTTTACAAGAAAACTGAAAAAGCAATGTTATTATGATAATACTACCAATCATAGCCGGATATCTGTCAACAAACTAAAAAAATTTGGAAAGAGGGCAGGGAGAAAGGGAGATCCGGGGAAGGATTGAAACTATTTGGGCTATATCAATGCTGAGATCAAACATAATGATAATTAAACTCTTATGCAGCTGTAGAGATTTATTGTTATACGGACTTCAGTTAAGGCCAGTGGACAGTACTTGTTTGAAAACTTGTAGTGATTGAAGAAGAAGAAGAAGAAGAAGAAGAAGAAGAAGAAGAAATGGGAGCACAATAAACGAAGTTTTATTAATTATAAAGACCATGGAATTGGGAATGATATTGCTTGCGGTGCTAAATTTGAAAGTACATTGTTCAATGTAAGATAATGTAATTGCAAGAAGGTTTTATTCTTTCATTTTAATATCGATGTTTTATTTTTTGTTCTATTTCCTCTCTTTTCCTATAATAAATATTAGAATTCTTTGTCAGATAATTCAAATCCTAATGTTACCGACAACGGAACACTTATTTCGCTTGCAAGGACACGTTTCTATCGAATAAGACATTTTCACAGACATCAGAACCACCTTTGACGTTAGCAGACAATAGCCTTTCGACCCGGCAGATAGAATGGACAATGAAAGAAAGGACTACTTAGGACTATGTCAAAGGGATATTAAAGAAATAAATTGCATAATCAATGGTGGTAATGATTTTTTTTTTTTTTTTAAATCAATGCTACAAACAAAGATGAGCTCTTTAATTGATTCTACTTACAAGAATAGACCAAGAAAATTAATTTCCAACTTGACAAAAAAACTGTGTAGAAGTAATATTTTTGAGTGCCGTGAAAACCATTAACATTGCATCTGTTTTTCGTTTCTGTTGCAATCATTTCCATTCAGAGCTGCTGGTGTTCAAGGGATTTTATTAAGATGTATAAAAGGTTTAATGGTAGAAGCTTTGAATAGTGTGACCCATTCCTTTATAAAAGAAGACCATCTCCTCAAAGCCGAAAAAATGCACCCGTGGGAACGCATGTTACCCTTCAGGCCAAATTCACATTTGGAAGTTCTGTTACATATAGGAGAAAGAAAAGGTCTGTCTTTGGCGTTAACATTAACTCCTTATTAAGTCCATTCCCATATCGTTTTTCTGATCTACTGTAGATAAACTTAGTTTGTCACAGAACTAACATGAATTACCAGCAGGTTGCTGCGCAAGGACCTGAGTAAAATAAGCCGGCGATTGTTTACTGTCATACCTTAAAAATATCTCTGTATCAATTTGTTCATATTTCTGTATATGTTATCCGAATTTTGTTCATATCTATGTATCCATCTGAATTGTTCTATGTTATGTAGCAGAGAAATTTTGCTGGGCTCTTTTGGGGTTTGTTTCGCATCTTCGTCCTCTTAATGTGAATTGCAACTAAAATCATTAAAAAACGTAAATTAAAAATAGAAATTCGTTAGTCTCAAACAAACTGTCTATTTTTTAAATCTAGATAATCCCATATTATTTTCTGTACTATGCTTACAAATAAGTTTATAATGTTGTTAAAGATTTCAAACCGTGAAGGACATTGATATCGTAACTTTTTCTTGTTTCTGCTACGGTCATTTCTCTTCATATCTAGCAGAAGTTAAATGATTTTATTAAAGCGTGTGAAAAGGCTAATGTTTGCAGTTTGAATTTTTAAACCTAATTTCATTGAGCCTGTTTCTTCAGGTGAACCAGTGAATATATTTTGTACTATTTATATGACACGTGAATTAATTTATAGAATATCATAGTTTCAAATCGAATCTAGTGCAGTAGGCTTGGCCGATTGCACGTCTACAGAAGTGAAAACTCCTCAACGTGTGTTCTAGATATAACACTTAACTATCTGATAGTGAGGCTTCAGTTTTGGAGTCTGAGGGAAATGTGAATTACCTCTTCATGACTATTACTTTCATTGCCTCTTTGAGTCGGGGTGGCATTACTTTTTAGCATTCCATCTTTGGGTGAAATAGACATGTTTACTTATTATTTACATTAGATAAAATACTTGATACTATATAATTGTAAATCATTTGTATTAAGAACAGTTACTTAAAGTCATAATTATTGATTTCGGGGTTTCATTAGTTGCAAGAATCCATATAACTGTTTACAAACAAATGGCTGTTATTAAATAGAAACGATTAATAGGATCAAAATAATTATTTGTACCATGTAGGAATACTTAAAACTAAAGAACTGTATGCCAAATTGTTGAATTAGATAAAACTACTTGATATCATAAAACTGTGCAATCAACAAATCCTTTTTGAAAAAAACACCCCAGACATGTAAATATAAATGTACAATGAACCCAATTCCCTTACCTCAACACAATAGTAAAATAAACATAGACAGATTGAGATACTAAGTATGAGACTAAACAAAATATGATAACGGGGCTCAAAATCTAGTGGGTGAGTAGCATCCCATCATTTCTTTTACTCATTGGCCTAATCTGATCTAGAGTGGGGGTACGTCTTAGAACCCCATATCTTGGTCAACTAACTTTTAAAGAATTTTACGTATTTGACAGGAGTGTGAACAAAAAGAAAAACTCTTTAAGAAACAACTAAACAAATTATATAAGTATGAACCGAAATGATCACGATTCTCTAACATATCAGCCTTAAATAACCCAAGGCAGGTTGATATGCGGTTAAAATCAATCCATCTATCAATAATCAATCTGAACTAAAGTATTTATTTCATACTATTCCTAAGACAATTAGTTGATAGAATTTCTGTGTTTCAAGCCAAATTGGCGAGTACCTTAAAGAGTGCTGATCAACAAGCTGGATTGAAACATATTAGTAAGCTAGTTTGAACTCCATTCGAGTTATTTCTTGTATTTTTGTGCTAAAACAATTGGGAAACGTATAAATGCTCCTATCTTTTCCAGCTTTGCGTTAAATAGTTGCGCTTATCTTCGTCGACTTGGGTGACTTTTCCATTAAATAACCCATGAAGGTTTATATGCCATTAAACAAAGAAGGCAAACCAAGTCTTCTCTCCTTTCTTTCCTAGATAGAGGGTCTCATATTATTTTCTGTGCATGAGAGACTAAAAAGGTTGTAACCTTGTTCTAAATCTTATTCCTTTCTAGTTCCCATGTTCAGAAATTTAATGCAGAAATAAACATAAAGAAGGAACAATGAAATAAAAATGAAACGTATTGTATTCATCAAATAATTTGGCGTCATATTTTTTTCTCCATAAGAAACAACAGCTAAATTTAAAACTGCGACAAAATAACCGTCACATTTTGTCCTTTAACTGAATAAGTCTGACACTTATTTAAACGAACATGTTAATTAGATAAACAGCTAATTAGATAATCACCACTGTTTTTTCTATCACTCAAATTCTGCTAATTGTATATTGCAAAAGTGTGTCTCCTTTTTTAATGCCAAGGACAAGCATTTTACTAGGAATATGAGATAACCGGTAGGCTTTTAATTATAATCTATTTAGCGTAGAATACATTAGGACAAAATATCGTAAACCAGGGGAAAATAACGAGGAAAGAACTCATTATTCAGTAGTAACAGTTCTGTCGAAGCAGCTTACTTCCTGACAAAGTAACCTTCTCTCTAAATAGAAAAAAAAACCAAACTAGCTTGTTAGAGTAGACATTTTGTTAAGGCTCCGTGAGTAGATTATTCAAACAATTATACTATGTAAATTTACGGTATATTTAATAAAATTCAGCCCTCGTTTAAAAAAAGTGATGAAATTATTTATTAAATAATTGTACTTTGTTTCGTTTAGTACAAGATCAGAAATCTTGAGAATCTAGTAGGAACCGCGGTATGTCATATTCTCTTACACACTACGGGGCAGCCAAGTTACACGTGGTTTAGGGGTAAATCTTAGGATAGATATTCACAAATTAATTTGAATACCTGATTAATGTGGAAGTTATCTTGAAAAATAGGTTGTTCTTGTCTAACTTCCATGATGTCCTCATTATTAAGCCACGTATTCATCGATGAACTTCATTGAGTAAACACACAAACACAACCTCTCCTACCATACACACACAAATATATATATATATATATATATATATATATATATATATACGACCGAACAAAGGTTTGGGACTACTATTAACTGTTTATCCAAGTTCATAATGATGATTAATTGTGCAACTGGTCGTTAAGTTTAAATTGAAGTGTTTAAGAATAAGCAAGTCTTCTTAACACATTTATATTGTTTGCGAATGGCTTCCACGAACATACTTTTACAACTTAGAAGAAAAGATGGCAAATATTTGCATCCACCAAAAAATGCTTGAGATAGATTCTTTCATGATAAGAAAATATTTGCTTTTATAAAAATTATGATTATTTCATATTCATAGTGATTTCAGTTCTTTCTTTATTGTATGTAAACATAAAAAATATCTGAGAAAAAAAAAAAAAGAATGTGATCCCATACTGTTGATTGTTTGAGTGAATATATATATATATATATATATATATATATATATATATATAAACGGTCATTGTCTAATGCTTTTCATCGTGGGTTAATGGGTATAGCTACCTTATTCAAAATCTTGGAGGAAACCGTTTGTATTATCCCATAGTACTTATACCGTTTGGAAAGGTATAAATCCAATTATTTCTCTAGCCGGGAATATAATAGAGTATTGTGGGTTCTGTAATCTCGGTATGGAAACTTGTGTTAGAGAAGGAAAACTAAATTAAAACCTGTTAACCTCCACTAAAAATTACCTTGTTTAACATTATGCACATGTAGACTCGTTTGATTTGCTTTGGTTTCATAGCACATTGTAGGTTATTAATTCTAAATCCATCTTTATACATGTAAACAGTTCTATTTCAAACAATTTAGTTTAGTATAGTTTTTTTTTAAACACAGTTAAATGTAAAAACAGCTTTATTTATACAATTCAGTTTAATATAAGTTCGTGATTAAATGTCAAAAGAGTCCTATCTCAAACAATTAAGTTTAGCATAAGCATACAGTTTAGTTTAGTTGACCAAGAGATAGAACCCAACCAGGTGCTAACGTATTGGGCCAGAGTGGACCTGGGAGCGAGGACAGTAAAGAGGTACACATTATTACCGAAAGATCCGGCATTACTTAAGACTCTTTATCTGATTGCTTCGTATCAATTCCAAGACACTTGTTGGTGTATTCTGCAGCCGAGTGGGCCATCCTCAGGCAATATAGTGACGCAAATCACAGCTTAAAATTTTACAATCTCTTGATACTCAATTACAAAACTTAATAAGAGAATTTGCTGATTGTTCGTTGATATATATATATGTATATATATATATATATATATATACGTGTTAAATTCAATAAGTTTCCAGACATTTTTTTAGAATTGTAGATTCTTAAAAATTCAGTACGTTATTGATATACATCTTATGAGATGACTGATCAATTTTTAGGATTTCAGGTTCAAATGAACAGCAACAGCAGCAATTGGAATACACCCTACTAAAGCCTGGTTGTCACAGCTGGTGAATTTCAAAAATGCAATCTGGACGTGAGGACACTTTAGAAGTATCATATGCAATAAAATTCTGCTTTAAACTTGGAAAAATGCTACAGAAACCCATGGACTGCTTCAGACTGCTTTTTGAGCATCTTGCATGAACCGAGCATCAGTTTTTGAGTGGCATAAGAGATTCAAAGAAGGCAGGAAGTCTTTTAGGGATCATGAGAAGTGTGGGAGGAGTAAGGAAGTCAATAGACCAGTGTTAATTTGCCAAAGGGTTAGGGTTAGGGTTACTGTGTTGAGGTTTTAAGGGAGTTCAGGAAGATATTCCTTGGGAAGAGGCCAGCACTCTTCAAATCGGGTCAGTGGCATTTGCACCAGGACAATGCACCAGTCCACAACTCCATCCTTGTCACAGACTATATGACCAAGATGGGCATCAAGACAGTTCCTCCGCCTCCCTATAGCCGAGACCTTGCCCCTGTGACTTTTGCTTATTTCCTAAGCTCAGAGGCTGTCGTTATGAGACAATTGAAGACTTCTATGGGGCCTTCCAGAAGGTTTTGGAACGGTACAATGAGTGCATTCCAGTCGGAGGAGATTACTTCGAAAGAGACTAAAGTTTCATGAGTGTACTATCAATAAAAGTGCCCATACGAGAAAAGTCTGGAAACTTATCTAATAATCTTCATATATATTTATATATATATATATATATATATATATATATATATATATATATATATATATATATATATATATATATATATGCTATTAAGATATACTAATGAAAATACCCAAAGGAAATAAGATGTTGTGCTGTGTTCACAAGCCTGAAAATGTATATTACGACATTTTGCCAAGAAAATGAATAAAGCAATGTACATCCACTCAACTCTTTGCGTTCCACTTACGCAATCTTCAAGTGAACTTGTATCTACATATTCAAAATCTCGTATTTAGTGTTTAGGTGTAAGAAGACACTGTCACCTGAATATCGTATGTGTTAATTTCAGAGGAATGAGTTAATTTACCTTATTTCCTTTTATAGTAGCAATATATATATATATATATATATATATATATATATATATATGTGTGTGTGTGTGTGTGTGTGTGTGTGTGTTCGAGTGTGTGTGTTCGAGTGTGTGTATATGTGTGTGTGTGACTGAATGTGTGTGCGTGCATGTACCTGAAACTTAAATCTTCAGAAGAACATTCCCACATCATTTATAAAGTATCTCAACGTTGTATTATCAGATGATCGTCCAATTTGATATCGATCGCATGAAAATTATTGAGCATGCGCACAGTGTTCCTCCTTGGATTGATCAACGCTTCGTAACATCCCTCGAGATGATGGTTATTCAATATTTGCAATTACATTGAAGACGAATGCCTATATATCATTCTCGTCGGTCACGCTACAGCGTAATTAGCCAGGTCATTGCCCAAATTATCAGAAGCCGTTGTTCCCTATGGCGTTTTCCACGTCTGCTCCACTTACAGTGATTTCCCGGAAGCATTTCGAACTGTGACAGTGCTGATCGTCTCAAGTTTCAGTCGAATATCTTTATTTCAGGTCTCTTTGGCTGCCGTGTGCTACTATTGTCGAAGTACGTCCGCCATGCTGTTTTGCAAGAATCGTCGAATTTCATGTTAGATATCATTATCTACGAATCACTGATTTTATCCCATGCTTCTGGTGGCGGGTCTCCATTTCAGGATATCTAGAAAGTGTGAACTACCTCTTCATTGCCAATATTCGCAGTGGTAGTACCTGTTCGAGACCCATCGGAGGGTTAAATCAATATGTTTACAAATTATTTGTAAGAGAAAAGAATACTTGATAGCTTATAACTGTGCACAAATAATAATAAACAATAAAGAGATGTAAATATAAATATACAAAGTAGTAATCTCTAGGCATAAATCACCCAGACCGGTTGACGTACAGTTAAAATCAATCGTTTACAGAACTAGGAGCTCCCAAAAAACTGGAAAATGGGGCTAGTAAAGGATATATGAAAAATTACCGACAGATACCTAAATAGCTTATGTTATAGGGCACTTTCTGTGTTGTTTCTTTGAATGATAAATATGCACACCGGTATATCTTTCCAATTAAGCAGCTTAAAAAAACCAACTGAACAGCTTAATTGCCGCATACCAGTCGACCTAGCATATAAGTCGACCTCAAGATTTTTAGCAAAAAATTTTAGGTTAGACTTATGGTCACCGTTTAGGACAATACTCAAACACAGAGTAGTAATTTACAAAGAGTTTTGCTTAGATGTGGCCGAATGAATGGGGCACCGAATGAGACGCGAACTCACTCTTGTACGTTTGCTAATGCAATCGTGCTAACCATTACACTACTCGAGGTGCCCATACTCCAGCATAGGGTAATCTATTATGAAATTCCTGTAAGTGTTTACTGTTAGTACATCAGCTATTAGAAACGGTGCGTGATACAGCGTAAATAAAATGCTTAATTTGTATTGCAGTTTTATTATTATTTTATTACAGTTTTATATTATTTTGTATCGATTTCTGGGGTTGTAGAATATACTGACTGCACCTCTGCAGAGGGGTAAGATCCCACCCAACAAGGTGTCCTGTTATGACACTAAGCAATCTGATGCTGAGGTTCTAGCAACGCTGGAGCTTTGGGGAATGCGGAGTACTCCTTTATGGTCATTGCTCCCAGGTCCACTGTAGCCCAGCGTGGTAGCATCTGATAGGACCCTATCTTGGATCAAATAGAACTAACAGCATGTTTATGCTAAACTGAATTGTTTGATTAAACTGAATAGCTTGAAATAGAAATGTTTTTTGACAATTGAATCATTCTTACATTTGAACTGCGTGCTTATGCTAAAGAGAATACAGTTTCGATGTCAAAAAACAGCTCTATTTGAAATAAATAGAGCTGTTTTTTGACATCGAATCTGTATTTACACTAAACTGAATTGTTTAATATAGAACTGTTCTGACATGTAACTGTGAGTAAACAAAATCTGGACTTATACTAAAATGATTTGCTTGACTAAATTGAATAGCTCGAAATAGAAATGTTTTTTTTACAATTAAACTGTACTTACATTTTAACTGCGTACTTATGTTAAAGTGAATTGTTTTAAATTGAACTGTTTTTGACATTGAAACTGTAATTACACTAAACTGAAAAGTTATATATAACTGCTTGAATAGTTTGAAATAGAAATTTTTTTTGACAATTAAACTGTGTACTCATGCTAAACTGAATTTTTAAAAATAGAACTGATTGTTTACATAGAAATTGATTTGGTTGATATGCCATAAAACCAAAGAAATCGATTTCTGTGATAATTTGATAAATATTTTCAAAAGCATGAGTTTTATTTGAAATGTTCGTGGAAGTGTATTGGAGTTACTTTAAATGGTGTATATCGATTATGAGAAGAAATATTTCACCATTTGTCCTCACTTGGGTAAAGGTTTACATTTTGGCCCTGCAGTTTAAGTTGACCACGAGTTTTGTTAAGACTTCTTCAGGCCCAAAATGGGGACATATATATATATATATATATATATATATATATATATATATATATATAGAGAGAGAGAGAGAGAGAGAGAGAGGTGGGGAGAGAGGCGTTGGTATGTAATTGTTTATATAAAGCTTCATTTTGATATCTATAAATGTCTCTAAATCGATATATCAATATTTTTTCATCTATTCAGACCAGAGGCTTATGAATTCATAGACAGAGAGACAGACTTTCAGACACATACACATACACATACACACATATTAATAAACGCATACAACAATATTCAGGTCAGTAGCGTGACGGTTATCTCCTTAGGAAATACACTCGGCGTGCTGCATTCCAATTCTGAAGGAAGTTTTTACCATTTCACTTCACTTTCACACTTTTTAGAAAAGTGTTGAATGCATCTCTTATCCCCAGTGATACATATTTGGGATGTCAATGTTTTGGGGATGTGGTGCGGCAACCAGATTGTGACATTGAATATTCTGAGTTCAAACCATCTCTTATTAGCAATGATAACAACAAAAGTTACAATATGAGCTGTGGTACAAAAAATGCAATGATAACCACAATATAAACACTGCTAAAAATGGTTGCTGAAGATATAATACCCAGAAATTCATACACCGATGTCCTCAAGGACACATGGCACAGTGAATAAAGGCGTCGGTGTGATATACCCTAAAGAGTGTGAGTTCAATACCCGGTGAGGGCAGAAGAGAACTTTCAGAGAGAAGATTAACAGGAGATTTCTGATAAC